>OZ012688.1:26473236-26513236 GCA_963942565.1 Maea johnstoni
TAAACTATTGACCTTACTGTTTTGAGTGTACCCAAAACCCAATGGAATAATATAAGATGGAACTTCACTGGGCAAATGATAGTGCACCGTCTCCATATGATAACCTATTATGGGAAATTCCGGCCAGCCATTGATTTTCTTGTAAATTAATATCCCCCTTCTGTTACTGGATTTGAAATTCAAATGAAGCCATGCCCAATACATCATTCGTAATTGTATACATCGATAGTTTGTATATTGAACATACAGCCAATAAAATCAAATTAAGCGTAATGCATTATATAATTACGTTGTGTTTCCCGGTAAAAGTTAACTGTCCGAAACTGCTGATATGATGCCCCTTTCCTCTTCTGAGTCAAGTGCAATCACATATGTCAGAAAAAGACGTAAAAAAGAAACACACAAATATTGGTCGGCATTCTCTTGCATGTTTGTATTTATGTATATGTGTATGTATATATGTACGTACATATGTATGTATGTATGTGTGTGTGTGTGTATGGGTGTATGTAATGTATGTATGCATGCATGCATTCATGTATGTATGTATGTATGTATGTATGTATGTATGTATGTATGTATGTATGTATGTATGTATATATATATATATATATATATATATATATATATATATATATATATATATATATATATATATATATTTATATATATATATATATATATATATATATATATATATATATATATATATATATATATATATATATATATATATATATATATATATATATATATATATATATATATATATGACAAAACGTAATTTCCGAACTCATAGTAGGGAGTGGTCTCTATGTCCAAAACCACGAGTCTAAAAAAATCTTTATAACCTATCCATTGCCAGTCCTGATGCTGATGGTATGAATATATAGTATATATCTTCTAACAGGAAAACACGCCAGCTGAGTTTTCTAAACGATCTTCATCATCGATGGGAGGTATCGGGAATCTTATAAATGCACATCCATTATATATTACTCAAACACATTTATTATATATAACTCAAGCACATTCATTATATATTACTCAATTTCCTTAAAGACACCCCACGGCATACCATTGGTTTGAGGGAAATAAGATACATGGTAATTCCTTAACAATCGCTTATGGACAATAGCATGTGGCGCTAATTGTAATTAGACTTAATTGTGTAACTCTAGATCTCTCTACTCTATAGTTAGACAGCCGCAATTATGCTTTTACGTAACATTAGTTATGACATCGGTTCTTATTTCTGGACAGGTCAGAACCGTTGAATACCCTTGTAACCTTGAAAAGCTAGGTGCCACTCACTAGAAATCCACAGTCAACAGGTTAGCGCCTAATACAAATCTAATTCGAGTCTTTTATATTAGTGGGCTTATATTGCCCCATTTAAATCAAATCACCCCGTGGCTCGTCTTTACAATTCAAGGGCCTACAGTAGAAGTTGATTGCTCTAGGACTTGTGGTTCATCTTTACTGTACAATTGAAAAGAGAAGAGTATGGTTTGATTGCTCTGGAAGGGGTCAACTTTACGCCCCACTTGAATCCTGAGGGAATGAAATGTGACAGGGGTGTTTTCTAGGTCAGTCACACCCAGAATGGAAGTTGAGGACCACAGTGAAATAATCGTGTCACATGCATTTCTCACAAGACATTTTGATTCCTATAGGTCTGGAGTGTACACATAATTGGACAACTTATTTCAAATATTTCAAATTGTGGGGATATATGAAGATAGTTCGTCAAAACGAACAGGAATAACAGCCTTCGGTTAAATTGTTCGTTTACGCTGTTAAAAATGTCACCAAATATGTGGTACGCTAGGTATACTCCTAAGATGGGAAAGAAGTAAAGTACTGGTAGGCCTTGTGACCGACAAAATAAATTCAGAAGATATAAAACAACGTGGACAAGCATTGTCAAAAGCTTGGTAAGACATATGAATCGTTGCGGTAGTTTCCACAGATGATACGTAGAATTTAAGGGGGTTGTTTATGAATATGGGCACACATTCTTACAAGAAGATGCATATGGTCTTCCTATCGAGATGCAGTGCATTACACAACTACCCTCCCCCCCCCCCCCCCCCCCCCCCCGGTAATGGTCATTTGTTTTACTTGCATCTCTAATGTTACAGGAGAACAAGTAGATCATATGCTTTCTGATTTGGCCCGGACTGACAATACAGTTCTGCACATACCCAAGTTGTTAGCACATCACCTTGCATACCCATGACAGCACTGCATGTGAAATGCCAAAACACGTTGAGTCAATAAGATAAGGGGTAACGAGTAGTTATGGCAATTTGGATTTAGAACATGCAGGTTTTATTACTGTGTATGGTGTCCATCTTCACTGGTGCACTGAGATACTCTTGTGTATCGCGTGTGAATATCCCAGGGATGACAGTTCTTCAGAAAGGCGGCATAAAGAAGGTCATACGGTGCAATCTCTTTACGCATAACCCTGTAAGGACCCCTCCCTGAGTCCTTCGCACCAGGACCCAGCGCCCTTTAGATTACGTCCACATTCCCCAGGTCAAGTCCCCCAACTCAGATAAACCTTTCAGCCTCAAAACACTTAATCATTTGCTCTACAGACCGACGTAGCCATGCATCAAAGCGATACTCAATTCTGTAACCAAGCCCAAGCACATATTTCATGAGGCGCTGGGCAGCCAGTTTATTAATGTATTTTCCACTTTAATGATTCAGCCAATAATCATTGGATGAAAATCCTAGGATATAAATCTCTGGTAATAGGTATTACTGTGTATTAAGTCCGTGTTGAACAATGGCTTTTCGGACTTGGGGCTCCAAGGTGGTTGGGTATGTAGATCTATCATGAGAGATTGGTCAATCTTTAAGTAGATGAGGTTAAAGGGTCCAGTTTGGTGAACATGAGCACGCAGATTTGACTAAAACCCGCAGCCAGAACTGAGTTAATTGCCACTTTTGCTATAACATTGCGGCTATGTAAAAATAGTTTGGTGACTACATTGTGACTATACAGTTGTAAATGGTGGGGAAAAATGTGAGTGGCAACGCCTTAGACCACTCGACTACGGGGGCAAGCCGACATAGCGTTATTCATGTATGAATCCATATTTTGAGCCTCATCTTTTGTCACTGTTTCTGTTATATTAGGGTCAAATTTTGGTACGCCAGTCATTTGAGTGAGAACGCAGTACCCAGGGAGAACCATAGACTAACCTAGGGTCTGTGGCAACTATCTCACGTGCCATGCGTTGCATTTAAACCATAAAACTTATCCAATTGTGGGCGACAACTTGTGATCGTCGAACAATGCCCTAGGCAAATCGGCCACTGATGCAAACCTCCAGACCATAATGGAAGCACGCTATCAACCTTGATTGAAGAGGGCTACGGAACCTCAATTAAGTTGAACCAATGTCCGTTTATCATGATAATTGAGTACCAGTCAATCCCACCTGTGAAGACCAACGGGGTAGCCATCAAGAAACACTAGAAAGGTTTTAAAGGATCATTAGACTTCTAACTTCTTTTAAAGGATGCATACGTTTTTGTCATAATATATCCTACGCCAATTATTTCATATTGCAAGAATAATCAATATACACTTGTCATAATGTGTTTTTCGCAAAGATTTTCCTTTTAAACGTATAAAACGCTTAATTGCCATTCTCGGTGTATACATATATATATATATATATATATATATATATATATATATATATATATATATATATATATATATATATATATATATATATATATATATATATATATATATATACACACACACAATTTCTAAACTTGGTAGTTTAAGTCTTGAGTTGCTCGTGGCTACAATCAGGTCGTACCATTTACATAATGAATTCGACCTATTATTGAGACCTGACCGTCCTTGTATCACTTTGGTCGTAGGGTTTATAGCGGCTCTGAATTTTAGTATATCAGCTATGAACCCCGTGGTCTGGTGTTAACCTGTAGCAAATCCCATGACCTCAATGGATCAAATAAAGACCCATAATCATTAGTGCAGCACCAAATAAAATATATTCCCCATTGGAACATTTTTGGCATGTCCGGAGGGTCTTGCATATTCGGCGTTCACTGGGAGCCTGGCCTTACTTCCGGTAGCTGCCCTAAGTGATTTAAACACTTGTTGATGATTGGCTGATTTATCGAACCCCATTATGTTTTAACCAATCAATAAATGTGTTATTGGCACAACCAATGTATACACTACTTCCGAGGAACGTTTGATTTGCGAAACCTTGATCTTACTAAATTCGGCTGCCAGAATGGTGGAAATGGAAGTCAATAGGCCATGTTCCTTTGACATTCAACGAATAAAGCTGCAAATCCGTTTAGAGTGGTATAATTATTAGACTGACTGCAGTCTGCCTTCCTTGCCTCAAGGTGCATAGGGCGACGAGATTGAATACGATATATTGCTAGTTCCCTATCTGGGGCATGTACATGTATAACCTGAAGAAAGGTTGTGACAACTGCAAAACCCGCGCCATCACATTGCATATCATCAATTATATAATTCCTGAACAATAAGAATAGGGGTTGCCCCTAAAGCAGGTCCTACTAAAGCACTGGATTCTACACTCCTTACAACATATAACTGATCAATAAAAATGGAACATTAGCTTCTATTGGTAAGGTAGCTAGATAATCGACCTAGAAAGTATATTACATTTGACTGTGCCTTTCAAAAATATTTTTTCATTTTGTTTTACTCGATCCTTTTTCTATTATCAGTGATAATGAATCTTAATTGAAAGAATTCGATTCATTTAGTTTACACATCAGTTTGGTTAAGAAAAGATGGTGTTATGTTTTTTTCTTCTATGTTGGTGTATTTTTTTTCTCATGTTTCGTTCCTTTATTTGTATGAGGCATGTATTCGTTTAGGGATTTTCTTTACCTTAGAATATTCAATGTTATGATAGCATCATGAATTTGTACTATATACATATGCAATTCTTTATGCGATCTCTTGTGCAATCAATGCATCTTACTATATAGATGTGCAATCAGTACTATTTAATTACGGCAAACCTCTAAACCTTGAATGAATTTTAGAGAGTTATATTTGTGTTATTTCATTGAGGAATCCGCTCTAGTGATTAGCTTTACGTTATACCAGGGGGACATCATCCTATGGGGACCACCCAGCGGGTGGTAATTTGAGAGCACTCCTATTGAATACTCTTGTATGCAGGTGTGTTCACCTCTATGGCTGGGCGACTATGCACCAGTTATCATTGGCAAAGGGTATAAGCATGTGCAATTATTTACCAAAATAGCATGGCAATGACTATAAAGGGGTCATTTTGGATAAAAATATGATGTTACATATTTGGTACATAATTGAAGGTAAATGCGTCTTAGTTATGGTATGTTGACATTTTGTCACATCACATATTCTTTAGAAAGATGTCCGTAAAATGAATACGCAAACCTTTGGTAAAATTTGAAAAATGATATGCTTACATGTGTCAATTAAAGGATGGGTTCAAAATGTCACATAACTCGATCGACATGTAGATTATCGTACTTCTAAAAAAAGTCCTTATTTTTTGTTAATACCTCCCTTCCATTACTGTAGTTTTACGTGTATATAATTATGTTTATTGAATGTGCTGCATTGCATACTGGAAATATAGTAGTAATACAAGTGGGTCATTCCATGCCAATTCACTCACTTATTTACCGACCATCTCCGATTTAGATGAAATTTGGCAGGGACACAAAATATACTTTAACTCGAAAGGTAACCTACTGATTTTTAAACCTTGGTACCGTTGGAAAGAGGAGACAATTTCCTTTCCAACGATATGTTACTTGATGATCTTTTGAGACGTTTGACCTTTCAAGGTCATTTTCTGAGACCTTGACTCTTGACCTATATCTTCCGAAATGCACCACCTTTAATACTAGTATTCCTGAATTTTGGATAGGAGGTGGATAATCTGCTTGAGAACGAATACTTTTTTATCAGAAGTCTTTCAATCCCTTTTAGAACATTTATTTTGATTGTATAACACAATTTAATTTTTTTTAAAACCAACCCTACAATTTCCTCATGCACCGAAATTTCTCGTTTGTGAAATGCATTTTCCTTGTGACTAAGCTCTCCATGGATGACTGATGACTCATCTCACATGGGAGACAATACAGATGCATTATCTAGAAATGAAAAAGATAAATGACACATTTCATTCTGTGTGATATCTATGCAGTCATGGAGAAAATGTAAGAAATAACTGGTCTCCAAAGCACAGTTATAGCATCATAACAACGGTTCTAGGTTTATTGTTATTGACCCCAACATGCGCAGAGCCCGTGCCTCTTAACCCTTATGCTGCTGGTGGCTAATTTGGCCAATACAAAATGATGCAAAACCTGGAAAATGACTGAAACCCTGTCACATGGGTTCTCATCTGAGAGTACCAAACGAGAGCTATCCAATGAATATCAACATGACAGGGTTTAGGTGATTTTCAAAGTCTTTGTGTCCTTGTGCTTTCGAGGAAAGTAGCCTCAGCATCGGAAAGGTCAAGTTTTTAATGCATTTATGTATAAATGAGAAACGTTTGAATGAGAGATCTTGTTTGCATCTTGATAAAAGTTGCTATCATAGGTATTAATCAAATGAAGCAATCATAAACAACATTTCTCCCATATAGCCATGCCCCTATTATCAATCATGGGAATAAATGTGTTAAGTCATTGAGATCCGTTTGGAATAAAGCTGTTTTATATGTTCAGCGTGACAAGGCATGCATCTGTAGATATCCCTCTTATACTGCTACAGCGGAACACACTCGAGTGGATAGACGAGGGATTTATTGACAGTCTGGCTGCATCGTCCTTGGAATAGAAATACCATGAGAGTGGTTGGACACATGTCCTCATTGTGATGGGTCAGCCTCTGACAGGGGGTTGCCCTGATAGTCAAGTGGTCTAATGTATTCTACGCCAACTGCTTGCAGTCTTACCACTGCCACTTTTTTGGTTCTAATGTGACTCCGATAGGCGTAAGGTTGCCAATGACTTTTTGTAATTCGATTGCTTTCACCGAGTACTCCGGCATCACCCGCTTTAACGATTTGTTTCTCAAAACCTAGCTATAACATGGCATTAAAAGTTACTACAAACTAAATCTCGGTCAACTCTTCCATTTCGTCTCTAATTCTTCATTAACATCTGTTTTGTCCTGTTCACAAAAATGTAATTTGATATTCTTATTGTTCTTGTAGGAAGAGGTAGTACACTGGTAGTACTGGTTTTACTTGGCTGTGCCTGCGAAAGCAAACATTTGGGTGAGTACACTTTTATCATAAACCATTCAATCACATCATTGGACATTGCAACAATGTTTCAATGGAATACCTTTCCGTATTTATCTCTCAAAATGACAATGTTATGAGACGACGCACAGATATACTGTAACATAGGGACTGTTCACATCAAGATTACTCTATCATCTTTATCTTAAGATACACTCGCCATATTGATGATCATGATACCATAAAACTGTACACATATATCCCAAACTTCTGAAGTTTTCGATTCCAGTTCCATTTCGTGTATTCGCGAAATATTAATTCAAGCAAACTTTTCCAGTCTGCAGTACTACTGTAACACAAGGAATGTCCATATCGAGTTTTGAACATCCGTATATTAGGATACACCCGTCATATCGATAACTACCATACAATTGTACTAAACACGTATATTCCTAGCTTCTTAAGTTTTCGATTCGAGTTCTGTTTGGCGTATTTTTGCGGAATATTAATTCACGCAAATATTTTCCTGTTCTAAAGTACTTCAACTGCCAGCGTTCATATAGGCTAATGCTTATGCATATATACATATTTATATACATATTTATATATATATATATATATATATATATATATATATATATATATATATGTATATATATATATATATATATATATATATATATATATATATATATATATATATATATATATATATATATATATATATATATATATATATATATATATATATATATATATATATATATATATATATATATATATATATAGTAAATACAGTAAATACAGCATGTATTTGTATGTATTTATATACATGTATATGTATATATATATCAATATATATCAATATATATATATATATATATATATATATATATATATATATATATATATATATATATATATATATATATATATATGTATATATATATATATATATATATATATATATATATATATATATATATATATATATATATATATATATATATATATATATGTATATATATATATATATATATATATGTATACATTTATACACGTACATATGCATTGCGTAGACCAACAATCCTCTATTCCATAGTTATCTCGTAGATGGAGGTCGAACGTGTACGTGATGCTTATTGTCACTGATATGTTAACCGATACACTGACACGTTATCGTAATCATCATGACAGTTATTGCACTATTATTCCTGATTTCATTGAGAGAATTACAGCTATCTATATTGCTTTCAGTCGAGCTGTATGACCGATTGAGGCAAACGCATTACCCGACCTTCCTGACTATCCCATTGCCTACTCGCTATAGAGTTATATTTTGCTGTCGAACATTGTTTTTTACCGTTGGAATCACTTTGGAAAGTAGACTTTTAGCAGTAATCAATATACATCCATTGCTGACGTCATAACGTGACCGTTTTGTGACCAAGTGATACGAAAATAACGTTTCATACAAAGAAACATGCAAAAAGCGTTTACTTTACTGAAATTATGTTTAAAGAATTGAAAGTCTAGCTCAACGTACCAAGAGCTTATAATATATACTGCGGTACATCTTTCATGATATATCCTGTTGGAAACCCCCAAGCAAAAGCTGGAAAGCCAATAATGCTCTAGACCCCTCAAATATTGGGGAAGCCAACTACATTAGGTGTGTTCAATTGTGATCAGTCTTCTAACTCAACCAGTATTATAACTCATCCAGTCATGATCTTGACCGCTCAATTATTGAGGAATACCTCGACATGATATGTGTTCAATTGCTAAGAGTTGATATTAACTCAGCAACTAAAACACTAGACCATACAACTATTGAGGAATACCCCTACATCAGATGTGTTCAATTGTGATCAGTCTTATTAGGGCCCAGTAACTCAGCCAACAATACACTAGACCACACACTTCTTGAGGAAGCACCTACAATAAATGATTTCACTTGTGATCAGTCTTATAAGAGCCCAGGGACTGGAGGGATTGGAGCAAACTAACCCACTAGACTACTCATCCATTGAGGGAGCCCCCAATGTTCAATATCTTTAATTGTGATCACTCCTATCAAAGCGTTGTAAATCAGCCAGTATAATATACTAGATCACTCAACCTTTGAGGAAGCACCTTACATTAGATGTGTTCAATTGTGATCAGTCTTGTTAGGGCCCAGTAACTCAGCCACTAATGCAATCACCCATATGGTGTTAAGCTCTTTGATATCCATTAGTGCTGATAAACTGTCGCTGCAAAGCCTTTAATATTTCACAGCTCGTGACCTACGACCACTTACACTCATCTGCCCGAAATAGAAGCGTTTAATTTTAGGAACATTATAGACTGGATTGCCGACGTGTGACAGAATAAAGGAGCACGGGGAAGTTGAAATATTTTGTTTGAGTTTTTGTGTGTGGGAGTTCTTTTTATGTTTTGAAAGTCTTGTGTTTCTTACACTTCCTATGTGTTGCTGTCTACTCTCAAGGCTGGCTTAGAATTTAGATTTGTATTTTCGTTTATCGTCACATTTTCGCCATATCTAGATTAAATCGTGGCTAGCCATATGTGTAAGGTGAAAATACCGGAGGACCAATCAACTAATTCTTAGTCATTGCAACTTCCCCATTTGTCTCAAACCGTATATCAACCGTCTCGTCTCAGATTGTATCGGATAGTTTATTGACTATAACTGACAACGCATGCAGTTTCACTCAATCTTTATTCTAGCCTACATTGTAAATATGGAAGAAAGTGAATGTAAATTAAATTCCAAAGTCAAATGATGCAGTTATAATCAAAAGGTTTAGAAGAGTTCGGCTTGGACAGTTGTATGCCGTGGCAAAGGTCGGGAGCAAGGTATGTCAAGCCTTCACCTTGCTTGCAACAGCTATGGCCATGTCGCGACGAGACAGAAACCAGTAACGTGGGATCTACAACTGCTTTTGCTTCGAATAGTTAGAGGGTGTCTTTCATCTGGGTGTGGGGGGGGGGGGGGGGGGGGCTCAAAAAATAGCCGTTCACAAAGCCGCACATTTATAGAGCGACCATAAAAAACCTATGATGAGGATCCAGGGGAGACTCTAATCCGATGCAAACAACTTCGAAACCAGACGCTCTAACCGCTAGACGTGTGGTGGTGTGTGGAGCATTGGATGTTGCTAATGTATTGTATTGTATGTTTTTTGACTATAAGAGAGTTTTGAGGTTGTGACTAGCCTGTTGAAAGTGGCGCACAAAACCGTACTATCCGACTAAAAACAGCGCATATACCCTAGTCACCAGTAACTCTCCCACATTCCTCAAGTCACTAGCAACTTTCTCTCATGTCCCGACCGGGATTCGTCCCGGGCAGTGGCTAGAGACAGTGAGCACCACTTGGCTGTCATGGCAGGTCCCAAGATGCTGGTGACAGGATGCTGGATGGCAAGTCTGTCGCGATAAGACAGGGCCATCTGCTCATCGTGTTAGTGTTTGGCTTATCAAAGGAAGAGCCAGGCGAACAACCTCAATCTGAGGACGTTCACCTTCGACGACAACTGATTCTACTGATAGTCTAAGAGTGCTGACAGTTCTTTCTGTTAAAGGAGTGTACAATATGAAATGGTATTCTTAAAGTAGTTCCTGCAATGTACTCAAGGACTAAACCAATCATTAACCATGTGATTTTAAAGTCGTTTTTCTAGTATTCATTCTTTTCAAATCTGAGATGGCATTGAGGAGAATAGAAATTTGAGTACGATAGTCTGACGATATGCACCCTTACATCAAATATTTCAATATGATAATGCATCTTGAAATAATGTAAACTTGTCTTGTATTACTTATGTTAATTCGTCATAGAGACGAGTTCCTATGCATGGCGAATTCTTTAAAATTTTGGTTTTAATTCAGCGAAAATGTTCCCCATATTCATCAATCACTTGTTATTGTTATTATTAATACAAATTCGAGGTTGCAGAGTAATATCCCCATTTGAACACTTCTAGATTTGAACACCTTCATATATTGAACACATTGTAATTGACTACTCTAATTCATCCGTCCAATGAATAGATTGCTTATGAAGACATTTTTACACAATTGACTTATGTGGATACATGGAAAAATAGAGACTTCTTAAATCTATGTATGTATACATGTGCAACGTTTACAGATTAATATCTCTACTTAAATTCAATGAATTTATCAATATGTTCAATTGAATCATATACGGGCGCGTTAATTCAGCTTGCTTTAACCCTTCCTACGCTTACTCTACTTTAGTCCAATGCACTAAAAGGGAAACATTTTTGAAATCCATTTTAACCCTATCGTTTTGTTACTCATTAGATAGCCCTTGCAGAGTACTTTCAGATGAGTACCCATATACCAGGCTTTCAGTGACTTTTCAGGATATTTGCATTATTTCGTATTGGCCAAGTTAGGCACCAGCAACATAAGGGTTAACATGTGGATATCCTGCAGTGTGCATTGGCAAGAGGAAAGCGTTAAGTAAGTCTCCATCTGATAAACTTACATTGGTTTGAGTTTTCATCAGAGGGGTATTTGGCCGCTAAGTGAACATGTTTGCATTTTTCTGTGATGTATCGATCCGCCCTAGACATCACATATCCGCCAGATTTCTCCGCCATTAGTGTATGAAAGGACTGGATCCTCGGCAAATTTACTCACCAACACCAGTTACGCAGATAAAGAGAGCCACGAGGTCCAAATCGTCAGTTTGCAGGCTACCATAATGAAAAAAATCTGGAAAATCAATGCTGGGTAGTTGTAACAGGATGTTGTCTAGGAAATGCTGAGACAGCACTATTTTATGGACTTAGTAGTTCAAAGAAGCACTTCACTGGTGGCGTTACTTGTAGACAAAGTATAATTGGTTCAGGAAGGAACATACGTCACATGACGTGTGCTTAGAATGCTGATTGCAGGAATAGGGACATTTGTTTGAAGGAAAAATAATGTACTGTAAACAAATACAAGTAAGAGGATGGGCATACTTGGGTTACGTTACAAAACAACACATGGTCTCTTGTTCGAAGACACCAGCTCTGACATTTAAGGAGAAGTTTGTTTTTCTAGTACTCGTATATTAATTGAAATAATTGAAATAGCTATCAATCAATTATCATAATCAAAATAACTAAATCCATCTTCTTGAACATCCATAACCGCATCATATATGCACATGCATTAAATCATTCACATTATAAAAACAAATATTTGAATAAAAAGTTCTTGAACCCACGATTAATTATTCATTATGCACCCCTGGGCATTCTTGATGATGCATCTTTCCCCATTGCTCTTTGCTTTATTAAATGTATGTGCATGTTACTATTTCTTATTCTCCTTGCGCTTATAAATGGAAAAAATCAGAAACGGTTACTAAACTTGAAATGAATCTCTGACGACAGGGAAAGACTGGCACTACGGGCGCATACATATTTATGTAGCATATTTCAAGATGCAAACATTCCTGAAGTGGCTTTAGTATATTACAGTTTAATGAACCTCACAAAGATTTATGATTTATGATTGTTTACCAAACTCCAACATTTCTATTTTGTTTATGAATTGAAAGGTCTCATTATGGTTTGCCCCCATCGTGAAAACTACCCCTAAGTGGTCACTTCCTAATTGCTACAAATATCTCTCCTTAATGAATAGACATTACGTGCCAGAATACGCTGTCTTGCAAATGGAACAAAGGAATATCAATCTTCATCGAGGCTTTTTTTATATAGACCGACATGACTTATCCTCGTGGTGTGCCATAGACTAAGTCCTGCTACGTTCCTTGAACTTATTCTGCTTTTATAGACAACACATGGACTGTTGCAAAGCAAGCAAGTAAATAACTTTTTCACACAGTTGCATCTACATGCAACGTTTGCCTCTCTGTCATTATGGACGAGAATTCAGATTTCAAGGCAATGATTTTGCTAAAGATGTTAAGTCAGGAAATCTAATCTATAAACAGACTCATTGTTAATGAAAAATTGGAAGTCACATTTTCAATTTAGCCATGAGAAATGAGCCCGATACACATATGTGCAAAGGCTTATGTGCCTCACATTCATATTCTAGAAGGAAGTGGGGTGCTAACCTTTTAGGAAGATTTTTTTCTTTACTTGTCACTAATTTTCAGCAAAAATCTAGACAATATCTATACAAAATTAGGGGTTATTCATCTACACTGGGAATTCATTCTGTAAAAGTAAATTAATGACATACATCATTGTCAATTACGAGAGTGAGTCTAACAAAATTAAATTCAGTCTGAAAAATCGGATCAATAACAATGGAACCAAAATGTATTTTATACATCATTGTCTATCACAAGAGTGCAGCCTGGCAAAAAATCAGTCTTTGAGATATAGGACTAAATTAGGAGAATGGATCAAAAATATACTTACATTAAAGATATTCAATTCCTATACCAGTTGACCAATCGTTGGACAATGCCCGGTAGAGTCCTTGACTAGCATGCCCGGTTAACCAGTCATGATAATTGGACACGCATATTCATGACCCAGATACCTCTGTAGTTAAGCTAACTAGACCTGAAACATCAGGGGCATGTGGTCGTATCTATGGTCGGGCAACCGGGTGGCAATCATATCGTATGTGTGCCCATCACAAGAATTTAATAACAATGTGATTTATCAATGTGATTCTGATTGAGTGATATCCTGTTGCGAAGAAGCTCAAAAGGGACTATCTTAACCAACTGAATACAGAATTGTATATTACTCGACTCGACAGTTACAGCAAGTCAGCAGGTGCTTTAAGCATTTATTCTGGGCTAGCTGTACTACTCAGTTTAACTGATTATTGCTGACATCAGCCAAAACCAGCCTGACAATTTTAATGAATTCTTGAAGGCAAAAGCATGGGAAGGAAAATGATTGATGGAAAAATGTTTCACTTTCAATTCAAAAATTATTGTCAAAATAACTTACACGACAATTTCTTGATGAACTCTTAAACAAAAACTCAGGCAATCCTTTGCTATGCATGTCCGATGCTGTGAAGCTTAGGTGGGTTAGTACAGTAGCCAGCCACCCATTTTTGGGATTCAGGTTAACCCGAGAGCTAGAAAATTTCCGTTGGTATCATGTTTTAGGCCCGCACTTGGGGCATACCGCCAGGGTGGATGTAAACTTCAGAAGTGGTGCACATCTTTTTTATGGGATTATGTCTTAGACACCCCAATATGTGTAAAGAGGCCCCAAAATGGTCAAAATAATAGGTATAGGGGTAGGAAAGGCACCCTAAAACATTCATAACTCAGCTTAAACCAAACATAGGGATGAGTGTTTGGTATCAAAAGGTTGGTATGAATGAGAAGTATCTTTTGAAATAGTAAATACATAACTAACTCTATCCCATGATGTAATAAAGGTTGTTCAAGGTCAAAATGGCTGCCAAATCAAGAATCTGGGATTTTCCGCTATTCAAAGTTTCCGTTTATAAACTTCTCAGTTTTTTTGACGATATGTATTTATTTTTTGTAGCCCCTTTTTCTGAAGGAATGTCTTTGAATGGAATTGTTGAACATTTTAGAAAGTTCATTGACTAGAATTTTAAGTCCAATTTTGAGCTGTAAGGTACAAAGTAGGGTACCAAGCCCACCTGGAGACCCCGAAAAGTGCCTAAAATGGTAAAAATTTGAAAATCAAAATGACTTTATCTTAAGTTTTATAAGTAGGAAGGGAGCAGATGATGTACCAAAACATCAGGTTTAATTTTATCCTCAATCTGGAAGATTATGAAAAAATAATATTGAAATTAAGGGGTTGTTGAAGGTCAAATAAAGGTCAAAATGTCATTTTTCCTCTAAAAATTTCATATTTTGATCAAGAAATTTTGATGAAGTAGTTGTGTTTTGTCATTATTTTATTTCCAAACCAAGTTACCACAATGATTGACGGATAAATAATCTCAAATTTGGTCCAACAAATCATTTTTTACCATTTACCGGTGAAAATGAAGTAGTTTTAAGTCAATATGGAGGTGTGGAAGGTGCTAGTATGGGACCACTGTTTAGGTCATAAAAGTTGTGAGCATCAAACATTATAGGCATTGTTTGGTATAATTTTTGTTGTTGTAAGACAGTCTTTCCATTCCACGCAACCAACCAAGGGTAGGGTCTATTGTTGCGATACTAGAGGTCATTCAAGGTCAAACTAACCCCAATTTTATAATTTGAGGCATTTTGCCTTTGAATTTTCCATTAAGCAGCTTATCATATTCTCCTAGAATACATATTTTATCCTGGAAATATTTTTAGGTGAGAAATATTTCTTGAAAAGGATTCTGAGATATTTTCTGGTCATTTCAAGAGAAAGTTTGAACCAATCTGGAATATTTAGGGGCCAAAATGACAAAATGCCTGATTACGGGTGCACTCAAATATTTAAGTGAAGCAGCAGAAAGTTGACATAACAGATAGAGACTCATATCTTATGGTATGTCAGCTTTCATTTTTAATGGAGTCAAAATGCCTTAAATCATGAAATTGGGGTTAGTTTGACCTTGAATGACCTCTAGTATCACAACAATAGACCCTACCTTAGGTTGGTTGCATGGAATGGAAAGATTGTCTTACAACAAACATTTAGGTACCAAACAATGCCTATAATGTTTAAAGCTCACAACTTTATGACCTAAACAGTGGTCCCATATACTAGCACCTTCTCACAACCCGTTCGTAAACACTTATTATATGCATGGAATAGCCAAATGCCACCTTCCACACCTCCATATTGACTTTAAACTACTTCATTTTCACAGGTAAAGGGTGGAAATGTTTTGCTAAAACATATTTAAGGTATCTTGTCTGTCAATTATTGTGGTAATGTGGTTAGGAAAATATGTAATAACAAAACACAAAGTACTCCATCAAAATTTCTCCATCAAAATATGAATTTTATAGAGAAAAAATGATATTTTGACCTTTATTTGACCTTCATATTTTTCCTTTAATCTCATAGATATTTTACACTGCCTTTATAATTTTACATGACAAACACAATAGGCAAGTAATGCTGCAAGTTAAAAGGCTAATTCTCCCTATTGAAAATGAAAACTGACATACTATAAGATAGGACTCGACCTGTTATGTCAACTTTCTGCTGCTTCACTTAAATATTTGAGTGCACCCGTGACCAGGCATTTGTAATTTTGGTCCTGAAATATTCCAAATTGGTCCAGACTTTCTCTTGAAATAACCTAAAAATGTCTCAGAATCCTTTAAAAAAAAAATTTCTCACCTAAAAATATTTCCAGGATAAAATATGTATTCTAGGAGAATATGATAAGCTGTTTAATGGAAAATTCAAAGACAAAATGCCTCAAATTATGAAATTGGGGTAAGTTTGACCTTGAATGACCCCTTGTATCGCAACAATAGACCCTACCCTTGGTTGGTCGCATGGAATGGAAAGACTGTCTTACAACAAAAAAATTCATACCAAACAATGCCTATATTGTTTGGTGCTCACAACTTTTATGACCTAAACAGTGGTCCCATACTAGCACCTTCTCACAACCCATTCGTAAACACTTATTATAAGCATGGAATAGCCAAATGCCACCTTCCACACCTCCATATTGACTTAAAACTACTTCATTTTCACCGGTAAATGGTAAAAAATGATTTGTTGGACCACATTTGAGATTATTTATCCGTCAATCATTGTGGTCACTTGGTTTGGAAATAAAATAATGACAAAACACAAGTACTTCATCAAAATTTCTTGATCAAAATTTGAAATTTTCAGAGGAAAAATGACATTTTGACCTTTATTTGACCTTCAACAACCCCTTAATTTCAATATTATTTTTCCATAATCTTCCAAATTGAGGAGAAAATTAAACTTGATGTTTTGGTACATCATCTGCTCCCTTCCTACTTATAAAACTTAAGATAAAGTCATTTTGATTTTCAAATTTTTACCATTTCAGGCACTTTTTGGGGTCTCCAGGTGGGCTTGGTACCCTACTTTGTACCTCACAGCTCAAAATTGGACTTAAAATTCTAGTCAATGAACTTTCTAAAATGTTCAACAATTCCATTTAAAGACATTCCTTCAGAAAAAGTGGCTACAAAAAAGAAATACATACCATCAAAAAAACTGAGAAGTTTATAAATGGAAACTATAGAATATCGGAAAATCCCAGATTCTTGATTTGGCAGCCATTTTGACCTTGAACGACCTTTATTACATCATGGGACAGAGTTAGTTATGTATTTACTATTTCAAAAGATACTTCTCATTCATACCAACTTTTTGATACCAAACACTCATCCTTATGTTTGGTTTAAGCTGAGTTATGAGTGTTTTAGGGTGCCTTTCCTACCCCTATACCTATTATTTTGACCATTTTGGGGCCTTTTTACACATATTGGGGTGTCTAAGACATAATCCCATAAAAAATATGTGCACCACTTCTGAAGTCTACATCCACCCTGGCGGTATGCCCCAAGTGTGGGCCTAAAACATGATACCAACAGAAATTTTCTAGCTCTCGGGTTAACCTAACTTCTAAAATAGAGCCCTTTTCTTGATCTGGCTACTGGACTAGGTTGTTATGAGAAGCTCGTAACTTGATTCAAATCAACTGAATGTAAATTTCTGCCACGGATTATTTCCAGTCTCTCGTTTAAGCGTCTCTCGTTAACGAAGAACCTCTGTAGCTATATCAATGAAGTATGTATGATGTGTTTACAATTTGCCTACCGCGAAAAGATGATAACCTCGTTATTATCTGGTTGAGAATGAGATACGGCCTGCCATCCAACCTCATTCATCTCGTCTTTAGGTGGATATCAAGCTTTAATACCTGCTCTGTTATGATTCTCGATGCTGATTGGTCAATAGGTGTCAGACGTGCGGTCATTCACACAACGTAGTTTTAATGTTGAATATCTGAATTTGATATCACCACTTCACGCACCGCCATGATCGTTATCATACGATACGCAGCAATGTGGTGAATTTGATTTCTTCACCAACCATGGAAGAGCAGGTAATAACTCTGTTACACCATGTTTTGAACGTGTGCTCTGGCCGGATATCCACCCGAAGGCACCCGTATCCCACAAGGCGGAGACGAGTGCGATGCAAGTGTTTTCATCTGGATATCAGGCCAGACCACACTTTCTATAACAGGGTGTGACTAATGGTATCTCAATTTCAAACACTGTGGAATTAATACTATCCTAAATTCTACTCGCAGCAAAGGTCTTGACGACATGGAATGCAAACATATATCAACGTAATTGTCAATATCAACATACCCTATTTATTCTTAGCGTGGACAGCCATGAGGTAAGAGCATGTAATAACTTGTCAAATTGGTTATAACTGTGGATTTCATATGAGTTAGCAGGACCCCATGATATGAAATGCAGTTATCGCTATGCAATACCTAGTCGACTCCGTCACATGTCAGACATTCCTTTTCCCTTATCCATGTCAAATGTAGTGCCTTGCACGTGCCAGACGTCAACGACCTTGACCTCAAGATATTAGTCACTCAGAGCGACAAGCAATATCGACTGCACGCCTACTACGTAGTAAAGACACATCGTTACATCATCATCATCATCAAGCTCATATTCTCTTGCTACTCTGAGGGTCATAATCAATGAGGACGACTAAGCTTTTACATCACTTTCAACAGCTTATAATGTATCGAAACGAGACAGAAACCCTGAACAGGGGAGAAGGTCCGTTCTCTTTACAAAAAGTTCCAGTCGGTGTTTCAGTTGCGAAGGCACCATAAACAGTTCCTCACAACACCGCACATTCGTATAGCGACCCAGCCAACCCGTTCTATGAGTATCCAGTGGACACTCGAACCCGCATCCTTACACTTGGGAACCAAGCATCCTAACAACTGATGCAATTCAAAACAGTAATATAAGCGTTTATCAGTTGGGTTTGTTTTTCCACAGGAAGTAAATCTTTTAAATGTAATACCCCGCTCTTATCCCTACATGCATGCCAAGCCTCTACCACACGGAAGACATAAGCTGGTGTTTCACATAAAACGTATACCATTTTCTTTTATTTTCTATTGCAATGCCTAAAAGCCTCGTTTCTGAACTTCTAAAATTCAATTTAATTTTGGAGGCCTCACAGCGATTTTAACACCGTGCAATAGGCCAAATGTGGCGTGTGGACTTCTAGTCCCGCCGGATACTCATGGGATGGGTGGTTTAAGCTCCCGTTACAAATGCGGGTTGGTGTGAAGTCCGAAATAAGGTTTCTCTGGGACTGCCCGGACATAGAAAGTAATATTTTCCGATTCATCGGTTCTCCCAATATCAATGACACAGGTCACTGAATAGAAACTCTAGCAAACCACCAAATCAATTAAAAATGATTGGGCAGAAACTATGAACCTTCTTTGGCCAATGTTATCACCACACTATCTTTGCATTACTGGATAAGAAACGACTAGAACTCAAGAGTTGGTTGGGACCTGAAATCATTTATTATCTATAAAGCTTGTCATATACAACACACAAAGCTGGTATACACATATAAAGCTAGCAAAGTACAATCTTTATAATTGGCAAATGACACAAATGAAATGAGATGTCCGATGAAAATAGGCTGTGTAACAACTCAAAATATATATGGTAATCACCATAAGAATGGAGGGCACATAAGTAAATTAAAACAACATAATGAGCAGATGAAATTATAATTAACCATGTTTATATAATGAATTAAATTGCAACAATGTATCAATATTTGGTAACAATGTAACCATTAAGGCAGCACCTTAACCTTAACAATTTATATAAGAACCTTAAGTGCCCTTTATACAACAACATTTTATTTTTTACAAGTTTTATGTTAAACATGCATAATGCTGCTAAACCATGCAGTGGTAAAGAACCCTTAATTAAGCCCCATTCTCACATTCACGATCTAGAACATGATCCGAACACGATCAAGCGATCGTGTTAAGTTGAATAGAGATCAGCCTGTTGATCGGCATGATCGTATGAAGATCAGGCTGGGTCGGCGCAACTCGTACTGAGGTCAGGTGTGGCCACGACCATTTTGGAATGTTCAAAATCTGCATGTTCGATCGGCAAAACCGGCCCGGTGCGAGTTGCTGCGAGTTGCTGCCAATAGCTAGCGAGTAAACATCATATGAAGGTCGGCGACGTCCTATGCACATCAGACGCACATCCGCGTATTGCGTATGCAAGAGCGTGGGAAAGTTGCATACGATGTGCATATGATCTTTATTGACACTTATACGATAGCTATTGATTGCCTATTGGTAACCTGTACGCTATTCACGATGTTTACACGTCGGCTATTGGTAAGAAAAATTTTAGTCATGTGACCGGAACTGGCAGCCATGACAGTTCGGCTGCTATAGCAGACAGCGAAAAACAAGATGGTGCGACCGTTATACGATGCTCATAGGTATATCCCGACTGTCATACGCTACTCATACACTTGCTATACGACTTGAATACTTGAATAGCGTATAGCAGTCCTGTACGATCGTACTCCCATCGTATAGTAATCGTATTACTATCGTATAATAGTCGGGGTTTACCTATGAACATCGAATAACGGTCATACTAAATGCGGGTTTGATCTTGAAGAAACATATTCAGGTCCAATAACTGTCCAATACCTGTCGTGTATCAGTCGGCGACGATCGTTGTCAAACTTATAGGCATCTTATGGATATCCAATGGTAATCGAATAAGAGTCCTCTACCTCAAAAAATAAACAAAATTTGCATAATATCGTACTCAAAACATAGATTTTGGTCGTATGCACTACATCTGCCAGGTCGTGGCTCAGATCATGAATGTGAGAATGGGGCTTTACATGTCATGTACATGCAACCTAAAGTGCAGCTATTGCATAATGCCATATAAAGTGAGATTTATTATAAGATATTGCGAAGTGTTACTAAAATAGTAACGTAGCAGGTCCATGCCAACTCACAAAAAAAGGGGGTGGGATAGGGAGGGAGAATTTTTACTGCGTGTTGACTGCTTGGCTGACAAAATGCGACTGTCAGAAATCAGAAACCACGAGGTAGAGCAGAAAGACGCCAAGAATTTGATTGGCCAAAAAACGTGGAAAATTTTATCATGAGTGAAACACTGCAAAAGTAGCAGAATTGAGATAATTTTTATTGGCCAAAAGTACAGGGTTAAAGAGTGTAAAATAGTGTCGCAGTGAGTGAGGTCACGTAGGCCATAAATGCAGTGCTAAAAAGTAGCTGAAAGTAGCAAGTAACAAGGTCGCTTCCGCCAGCAATGCCCCAAAATGACCTTATCATTTTAAGATGATGATGATACGAACAGAGCAATGCAAGTCGCGTAGCCCCACACACCGACGATGCTTGGATATAAAACTATGGACACCAATGAAGCGATACACCGATTGGTGATTGTCTCTATCCAGATTCCGGCCGCACGAGGATAGGGGCCAGAACCTGTATTGCTGCTCTCGCGACAGCTGGAGCGACGGCACGCCGTGGTCTACCAGTGCTTGCTCGCAACTCTTGCCTCTCGCCCACCCTCATATTTATTTCACGCTCTTCGGGTCTGCTAGCGCGATAAGCGGGATTCACCTGTGTTTGATGGCATTGTGATAGACTCATCCAACGCCTCCAGTCACCATCTCGGCCTACACATAGAGTGGCTTGATGGCTGACTCGTATTAGCCATCTGATACCATAGACAATTGGGCCTTGGTACTGGGAACTGGACGAGGCAGCTATAGCCTAGAACAGGGATGCGCCAGACAGCGGACAGGTACAAAACGTGTGCCACTGGTATCTGCTGGTACTGCTGCTGCTGCTGCGCTATTGTGTTGATCGCTGCTACCAGTATATGAAACAGCGGGCCCCGTGGTCTCTCACTCTCGCATCGGCCGCCGCAGACACCACAGCCAGCGGTACATAGTCCCTGCCAATGGCCGTATGCCAGGTGTGATATCGGTACCCGCACAAGTTGATGAGAGTGGACGGAGATAGTTCTCGAACTGGCTGCTAATCTGTTCCACGTGAACGGAGTTTTGATCCGAGGTAGTCAAGCGATTTATATATATAACCGTCAGTGTTGCGCTGGAGTCCAAGTTTCACCCCACTATGTATGACGCCTGCTACAACTCTGGAAGTATCTCTCTCGCGGTTGCTGTTCTGCGTCGTCACCGTGTGTTTGTGATAGGGCTACTAGTGCGATACGCTGGTGTGCTACTAGTGTGGAATCTGTAGGATGTACGCCGCGTGAGGATAGCACTGTCGCCAAGAAAGTTTTCATGAAGCTTTTTATTTTTCTTACACTCATCTGGACCTTGTCACACCCAACGCAAGGTAGGCATCTCTCTCTCTCTCTCTCTCTCTCTCTCTCTCTCTCTCTCTCTCTCATCGTGCTGCATACTTAGACGCCAGCTTAATTTCAGACCTTGATACCAGTATCAAAATTTCTCAGGTGCAGACCTCAACAAAACAAATCCAGTCCTTCCATAGCCGCTCTGTAAAGCCCACAGGGTGAGTGGCATTCATATATATATATATATATATATATATATATATATATATATATATATATATATATATATATATATATATATATATATATATATATTTATATATACATATATATATATATATATATATATATATATATATATATATATATATATATATATATATATATATATATATATATATATATATATATATATATATATATATATATATATTTATATATATATATATACATATATATATATATATATATATATATATATATATATATATATATATATATATATATATATATATATATATATATATATATATATTATATCTATATATAAGTCAAGGTCATGTATGGAGCTGCTATCATTGTATAATGCCTATGGTACACACATCGGAAGCATAAATTAATATCAAATAGTTTTGCCTTAAGCTGAAGTTACCTAGAAAGCAGTTGGTATACAATGGCAATGCTATGGACATTGGAAACCTAACTTCCTTTCAGCGTAATCAACCTCACATTCGGCAGGGTCTTTTTCTGACAAAACTTACTCATATCACACTTGAGTTCAACCAAACAACAGTCTACGAACACACAACGAATTATGTTACCAAGAAATGATCTAATGTACTCGGAGTGTATGCTTCTGCTTATGTCATGTGTATAGCTATTTTTGTATATGTATGGATGCTAGGATGTACTTGTATATAGTAACATAGCAGAAGCGGGGCCAGTGATGTGGAAGACCTAGTCTAGTGTGCTACCTATACTAGTATGTATGAACTAGGTCATTCATGATTGGATCTTAAACGTAATCGTATTAGATGCTTTGAGAAGCTCCATCGCATGAGTATGTCCTTCATGCAACAATGTCAATAATGTGTATTCAGAGTTATCACAAAATGTGACGATTAAATGACATTTGAAAATAATGCAGCAATGCACTATAATTGCTGATCCGATAAATTATACTGGGTAAAGGTCTATGGCAAAGATGTGCGTTTATATATATATATATATATATGTATATACATATATATATATATATATACATATATATATATATATATATATATATATATATATATATATATATATATATATATATATATATATATATATATATATATATATGTATCATTGCCTGTCAGAATACAACATATTGAAAAAAGGATATATGTATACCGTGCATTGCTTTTATGTCATACACACACGCAATGCATGGAAGTGAAAGCATTCTGACCATATGAATACATATTGGAATCTATATATGCAAATTTCAAAATTTCATCATTTATCACTATCATGATCTTCGACTGTATGCTGGATGCCAAGCCCTATTCAGATTCTGATATCAATATTTCCAGCTGGTGCTATGCCCTGCACAGACATGCACTGCTGCTCAGACAGCAAGTGGATTTGCAATGATAATGGTGATTATTGGAATGATGAGTCGATGGAGATAAGAAATCTTGCAGGTATGAGTGACATATCAACAGCTGTATTTTGCTCACCTAAGAAGCCAATATTACATTGCCATGCTTCACTTATGAACTCATATGCCCTCGAGGCTTTTGATGAGAAAACCAATATGACAAGGTGGACGAATTGGAAATATCAATAATGGTGTTGATAATAATGATGATGCCGATTAAAAGAAATAATAATAAACAAAAACAAATAATGATAATAAAAATAACAATAATTGTATTAATAATAACGATAGTGATTAAAATGATAATGATAATGATATAAAAATGATAATAATGATAATGATAATAGTAATGATGAAAATAACAACAACAATAATAATAATAATAATAATAATAATAAAAATGGTAATAGTAATGAATATGATGATGATGCTGAGGCGATTCGACACTGTGTCATATTCAAACAAGATGTTCAAAGATGCATTTCAATTTTTGTTTCACCGGACTATCTTTAAAGGGGTGAGGCTTTTAGTTTTTCTAAAGATGGCTGTTCTCCTTACTTCCGAAATATTGTTTAGAAGCTTATTTCAATGTTTTGGAGCGCATGCACTCACCGCTCTGATGGCATACAGCGCATGACTTAAAATAGTTTTCAGCGTTGCCGTTCGGCCAATATGACAAAAAGAGAGATACGTATGTAGCCCTTGGAATTAATATGTGCCCCTTATGAAGTAATGACATCTGGAACCAGTCCATATGGCATGGGTGTTGTAGATCATGAGAAATATCATTCCATGGTGAATGTGAAAATTAAAAATAAAAATTCAAAATCATTGCAAAATTGTAAATGGACTGATATATACAATTGTGTTGATTGTATAGTGGCAGCTATTGCAGTTTGCTTATCGGACATTCTCACATTTTGTCGCAATTGCTCCCTTAGAAAAGTGATGAAAAATCATGTCTGTCCACCTCGAAAAGTCCTACCCGGGCATAGGTTTCCTATATGGTTCTTAGTTCACAGAGTGTAATCCTTTTGTGTTGTTGCTGCCCTCGGAATATTGATCAGTCAAAACAGCGCACCCATTGACTTTGCTTAAGCTGTGTACGAGACAATTGGTGAGTGTTTGTGTGTGGGTGTTACCCAGTCCAAACGGTTTAACATGACTCGCTCGAGTCACAACACCGTAAGGCGATATTGTCTGCCCTCTCACACGCAAAGGCCATACGGATATTCTGCATACAGAATTAAAGGCTTGTACCTCAAACCATTCGCTTACCTTAGAGGGACTGCCCCAATAGCTGAGTTGCATAGCAAAGGCCATACGGATATTCTGCATACAGAATTAAAAGCTTGTACCTCAAACCATTTGCTTACCTTAGAGGGACTGCCCCAATAGCTGAGTTGCAAAGCAAAGGCCATACGGATATTCTGCATACAGAATTAAAAGCTTGTACCTCAAACCATTCGTTTACCTTAGAGGGACTGCCCCAATAGTTGAGTTGCATAGCAAAGGCCACACGGATATTCTGCTTACAGAATTGAAGGCTTGTACCTCAAACCATTTGCTTACCTTAGAGGGACTGCCCCAATAGCTGAGTTGCATAGCAAAGGCCATACGGATATTCTGCTTACAGAATTAAAGGCTTGTACCTCAAACCATTCGCTTACCTTAGAGGGAATGCCCCGATAGCCGAGCTGCATAGCAAAGGCCACACCGATATTCTGCTTACAGAATAAAGGCTTGTACGTCAAGCCATTCGCTTACCTTAGAGGGACTGTCCCAATAGCTGAGTTGCATAGCAAAGGCCTCACGGATATTCTGCTTACAGAATTAAGGGCTTGTACGTCAAGCCATTCGCTTACTTTAGAGGGAATGCCCCGATAGCCGAGTTGCATAGCAAAGGCCACACGAATATTCTGCTTACAGAATAAAGGCTTGTACGTCAAGCCATTCGCTTACTTTAGAGGGACTGCCCCGATAGCTGAGTTGCATAGCAAAGGCCACACGAATATTCTGCTTACAGAATTAAAGGCTTGTACCTCAAACCATTCGCTTACCTTAGAGGGACTGCCCAAATAGCTGAGTTGCATAGCAAAGGCCACACGGATATTCTGCTTACAGAATTAAGAGCTTGTACCTCAAACCATTCGCTTACCTTAGAGGGACTGCCCCAATAGTTGAGTTGCATAGCAAAGGCCTCACGGATATTCTGCTTACAGAATTAAAGGCTTGTACCTCAAATTATTCGCTTACCTTAGAGGGACTGCCCCGATAGCTGAGTTGCATAGCAAAGGTCACACAGATGTTCTGCATACATAACTTAAGAGCTTGTACCTCAAACCATTCGCCTACCTTAGAGGGACTACCCCAATAGTTGAGTTGCATAGTTAAGGCCACACGGATATTCTGCATACAGAAGTAAAGGCTTGTACCTCAAACCATTCGCTTAGCTCAGAGGGACTGCCCCAATAGTTGAGTTGCATAGCTAAGGCCATACGGATATTCTGCATACATAATTAAAGGCTTGTTTCTCAAACCATTCGCTTACCTTGGAGGGACTGCCCCAATAGCTGAGTTTCATAGCATTGCACTTTAACTGATGGCGACAACTCAGCGCTGCCAAAGGTGTAGTGTTCGAGTCTGGATCGAGGTATGTGAGAAAGTTTTCAGTTATCTATGGGTATACTGCTGCTTCACTATTAACCTGTTGTAACCTTTGTATTGCAGTAAAGGTATCGATTTCTGTCCAAATCCCTAATTTAAATATGAAAAGCCAACGCTTGGATACTAATTAATCACTATTCTCTTGTCATACACCTTATTTTAGGCAGTGCTTTAACTAGGTTAACACACCTCCTATTCAGATGGAAAGAACAAGGTAGTTAAGGACATTTTTTCAATTTCTCTAAAATAAACCAAGTGCACGGTCACCAACTACTCGGAAAAATATTCCAGTAAGAAATATCAGATTCACATTATTGCCATGATTATAGCTGTACTCTGCTAGTGCTCTAGACTACAGTTTCTATTCTTGAGAATGATATACGTGCATTATACACCTACGAGTTTCTACATTCCCAGCGAGTACGTGGGATTATTTAAATCTATTTAGAGATACGTGCGTTGGAGGCTTTTAAAAAGATTAGAAATTTAACATGCCTGTGGCAACTGAAAAACAGATACAACCCAAGGCTTTCAGCCGACAGAGCAACTGCAATTAAACAAGCATGGCTATCCCCACATTTTTAGATGACATCTTAAATATTCCAATAAAAAGCACTTTTCATAAAACCGCTAAAACCGGTTTAACGTGGCTTTACATCAATCAAACAAAAGGGCTGTTAGGACTTTGGTGAAAATCTTCGACTTTATGAGAAGATTCACTATAAAGAACTTATATAGAAAAAATTAAAAGAATGTTACTTGAACATTCGCTTAAGTTTATCAAATTTCAAAAAGGTTTACTCACAGTATCATTTTGCATAACCCTCAAATAAATAACGACGCAAACAAAACTAATGCCAAGCAATTTTTTGAAATGACCACGTGCTATCTGTTCCTGGTAAGAAATAGAACAACGAATGTCAGCCTTCGAATGAAAAAGTCTCGTCGAGGATACACTACCAATTGTTATGTAAAAGTAGGCAGACAGGCAATAAATGTGATATTCAAATGCAAAATGCACAGACATGACACGCATTGAATATACTAATTGCCATGTCTAACCCGGGTATGACCTACACTACCCATGTCATATATGTATACACAAATATATATATACATATATATATATATATATATATATATATATATATATATATATATATATATATATATATATATATATATATATATATATATATATATATATATATAAATATGTATGTATATATATATATATATATATTTATATATATATATATATATATATATATATATATATATATATATATATATATATATATATATATATATATATATATATATATATATATATATATATATATATTGATTTTGTTCTCACTTCCATGATTGGTAAGAACTAACCATATAGACAAGCTTTTTGTTAACTTTATGACCTTAAATTCCAGATGCCTCACATATGCAGCAAGCTTCATTGATCCTATCACATCTGTTTCGTCTACCAAAGGTCCAAATTGCTTGCCAGACGATACTTAGCTCTGTTGAAAGTGGCCAGGCTCGTTCATTAATTAGATCATAGTCTGTAAAAAAGCTAGCCTCGTGCATCCCCAATAAGCATGGTGTATTAGAAGACTGATAAGATGACAAATGAGATCTCTGCTGCATTAGCTGGAGGAGAGAGATAATTGAGAAAGGAAGCCTTGCGTAACAATGGGGTCAACAATGACTCTAGGGCAGTATTGCACTTATGGACAGCATTAGACTGGTACCACTTTTGGAAAAATCACCCACATTTTTGTATACGACGCCTGGCTCCCAACCGTGAGTTTGCAGGTTCGAGTCTCCGCTGGATCCTTAAGCGGGTTGGCCTGTTCGCAATAAAAATGTGTGGCGTTGTGGAGGACTGCCTATGGCCCTTCTGCAACAGAAAGACCCCTTGGAACTATTCGCGAAGAGTGGGGAATTTCTTCCCGGTCCGGGGTTTCTATCTCGTCGCGATATGACCTAAGCTGTTGAAAGCGACGTAAAACCCAATTCCTTCCTTCCCACATTTTTGTAACTTATCCTTGAACATGTAATGTCGTATAGTGGACCATAGTACGGGCTTTTTACAGAGATCCTCTTAGAGTAGAAAAAGGATAAAATAACGTGTACACTTACCTTTAAACTGCACGATGGTGAACATAGAGACTGCTACTTTATTAGGTTATATCCAAAGTATGTTGTCTATGACAGGTCGTAATTTCTTTTTGTTGAACTCTGTCACCTTTGACAGGGCACACCCTATTGTTTAGCTCAATGGTGTGGTACCCTGCTCGCCTTGTAAAAGAAGGGGGATGTGTGGATTTGTCTATGGATACCATGCATCTAAAAGATCCCTTGTACACTTCAAGCTACCGGTAATTGTTTTTTATTGTTGTAGTGTACTTTATTGACTTGTTCAGAAAACAAAAAGGGTACACATACATAAGAATAAATGCAAAGGAAACATAAGATACAAACAAAACATGAATTATCATAACCAGAAAAAATGATCTAAGAGATCATGTTACATTTGTGCATATAAATGCCAGATTCGCCTACTGTCATAGCAATACATAATAGAGTGATGACCAATAATATTCTCTTTAGAATGGAATTGACTTGTCAATTAAAATCGAAAATGATTGGTGAGGACATCCTCTTGAAACATCTACGTTGCTGCTCCCTTTTTCTGCAATAGCCTTTATGCAGAATACGTATTTTGTGAGAACTAAAACAACACGTTATCCGCTTTCGCTTGGCGCTGTGGCAGGAGTATATCATATTCACGAGCCACGTCCAGGAAACGAGCATTGTAAAGTAACTTTATAGTGCGCAATAATTGAACTGCTGTTTGCGCTGATTGGCCAACAATGACCATCAGCGTGGCTGCTCATCTGTGTGTGATTAATTGGATTGTGTGCTGGTACTTGTTACGTGCTGACGCCTCCACTAAGACTGCCTCTGAGTAGCCAATTAGCTGTGCCTTCTTCGCCAGCACTTCAAACCAATACCCCCCTGGGGAAATATAAACATCATCACAAGTTAGATATCACGGAATATTACCTCTCTTGACGTGCTTGAGGTAATGATAAAGAGCAACACTTTGACAGATATTGTGCATTTGAAGAGTATAAATCTAGGACAAGACTACAATGTGTGCTCTACTTCAAAGATCATTTTGCTCAGTTGACATTTCTGTAACACATTTATTGAAATTAGATTACGTGACCCATTTTCTATGGATTTTTAGCATTTTATCTTTAACAATATTGTGTTGTTTTCCAACGTATGCGCAATAACACGTTGATTCTAGGTCAGGGCCACAGATCAATATCTGGGTGGTTTTTGTGATGGGAGCAATTTACACGTTTGAGTTATTGAATCTCTAATATGTATTTCTTTACTTTACTAGATTGGTCTCTAGTGATATTGTACTCACATTATTGGCCTTGATGTATTGCACTATATTCTGAAATTGGTCTCTTTCTTTGAGCATATTAACACTTCAGAAATAGTGACATTGCCTGATATACATTTCTGATATATGTATATATATATATATATATATATATATATATATATATATATATATATATATATATATATATATATATATATATATATATATATATATGTGTGTGTGTGTGTGTGTGTGTGTGTGTGTGTGTGTGTGTGTGTGTGTGCAATTATGAATCAGGTTTTCAATAAGAAAAAATGCATAGGTCCAATCTGAACCATAGTGGGTGATATTTTGTGAAATTAGAATTGTTCGTTTAAGTTTGAGAAACATGGTCAAAAACGGTGAGAGATTGGTATTTACTCGTAGTATTATTATACATATCATAGTAATGGTACTCTGCTTATGAGGATATGAATTCTCATACATATTTTCCTGACATTATGTCAGATTATCAAATACAGTGCACACCTGCACCGGCGTATATCTGCTCGCATGCTGTATATGGGGCAGATTGTATCATAAATCCACATGGTGGTTTGAAATAAACATATACAGCAGTTACGACATGCAGGTATTAAAATCCCAATCGAAGCTGTGTATATATATATATATACTAGATTTTTTTATGGTTTATTACTTAAATCATATCCTCATTAAACTAAAATGATTATTAGCGGCAAGGTTTAGTGTGGACGTAACTGGCAGGCCAGAGTGCCCTGGATCAGTTCGTTATCGACTTTTGCCGGAGCTAAGGCCGGCTGCGGCGAGTTGTCTGTCTGAAGGTGGCGATGGATGGGCCAGTTTAAACGGCTAGTGGTGGCGATAGAATTAATAGGTGTTCCGCGTCCAACGTTCAGCGGTCCACGAAGATGCTACGATTGATTTCTGTTCGTTTCTCGCTAATTGTAAATCGGCGATATACGTGCATGCTGAGACTTACACGGGCAGTCCACCAGACGGTTAGCTCTTCCTATACTGAGGCCAATTTCATCCAAAGCACAAGGAGACAAAGATCTTTGAAAAACATCTGAACCCTGCCATGCTGGTATTCATTGGATAGCTCTCACTGAGTTCTCTCAGATGAGTACCCATGTTCCAGTGTTTCAGTCATTTTCAAGGTTTTGCATCATGTTTGTATTGGCCAAATTAGCCACCAGCAGCATAAGGGTTATGGGCTGTCCCCAAAGTCGAGTGGTCCTATCCATTCGTAACGTCTGGGGTTCAAACCCTGTTGGAGTCATGTGATATGATTACCAGTGACTTTGAGTAATTCGGCGGTCTTCCCCTGGTACGATGTGCTAGTTGCAACTTTAGATATACAGACAGAGAAAAGTGACAATGAACGGATACAAATCCCAGACTATTCGGTCGATAAATTTGAAGTTCTACCAATAAACCTGCATGTCTGGTTGCTTATGAATATACAATTGGGGCATAGTTCTGGACACGGCTATTGTGCACTTGTCCAACCCTTCTCAGATCTTTCGGTTAGCCGATTATGATATACATGTATATTATCTAGAACGGAAATAGAACTGGTGTAACAGGATTATCACTAGCCTAAGGTTTGTTTTGTTCATATCTCGCCATTGATTAGAAAGACTGGTCTGGAAATGCAATCATTTGCAGGTGGTATGCAAATGATGTGTATAACCATCAGATCTGTCACTCAGTATGCGGCAGTCGGTAATCTATGTACTGCGAGCAATGCCTGTATGGATATGTCTGCACATATAAGTTATCAGATATGCAAAGTACCCTCTTCTCAATAGAATTTCTCAGCGCTGAAACAACCATGTGCTCAATGGTTCCTCAGTACCAGTAGCATTTCAGTCACGTTAGTGCAACGTACGTTATGGGATGATTACATTTTGCTACTGATAAACTAATAACTGTTGGTAAACCTAATCATTTAAACTTCATTTTTTCCAAAAAAATTAAATCGCAAAATATGGTTTTTATTCAGAAGAAACAAAATAAAACTTGACAATGCCGAAGTTTGTGCTATACCTGCCCTTATGACCGTGTGGTATACGGCGTTGCCACTTAAACCTAGGTGTCTCTCGCCACTGCCGGGATTCGAATCTTGGCCTTTGGGCATCTGAAAAATGCACCAGTGACTTGGAGTTAGGCAGTAGTTTTCGCACGGTACTCGGTTTCCTCCACCACTTACAACTGGTATTGACTTAGTCACGACTTAGCCGCAATATGGCAGAAAACGTGACGAAAATCGAAGTTTCATATCAATTATGTGACCACGGCATAACTTGCATGGACAGGTGCATAAGGGATTAGTATGATAGCGAACTGCAGTAAGCGCTGCACAATATTCCTGTCACGGCTAGGAGTTTCCGGGGGGCTGCACTTTCATGACTCGGCCGTCCGGTCGATTAACGTGGCACCTGCGCCCCGAGATGTGTGTACGATGGTAGGAACCCGGTAAGGAGATAAAAACAGACAGCTCAGTCCTCCATAGGGGAACCAGCACTTCGTGAGAATACCCAACCCTTGCTGTCTGTTCCAACACTTTCTAAGCCTAGCGTGCTAACGTATTGGTTTTTGGTGAAAGGAGAACACTTCTCCATATATTTACACACATCTACCGATCTATCTATCTTTACATATATATATATAAATATATATATATATATATATATATATATATATATATATATATATATATATATATATATATATATACATGTATATATATATATAATTATATATATATATATATATATATATATATATATATATATATATATATATATATAGTAGTATATGTATATATATATACTATATATACAGTATATATATATATATATATATATATATATATATATATATATATATATATATATATATATATATATATATATATATACCCCAAAATCTTCTGAGTTCCTTGTCTCAATTCACTTCTGTTGGATTCCTTTTAAAGAGTTCAAGTTGAGAATTGAGCACATAATAATATAATAATAATAATAATTGGAATTTATATAGCGCCTTTTCCATTCATAAAATGTTCAAAAGCGCTGCACATTGTCATAGTTTGAGTCATAGTCAACAACGCCTCAATGGGCGAGCCTGAAAAGGTGTGTTTTGAGACACTTCTTGAAGGCCTGACACGATGTAGAATCCTTCAGGTGTTGTGGAAGCGCATTCCATAGTCTCGGTGCACTAATGGAGAAAGCGCAATCTCCAAATTTGAGTCTAGTCCGAGGCTCATCCAGAAGGCCCTTAGCTTCTGATCGTAGATGGCGTCTGGGTTTATAAGGCACGAGCAGCTCCTTGATGTACTTAGGTGCAAGTCCATTTAGCGCCTTGTATACCAGCAGTAGGACCTTAAATTGGATGCGGAATTTGATTGGTAGCCAGTGAAGCTTGATGAGAACAGGTGTGATATGTTCATACTTCCTGGTTCTCGATACTCTCCTTGCTGCACTGTTTTGTAGTCGCTGCAGCTTTGCAATCAAATCCTGTTGTATTCCAATTAGGAGAGCATTGTAGTAATCCAACCGAGACATCACCAGTGACTGCATCACTGTTTTTGTGGCATCTTCTGTTAGCACACGTCTCGCTTTTCCAATATTTCTCAGGTGAAAGCTAGATTTTTTGACAACACTTTTGACATGGGGTGACATGATCAGTTGAGAGTCAAACATAGCTCCCAGATTCCGCACAGGCTCAGATGCAACCGACACATCAGTCCCCGCTACAGAGAGTGACTTAATATTCAGTTCAGCTAGGTGTTTCTTAGAGCCGAATAGAATGATTTCAGTCTTGTCATTGTTGAGTTTCAGCTTGTTCTGAGACATCGAGACACTAATGTCACACAAACATTTCTCAAGACTTAGGATTTCAAGTTTGACTATTGCGTTATCACTTGTCTTTTTGAATGATAAGCAGAGCTGGGTGTCATCAGCATAGCCATGATTGTTCAGACCGTAGGTTCGGATAAGCTGTGCCAGAGGTATGATGTATATTAGGAACAATAGTGCACCCAACACAGATCCCTGTGGTACAGACCACAGGATTTCCTGATTTTCGGAGAAGTCATCATTGACTTTAATCCTCTGTTTCCTGCCTAGCAGGTACGATTTGAACCACTGTAGAGCAGATCCTTTAACTCCAAGAACTGACTCCATCCTAGATAGAAGGATGGAGTGATCGATTGTATCGAAAGCAGCGCTAAGATCGAGTAACACAAGGATGGCGGCCCCACCCTGATCGAGAGTGCGAAGGATGTCGTTCTGTACCCGCACAAGTGCAGTCTCGGTGCTATGACATGCTCTGTATGCCGACTGCATGGGTTCATGTAGCTGATTAATAGTCATGTAGTTGGTAAGCCTTGCCGCAACTACCCTTTCCAATACTTTTGACAAGAATGATAAGTTGCTTACAGGACGATAGTTTTTAAGCACTTCCGGGTCGAGATCATCTTTCTTCAGTAACGGAGTGACTAATGCCTGTTTCATGGAGTCAGGTACGTTGGCACTTTGTAACGACAAATTCACTAAAATCGTAACCATTGGAATAAGCTCATCCACCGAGTCTTTCACTATCCAAGTGGGAGCGGGATCTAGAGAGCAGCTCTTAGTTGGTGATTTTGTTATGATTTTGCGAACTTCGCTTTCAGTCACGGCCGAGAAAACATTCAGTGAACATGTTAATGCCGGGGTAGGTAAATTTAACTGGTGTCTGGAGAGATCTGGCAGCTTATCGCGTATCTTACATACTTTGTCAGTAAAGAACACAGCGAAGCGGTTTGCCAATTCTTCTGTTGATGCATGCTCAGGGAGTTTCATCTCACTCCTTTGATGTAATATGTCTTTGACAATGTTACTGAGGTTTTTTGAATCAGTGGAGGACTCAGCTATCAGATTGTTGTAGTAGTCCTTCTTAGCTTGTAATAACATGTTGTTAAATTTGGTCCTCGCAGTTTTAAACAGGTCATAGTGGACAGTGAGGTTGGTGTCTCTCCACTTCCTTTCCCATTTCCTCTTTTCACATTTTGCACCAAACAAATCATCTGAGAACCATGGTTGTTTTGGCCGAATTGTTACCATTTTCACTCTTGCTGGTGCATGCTTGTCAAGTACCGTTGTTAGTGCAGAATTGTAGTGATTAGTCAAATCCTCCACGGAGCAGCCTTCAGCATTACCAGGTTGTAGAGCGTCCTTCAAGTCCTCTCTAAAACTGGGCATGTTGACACTGCAGAGTTTACGCACTGACATCGGCACCTGGATCGGACGTGGTTTAGGGTGCGACACATCACACAGAATGAGGTTGTGGTCTGAGAGCTGGTCTCCAACCTTTCACTGACTCATAAGATTCTCATTGTCCCTGGTTATGACAGCATCAAGGGTGTGTCCCGATTTATGGGTTCTGGTTGTGATATGCTGCTTGTAATTCAGGGTATCAAATAAGTCATTCAGTTTGAGTGCTTCAGTGTCATTCCTATCCTCAAGGTGGAAATTGAGGTCTCCCAGAAGCAGGAAGTGGCCAGTGGAAGAGATCCGGTCATGCATGAATGGTGAGAATTCATCAAAGAACATCTTATTTGTCAATTTATTCTTTTGCGATGGAGGTGGTCTGTAGACCACATTGACATTAAGTTGCTTGGAGCCTGTGTTAAAAGTAACCTCGCAATGCTCAAAACTGCTGAATTTACATGAGGTTTTTGACAACACTGATAGATTTTTCTTATACAATATTGCCACTCCTCCATATCCACCATTTCCTTTACGTGGCACACTGAATAAATCATAGCCACCTATCTTCAGGCCTTTGATAAATAGCTCATCCTTTACTGCTGAAGTTAGCCAAGTTTCAGTCATAGCTAGTACGTCAATATCATGCTCAATAATTGAATTCCTAATGATTTCAATTTTGTTTCTTGCTGACTGTGTATTCAAGAGGCAGATACACAGCTCTTTAGATCTCCTATCCTTTCTACTCACAATTGGGAAGAGGTTTGTCCTGGTTTCAATCTTTATCAAGTTGTCCCAGTTCACCCCCCTGCCCTGTACAGCCTGATGGGCTGGCCTGGGTGTTGTTGTGACAGTCAGGATATTCCGCACTTTTGATTTTCCTCCTGAAACCCCTCTGTGAGTTTTGGGGATTGAGCAGATGTTATTTTGCCTCAGTTTTTCAAGCACTCCTAATGGCACCCTTGGTTTCGCCTGGATGACAGCCTTCTTGATGGTGAGCAGTAGATCCCTGGGGTATACCCTGATACCAGTCATGCTGACCAGCTGGGGGATAAACACTGGCTTGAAAAATAGGTCAGGAGCCTTTTTATGGCCCCTAATGACCTAACGGTTCGACTGCATCTCTGCCTTGTCCAGTAAATTCAGGCAAGATGCATACAAAAATCCTTGTATTTTAGGCTTCACAGGTGATATTTTCTCTCCAAAAGTTATTCTGGTGAGTCCTGGTGGTGTTATGTCGAGACTGGGTAACTCCTGGCAGGTGAGAGATCCTTGATCATGCACAGTTGGTGAAAAAGCCAGGAGCCCATTTACAGGCAGCCCTGGGGGCGCACTGCACTCCTCCTCATGGCACATGAACCTGACAGCTCAATCCTTCATGGGGGAACCAGCACTTCGTGAGAATATCCAACTATTGCTGTCCGTTCTAGTGCTCTCTAAGCCTAGCGTGCTAATGTATTGGTTTTTAGTGTTATGCGGACACCAGTATTTAAGAGAATATATTATTTTATGCGGATTCATGTGGATTTAAATTACAAAACACACACACATGAATATATGACATCTCCTTGACGTACTACTTTGGCACCCTCAACCATATGTATTATTTTTTATGTTTTTCAATCAAAGCTTTCATGCTTCCCCCCCCCCCCCCCCAAAAAAAAAAAAAGAGAAATATTATGTTTTTCATTCATTTTTCTTTGATTTTCGATTAAGTTGAAAAATGAAAAGTTATATTTTTCAGGTTTTTCAAAATGATACAAATTCACAATTATAGATTGTCTTATGGTGAGCTGCGAGGGTTTCCTTAATATATCTATCTACTTAAAGGCTATAACCTTTAATAAAACACATTGGTTTCTCCAACGTTCTTTTTTCAAAAGTAAGGTATTTTCTGGTAATTTCCCTTTAAGCAGAGGTACTATTTTGGCATCTAACGTTTGCTTGAATATATCTTTTCCTTCACAAAGAGCATAAGTGTGCATGATTCAAACGTCGTTTGACTCTTCCTACTTTCTCCGTAAGTATTAGATAATATGAATGTCCATTTCTTCAAATAGCTTGTGCTGTACAATAATGAGTCTTTCCAGTTGCAATCGTTTTGCATTTTTGATCAAAATGTTGCATTTTGAATTTCGCTTTTCGTCCCTTTGTATGCCATATTGCGGCTAAGTCGCAACTGGCCAGTTGTAACAGGTACGAGAAACCGGAGTACCCGGCGAAAACCAGCGCCTAGCCTCAAAATGTTGCCTGCATGTATTTGCCTTAAAGGGGAACTTGGGGAAAAACACATCATAGGTTTATATGAAAGTTCATGAACATAGCTCAACATCTGTCATAAACACAGAAGCCCTAGAGCTCCACACAAAGAGAAATCTCAAATTGCAATTAGTGAATAGCACCATCACTGAGGCAGGGCAGCCGCCATCTTGGATCTGAGTCAACTCATGCTGCTGTAGTCTATGTAAATGGGTGGCAAGCAGCTTAGTGGGTGTATTAGATAAAGCCAGTAGCTCTGTCTAGGAGGTAGATATTTCACTGCTTTGAAGCACATTTAAGATGTTTAGGTATGCAAATCCCTACGACTTTGAACCAAGAGTGGCTGAAGGTGATCAGGTGGATTATATGGACATAGTTCAAGGTGTTGATGAATTTGATGGTCAAGATGTGGAAACAGAGGGCTGGCGCTTAAATAGCATGTTGTGGTGCACCTGTCAGACTTCTTTCCTTCTTTAAATTATCAGGCCCCTTCCAAAGGTATTCTTGACATTTCTTTTCTATAATCTTCATGAATATGTACACAATTACTAAAGGAAATGAAGATGATTGCTGTTCCCAGTACTGCTAGTCACTTCCTGTGTTTACTACCTTGTGTCCCATGGGGTCTAGATGTGTAATGCCAATTGGACAAGGTCAATTACCCTGTGTGTCCCTTTCCTTTACTTACTTTTGTTATTACCCTAGGGACCTAGACATAAGACAAAACCTCAGTTGTAACACAACTAACAAAATCCTGCACAGTCTATTCTCAGTGGATTAATAAAGACCATGTTGAGGTACCTATGAAAATTGCCATTCACCCTGAAAGTTAGCTGTTAGGGTTGCTAAAGTCTGTACATCAGATCATAATAATGAAGAGTATGATTATTAATCATAAGTCATTAAGAGAAGGTTGGTAATGAGTAAATGAAAATGTCATTTATTCTATCATAAATAAAAGAAAGGGTCATTTGCAATTTGAGATATTTTGATTTCAACCTTCCTCTATATTGCAGTACTATTTAGAAATGTATTTCTTCCCAGTGAAAATGGGGTCATGACTGACTATAACCTTAGCTGTTTCAATTTTGTAAGTTAGGGAATGATATTTACCCTTCTCATGCTGGCGTAATATTAAACATTTAATGCATACACCTGTGCTTATATTCGTTGAGCAACTGAATGAAGGTCAATCATGTTGAGACTAGTAAATGTATACCAATAAAGTAAATAAATCCCGAAATTGATAAATTGCAAGATCACTTCTGCTTGAAATAAGAGATTTATGAAAATTGGTTACCAGATATTATATCCTTGAAGAAAGTAAGACTAGATGCAATAGGAGTCGCATGGAGCATGATAAAAGGTGTATCAATTGTGACTGTTTCTTTTTTTGAAGAAGTGTGATAGATTATGCACACCTATTTCACAAGTACCCAAACCTTCTAAAAAAGCATCCCTCTTCAGAACCTTGTTAACTGTACTCTGAAGTAATCCTGACTGCAGTGTGTGATTCCTGACATAATCCTCGTCAGTGAAGTGGTCTGAACATACATATGCATACTTCAGGACAGGTGGGTTTAAAAGTTTCATGGATGCTAACCACTGTTTTTGTCTAAATTTACTACTAGGAAATCTATGAAAGCTTTCTCCACTACCGTGTCTTTTTTTACAGCCAATTGCTGCACATGATTTCACCATTTTCTTGTTTGATATATACGTTTTTATGCAACTTGTGCAGAGAGCTCTTGTCAGGAGCACTGCTGTTAGATACACTGCCCAGAGGTAGCTTGGAGACAGGATGTGATCCCTGCCACCCGATTGTGTCACAGCTGATAGCACTTGAAAAACATGGCCGCACCCAGTGGCTGGCAGAGGCTGTCTAGGAGGATGACAATACGCAAAAATCTCCCCTCACGGGATCACTGAGAGAAAAAGAATGGTAGCATCCTGTTCTTGAAGTGTATAACTTTCATATAAGCTGATATGTTTGTGAGCCTTTAGGGCCCCTTTAACAGTGCACGTCGTTAGTAAAACAGCGTTCGCCCCTTGAACGTCGTTTGCTTGATGAGCCCCATTTGCTTGGCACTTGAACGCCTCATCAGCATCATTTCT
>OZ012688.1:26515736-26534706 GCA_963942565.1 Maea johnstoni
AAATAGAGGTTAGTGACTAGCATTTGATGTCATTGTGCTATTTAGCATTGTGCGTCGTGTGTTAAAACGCATAATGTAATAAACGTTGCGAAATGTAATACTTACGCATAACGTAATACAAAATCGTTGCGAAATGTAATACCTACGCATAATGTAATAAAAAATCGTTGCGAAATGTAATATCTACGCATAATGTAATAAAAAATCGTTGCGAAATGTAATACCTACGCATAATGTAATAAAAAATCGTTGCGAAATGAAATACCTACGCATAATGTAATACGAATTTTTCACGAAATGTAATAGCACAAGGTACGCGAAATGTAACAAAAAATCGTTGCGTAATGTAATACCTACGCATAATGTAATAGGAAATTTTCACGAAATGTAATAAAAGTATTGTACAAGCAAATTGCTTTTGTGGATAGATATGGGGTCATTCCGGTTCAAGTGGCCCAGAGGTCTGCAGGTCATAATCACGGATTTTGACGAAACTTGCCTCATGTGTGCCTTTATGTTTAAGAAGATTGCACGTAAAATTTCAGTTTAAAAATCCAAACGGTTCTTTAGAAAATTGAGGTTTAAGGCATGAGGGTGTAGCTCATACTTTCACTCATGAATCTAAATAGTGTGTTGGACTATTTTCAGATGCTCACAGTTTTTGTAAAATTTGAGGTGCAAAGCCTATATTTGCTATTATGACTGATTGATACCTTATGAATTTCCTTTTTATATCCCTTATGGGTACCGAGATAAATAGGTCCAAAATGTGATTTTTCGTTCAATTTGATCATTTTTTTTTCAGTTTTCATGTCATTTTTTCTTCCAAGCCATTCATATTTGATGAAATGTTTTACTTGATTTATATTTTCTATTCATAGGGGATTCTAGAAAAGTCAAGATGTTTTTTAAAAAGGTCAAATTTTGACACAGTTGGTGGGCAAAAGTTGGCCGGGATCAAATTTGAAGTAATTAGGCCTAACTTAATAGCCGAGTTTGAATATGTAGTGAATTATCTAGTACCTTCAGCTTATAATATGATAATCTAACATATATCAGCTATATATCTATACCAAATTTTGTTTTGTGGTCTCAATTCCCTCACATAAAAAACTACTTTTACTAATGGACTATAGCGACTGTTTCAGATCTTTCGGTCATTTTTATGGCCTGTGTATAAATTTAGTAATCATTCTACATTAGTAGGATTTAACATATTCAGTACACAGACAATTAGCAAATTGTATTGTTGATTGATTTTGTCAATGTTTTTGGTCTTTTTGAGGTTAAATGGTCTAAAATCAGTTTTTTTTGTTCATTTTTGTTAATATTTTTGTATTATTTAGGGCACTTGCACTTCCAAATTCACATTAGGCGAGTAGTTTTACTTAATTTATACTGCTTAATTGTAATTACTTTCTAAGGAAATTCAAGTACTTGAAAATCAGTCAAAATTTTAGTGCACCTGTTTTCCAAATATAGTCCCTGATCAAAACGTTCCTATATTGCCCCTGATTTCATGGTTTGATTTGACCATTTAGTGAAATGCCCACTGCCATCACACTTTAATGAATGAAATGCACTGATATAAGCTGTTCATATGTCTAGGTTTCATTTATGGTTCTTGTTCATTCACTCTGAAATTTTTGTTTTTTGACAACTGTGGCTCTTTTTGGTTGATTTGTCACTTTGAAGTCATCCATTGAATGTAATTTTAATAGTACAAAGATGACATTCTCTATAATATAATGTTTGTACATCAATAATCAGATTTTGGAACAATTTTGTTTTTGATACTAGTTATTCAGACAAAATGAACCAAAATTAGGGTTTTGTTTGAACATTTTTGTTTTTCCCATACAATAACAAGGGAAATGCATATTTCGTGATGCAAATTAATTATTTTATTTGTAATGTCTGATTAGAGGAGCTTTTAGTGATAAGACTCTTGTTTCAAATTGACCAATGAACTAATTTTAGCCATAATTGTCGAAAAACAAAAACATAAGTGTAAGGAATGAAAACCATAAAAGCAAACTGGGTGTATTAACAGCCTATATTGGTACTTTTCATGTATCAAAAGGTGATGGCAGTGAATGTTTCTCTGCATGGTCAAATCAAACCTTGAAAACAGGGGCAGTGTAGGCAAATTTTGATCTGGGCCAATATTTTCTACAAATATTTGGACACTTAATTTTTCTGACAGTAACTACAAATAGACAGTATAACTCAAGTAAAACAAGTCACCTAATATGGATGACAAAGTACAAAAAGTGCTCTAAAATTTAAAAAAAATCAATGAATAAATTAACAAAAACCTAATTGTAGTTTATCTCTAAAACGCCTTAGTGTAAAAACAAAATTTATCCATAATATGATTTTTTTGATTGTCAAATACTACCGCTGTGTCTTTATGACTATGTTCATAAGGAGACCACAAAGTTGACCGATAGACCTGACACGGTCACTACAGTCTATGACTAGAAGCTAAAGTAGGTTTTTCATATGAAGGAATTGAAACCACAAAACAAAGTTTATTATCGTAAGAATCGTATAACTAAAACCCTCTAAACAGACATTAAGTATGAAATAATAAATTTGCATCATGTATGCATTTCCTTTAACATTGTATAGAAGTAACAAAAAACCCAAATTTGGTTCATTTTGTCTTAATACTAGTAAGTAGTAGCAAAAACAAAATTGATTTCAAAAACATAGATTCTCTATGTGTTGATGTACTAAAACTATAGTGAATATCATCTTTGTAATATTAGCATTACACACTTTACAACGGATGACTTCAAAGTGACCAATCAACCAAAAAGACACCTAAACATATTAACAGCTTATCTTAGTACATTGGAAATATTACAATGTGCAGTTGGCATTTCACTAAATGGTCAAAATGAACCATGTAAACAGGGGCAATATAGGTACGTTTTGATCAGGCCCAATATCTGGAAAGCAGGTGTATCAAAATTTGGACTTATTTCTAAAAACTTGAATTTCTTTAGAAAGCAATTACAAGTAAATAGTATAGATCAATTAGAACTAGTCACCCAATGTGAATAAGAGTAAATACTGGTAATACAAAAATATTAACAAAAAAGAACAAAAACATGGTTTTAGACCATTTTATCTCAAAAAACACTAAAAATATCAACTAAACCAGTTAACGATATGATATCTTAATTATCTGTGTACTGAATAAGTGAAATCCTACCAGTGTGAAATTATTACTGTATTTTTACATAGGCCTTAAAGTTGACCGATAGACCTGAAACAGTCGCTATAGTCCATTAGTAAAAGTAGATTTTTTATGTGAAGGAATTGAGACCACAAAACAAAACTTGGTATAAATGTAGTTGATATATGTTAGATTGATATATCATAAGCTGAAGTTATCAGATATTTCACTACATGGACAAACTCAGCTTTTAATAGTGGCAAAATAACTAAAAATTTGATACTGGCCAACTTTTACCCACCAACTGTGTCAAAATTCGACCTTTTTATAAAAACATCTGGACTTTTCTAGAATCCCCTATGGATAGACAATATAAATCAAGTAAAACATTTCATCAAATATGAATGGCATGGAAGAAAAAATGGCCTGAAAACTGAAAAAAAATAAAGAAATTGAACGAAAATCACATTTTGGACCTTTGATTCATGTGTGAAAATATGAGCTACACCCCCCATGCCTTTAACCTCACTTTTCTCAAAAACCATTTGGAATTTTGAAATGAAATTTTTCGTGCAATCTTCTTAAACATAAAGACACACATGAGGGAAGTTTCGTCAAAATCTGAGATGGTCACTTGGCGACTTTTTGAAAATTGGGTCACTTGAGCCGGAATGACCCTATAGCAAGTCAAAATATTTTTGTTATCAAAAATTAACACCCCAAATCATTTTTTTAGTCTTTGCCAGGTGTGCTGTTTTAGTCCATGGTGGCCTTTTAAAAATGGGTCGATTATGTTCTTTGTGTCATTCTGGTGGAGATTTCGTTTTCCCCTTTAAATCTGTTTTTTTCTCATATAATCAACTAAATTGGAATTTATGTTATAATGAACTGGTAGATATTTGTCATCTACCGATTAAGTTTTAGTTTTCACCATTTTCTTGTTACAGTCTTAATTTTCGCCACTTTCTTGTTGTGTTTTTGCTTTGATTTGCATCAGGAAATCATTGCAGGCAAACTGGTAGCCTGTATATATTTGACGATCAAAGAGTCATGAGCTTTCAACGGGGTCAGCTGAATTGGGTGAATTCTTCCTATTTGTGGGAGCATATACAGTAGGCTGGTTTGGTTTTGAAAATAGAAATCATGGCAGACCACATGACCAGACCAGTTAGAAATGGGCGAACCCAGCCTACATGATTACATTTCGTGAAAATTTCTTATTACATTATGCGTAGGTATTACATTTCGCAACGATTTTTTGTTACATTTCGCGTACCTTGTGCTATTACATTTCGTGAAAATTTTGTATTACATTATGCGTAGGTATTCCATTTCGCAACGATTTTTTATTACATTATGCGTAGGTATTACATTTCGCAACGATTTTTTATTACATTATGCGTAGGTATTACATTTCGCAACGATTTTGTATTACGTTATGCGTAGGTATTACATTTCGCAACGTTTATTACATTATGCGTTTTAACAGTCGTGCGTGAACCTCCAACTTCATCCATGCCTCATCGATTCCGCTAGATGAATTCAGATTCCTGAGGGCAGTAGCCTATTCATCTATTCTTAGTCCTCGACTCCCTCAACAGATTCAAAAGTCATTCGTAGTATTAAGCACACCTATTGGTAGTTAAATTCCGGTTCATGGTTCTTGCATGGCTTTGCCACCTGTTTCATGAAAGGAACGCGTTAGGACGGATGGTCATGTCACATTTTAAGGGTGTTCTGCTACCACTTTAGTGTTACCATGACACACATGTGGGAAGTTTTCCTCGTTGAAATTGTCCATGTCATAATGAGTTGTCGACCTGTTAACCTACACTATAGCTAAGAAGGGTCCCTGAGCAGAATGATTAATCTGAGCTCTCAGGTGTTTGGAGGCGGGTGAGTATTTCCTCATTTATAAGGTTAAAACGTTTGTCAAACCGCCCATCACCAACCACCCACGAGAGGTTACGCAACGTAGACTGCTCTGTTGGGATATATTTCCTTGGTATAATTATGCCTGATATCTGCTTTGACATGATTAAGGCTTTCAACACTGGGATAACTAATGACAGTTTGTATGTTTGCATTTGAATTCTTATTCGATTTGAAATAAGTCATCACTATTCAGTTAATAATCGCTGCAGAAACTTGGGAAATCAATGAACCAATCCAAAACTACTGGCAACAACCAGTTACAATAAATTGTCATGATAGGAATGTATCTATCCCTTTATAAAAGTCCCAAAGAGATAGCTGTTTATGAAAAAGTGTCGACGTACAATCTTTAAGTACTTGTGGACGCTGATTATACTATGACTTGCTGACGTGAAATTGAATAAGACCAAAACATACGGAAATTGGCAAAAAAATAACTAAGATAGAGAAGGTCTATTGTTAGCCTAGCGATGACAGTAAATGAACATCAGCGAAGTTAACTAGAACGAGCTTCATAAACCTTAAACCACCTGCTAGGGTCTCTGACATACAAACTACATTAGCAAAAGGTCAGGGAGCACTCACTATGGGGGTGATAACGGCAAACAATTTGTAACCAGCGCGACGCTCTTATCTAGTCTGTTTAGTAGTGCGTTTTAATGTTTGTTTACAACGTGATTTGGACCATGAAAGGTCAGCGAAAAACATCATTTCTTTGCGCTAATGAGGCAACGAAGTGTTCGTATGCAGTTCACTTCTCGTCTATGTGGCTACATAATGACGGTCAAGATAACATTTATATGCTTTAGAACCTTTGCGTTTTTCTCGATGCACACGTTTCTCAATATATATATATATATATATATATATATATATATATATATATATATATATATATATATATATATATTAGATATATATCCAATTGCCGCCCTATCAACTGAACGTAGCTTGCTTTCATTCGCAAGGTACGTGGGTCATTGATATGCTTGGCTTACCTTTTTGACATATTATCCATGGGTGATTGTACAACCAGGCACTGGCAGACGTCCGGTCGACTGGTACAGGAATTCAATGTCTGTACTGTAAGTATGACTCGTTAGGATACTGTGAAACAACATTTTCTTCATATGATATCGAATATTTTCAAGAAATGCTTTACACAAAGTTGCAATTGAATGGACAGATTCGTTGATTTTGTCTAGAATCTCTATCGCTAGCGTCTAATGGCTATGTAGGAGGACGTTACTCCTACTCTATTGTCCGTAGGGCTCCTGTCGTTTAAGTATTACCATCAATTATGATGCGAGTGTCTTGACCTGCATGCCTTTAATTCATGATTGCACCTATCAGTTAAGCACCGCCATTTCATTATCAACACGATTGAGATTAATTAAATGAATCTGATGGTGGCTGAAGGGAATTGTTGTCACGATGTCAAATCTGATGAAATTATCCTTACTTATTTAGTATCGATCCAGGTCTCATCAGTTGAACAGGATGCATGTAATTGACATAACTGTATCTCTAATATTCTTTGATCAGCGTGTTGTTCAGGAATGGGGCCTCATCAGCTAGATAAATGCCTCTCCCGGATGGAGATACGCTGGACGCGAAATTATGATGTCCTTTACACTTTCAGTAGCAATTTTTTTACCATCCTAACTGCCCATGGACTGATAGCGAATCCTGGCAGGGGAAAATGAGAAAGTTGCCAGTGACTTGGGTTTAGGCGGCTGTTTCTGCCGGGTGCTTTGCTTTCCTCCACCAGTTACAACTGGCTAGTCAGTCGCCATGTGGTAGAAAAAGGGACGATAAAAATGCTGTCTTGCCATTCACCCACTGACAGGGAACAGTTTAATGTACACTGATACTTTAAATACGTACTACGTTTCTCTCTGTTGGTTTCTTATGTTTTTTTAATATCGATCTTGGATGACATACTTTTCACACAATATATTGACTTAATATCTCTATTATCATTTATCAACGATTTGCATATTTCAATGGAGATATATACGTCCATTCATACACTTGGCCCCGGAAGACTACCCCGGCTTAAACCCAAGATAGTCTGCATGCTCGCCTCGGGTAGCTTATGCAATACCACCGGGTTTGTTATCACACGACCCCAGGGGTAGTCGGGGTAGTTTCCGGGGATGGCGGGGATGGGATGTGCGATCTCTAATTCTTGTTCTACTCGATTTACATCAGTGGGTTAGCCTGCCTGGTAGTTAATGATACATGTGCGGCGTTGTGAACGGTAGTGTATGGTGCTTTTGCAATCCAAATCTAATGAGACTTTTGTTAGAGAAGAGAAGTGAATAATCTCCCGGTTATGGGTTTCTATCGCCTCGTGATATGATCTCAGCTGTTGAAAGCAACACAGTGCAATGTGTACGCGATGAGAATCTAAAATGTGTTTTTTCATCACTAATGCGTTGTAAAAAAGAGGTTACATCGTAGGAATATGAGAACTCTCTGTCAGTTGCACGCAGACGGTTTTGGTATACTTGCTCAACTATGGTAAAGGCATTTAATTCCTAGAGTAGTCAACCAGTTGTCTCCTGGCGACTGGTTAACTGGTTATCCTAGCGTGTCCGGCTGCCATGTAGAGGCAGGCATGTTAATGACCCACATAGCTATTCTTAGAAATGACGTCACGGGCGTGCGGTAGTTTCTATGGCCTTGTAACCGGGTACTACTGCGATCGGGTATGCATCGTGTAAATATGCCCGGTGACTACCCGTGCATGCACATGTTTTTCAAGTTTGTGTATGGTATTGTATGTTTATTGACTGTAATAAGATAGAAAATGTACTTCATAAGATACAAAATCGCATTAACTGCAAAACAAAAATAAATCATAACATGTACAGTACAAATAATAGGTAAACTATAAAAAGGAAAGAGTGAAGGACTGGCCTAGTTAAACACAAAATAGACCAGTAAAGAGAAAAGAAATGACATAAAAATAAATGGACCAAAGTATGAGGGGTCCGGAAATAGTTCGTTTTGCTTTGAGGTGTTTTGAACAACCCTAATTCAAATACTCTTTTTCAAATATTACTCGATGAGACTAGTTACAGCCAAAGCTTTCAGTTACAGTCCACATGCCACTGCATCTTACTCTAGAATACTCAAAAAGCATTATGTATTAAAACGAGATAGATGCTCCATGACAATGCTTACTGGAGACTATGGGGAGCCTTTGCTGGGGTTTTTCTCCATGTACCAGTGTATCCTACTGTAGAATATGAACATCAAAGAACACTGGATTAAAACAAGATAGATGTTCCCTGACATTGCTTACCGGAGACTTCAGGGAGCCTTTGCTAGTTTTCAAGATCCAGTAACAGTGAAGATTGACTGTCTGTTTTTCTCGAGACGTTCGGATGACATCTATGAAATCCCCCATACACCCCCATAAATCATCTGCTAGTATGCCTGAATGATTCTTGCTGCATATTTATTTCCCCGCTGATCCCATCTAGCATGGAGGGATTTGATATTGAGTCTTTGGGCTATTATATATAGCCTCGGCGGGCTATAAACCGATATTACGTCAACCATTTGAGACAATATGCATATGATTAAGGTGACGGCTTGATTTATCGAGGCGATATTGTACACAAATATACCATGAACCAGGCAATAACCTCAGAACGACTGTATTTTGAGATAAACTAACGGTTGTATAATGCTTTTGATGGAAGTCCTTGCCGACCTCTCATTTGGCACAGACAGGGATGCATGAATTACCCGATATATAACCGTTATATTTATATATATATATATATATATATATATATATATATATATATATATATATATATATATATATATATATATATATATATATATATATATATATACATACATACATACATATATATATATATATATATATATATATATATATATTCATATATATATATATATGTATGTATATATATATATATATATATATATATATATATATATATATATATATATATATATATATATATATATATATATATATATATATATATATATATATATATATGTGTGTGTGTGTGTGTGTAGAAATATATCATAAGTATAATGTGCTGGTTAAGCCTTCACATGATGTTTGTCTACAGGATATCAATAAGATCCAAATACAATACGTACCTGTTACCTCAATTCCTCTTTAATAATTTTGAGGAATTCGTAGAATTGGATGATTTTTAGTGGGTTGAGTTCAGTGTTCTACACTGTATTGTTGTTCTCTTGTTCTCTTTATGTCTATCATTATCAATAATATTATTATTTTTATTATTGTCATTACCATGAATTATACGTCTATAATGTAAAGTGTGTTCCAATGCATGTATGAGCTATAAAACTGGCACTGCGTTGTAATACAGTTAACATTTTGAGCAAATAATTCATAAAGAATACCGAATGCAAGACACACGAGAGCAAAGGTTTTATTTCAAACTTACAGCGCCTGGAATATATTTTTTATTGCGAGTACATCCTATCAATTTCGTATGCTCTTCAATCAAGCCCTTTTCGTGTACTGTATTCCAGAGAGTGTGTGAGGTTGACTTATCAAGTCCTTTCACCGCTTAGCGCCTCTATTGGAATGCCTAGACAAGGTATGTGGCCACATTAAGGGCTGATCAAGCATTATCTCCTCTAGGCCAGCATTCTATTTACACCCCGTTTACTGTCACGCGTTCATGCCTGTAATCTCCGCTTATCCTACTGCCGTGTTGCACCCGGAATAAAACTAGGCCGACGCCGAGGCCGTCACCGCGCACACCTTTGGTACTGCGCTGATGGCAGCTATCAAGTCTTTCATCATGTTTGCTGTAAAGCAGATATTATATATATATATATATATATATATATATATATATATATATATATATATATATATATATATATATATATATATATATATGTAATTATGTATACACACAAATACACACATATTGTATGTGCTTTATACATGCATGATTGCACGCAAACATATATACCTTTATTAAAACTTACATACACACATACTCTACATTCACATATGTCGATTTGTGTATGTTTGTTGTTTTCCCATCTTGGACATTATAAGCCATCATGCCATAGAGTGCCATTGTTCCTCTTAAAGCTGCCTCACTACATCACACCGCACCTCATCAGATGGATAGAGGTTGTGCAAGCTATGGACCTATATACGCAATCTGAAACCTGATTCACTGCGTCCAATTTGTAACATTTGGTTGGAGTTAGGAAATAGGATGCTTTCTTGTCAAAATACATTTGTGTCTGTCCTATCGTTGCGAATAGTGTACAGTGGGTGTGCTTTAAACTGACATTTCATCCACCTACCAGTGTAACTTTCTGTCTGGTCCAAAGGAGAAAGATATGGTTTCAGAAGCATGAGAATAGAATTATCCTCACCCGTCCTGGGTGAGTACATTCAGTGTTGAGGGATATGGTTCCAATAGCATGAAAGTACAGTGAAACCCTCACACACTCTTGTTGAATTTACTCATAGTGTAGAGTGACGTGGTTTCAATATCATGAAAATGATTTAAACTCTCATCCATTCTTGTTTTAATATTCTCATAGTGTAGAGCGATATGGTTTCAATATTCATGAAAGTACAGTTCTCCACACATTCTTGGTGGATATACTCATAGTGTAGTGTAGAGCGATATGGTTTCAATATCATGAAAGTACAGTTCTCACACATTCTTGGTGGATATACTCATAGTGTAGTGTAGAGCGATATGGTTTCAATGTCATGAAAGTACAGTTCTCACACATTCTTGGTGGATATACTCATAGTGTAGTGCAGAGCGATATAGTTTCAATATCATGAAAGTGATTTAAACGCATCCATTCTTGGTAGATGTACTCATAATGGTGAGAGATATGGATTCAATGGCATGATAGTACCCAACTCACTTACAACTCGCTCCTCTCTTATTCTTGGTGAATATGCAGACACATTAAACGAAAATTACGAAAATATCCCACAAGATCCTAGATATTACTTTTAGGGTAATTTTTTATCATATTACGTTAGATATTTAGTAGTAGTACTGTACTTAGTGCCACCCTTTTTATCTAAAGTTGTTGTCCTTTTCTTGAAATGCTAAAGTTGTGATTGAATAACACCTATGAAGAAATAATTCCGTTCACGACTTCATGTTTTCCCAAACCGATACTGTTGACTAAGATGTTTTGAATTATTTTTGATATTGTAATAAAAAATACAGCTTAAAACGTACGAGATTTTTAAAAGTTTTCAATAGTGATGAGAATTAACTGATAATAATCCTTTCAATTGTTGACACCCTTTCCTTTTCCATTTTTTCCAGGAGATGACTACGCTACACCTCGTTTTCCGCCGACGGACACAGGAGAGGAGATTCAACATGGTTGTTTTAATTTCACATTCGGTGCTTGGCAGCAAAAGCAGTTCTTCAGTCCAGGCTTCCCGGATCTTTACCCAAATAGCACAGAATGCATAACACTCATTTCAGGTAAGTTAGGTCAAGTAAATGGCCCTTTAGTTGTCATTTGTTCTCCATTTCAGGATTTGTGGGTATTTTGTTTTGAATAATGTGCCATAATGCATTCACATGGCTTTGCGTCTTATGTTTATTTTTCGCCGCACTATACCACTGTACACTTTGGGTTCGACTCTCACAAGTTGCAATTGGTACGTCCTTGGCTTTCAACGGATACATCAGAGGCTGGTTTTACAAGAGAGACATACTCTAGAAAGCAGCCTTCTTACCCGTTATTCGATATTCTTAAACCAAGACCCAGGATACATTTACGTGTAATATTGACCAGTCACACTTTTACCTAAAAATCCGTCTCCCTCTCGAGACGTGTAGGATGTACTTGTTGCCAGGTATCTGTGGTTAGTCGTTGTTTTTCACGGATACATCACGATTTCTCGTTAACTGACCTACTTAAATGTGGATCATACGCATGATCTTATACATGGGAGAGTATCTTGTTAACAAAAAAGTACCTTCAAAAATAATTGACTGAGAGCTTAGGTTTCCCTAAGGTTTAATTCTTCTACTGTTAATGAATGTTTTATCATATTTCTCTACTGGTGAATTATGTTGTCAGACCATGTGCACACTGCAGATGTAAATTGGTTAAATTCTGCGTAGCCATATTTTCTAAATCTAAAATGGTGAACAAAATGGATAAAAAAACTCCGTTCATTGCAAGTAATGCCTGGGTATCAAATAACTGTATTGAATCAACTGATCACCGCAGTATTATCCCCCATGGAAAGCATTGCTGTTTTTTTCACCCTGGCTCCATTCCCAGGCTTTAGATTTGACATTAGCTTGGCTCGAGTAGTGTAGTTATATGATCTAAGGAATTGCGTCAAATGGATGTCAATTACATTCTAGGGTTATGTAATAAATCATGATAAAGTTAATTACAGGTCGCTATGAGGTAAATGAATAAATCACCATCAATTGTCAATTACATAGCAGGGATTATTATCGATTGTTTTTTACCGTTCCTTTTATCATAGAGATGTATGAAATGTTGCTTGGTGTTACTTACTATAGGAAGCGTTTACAGAATAATAGTATATCATTTTCATCATATGCATTGTTCATATAGATGAACATTTCATAATTGAACTAGCTGATTTTGATTTAAATTCGACAAATATGTGTTCTTTTGAATATTCTAATGTCAATCTTTTCACTGTTATCAAAGTAGCTGAATAGATACATGTATTTTTGGAAATACCTATTTGGAATCTGTCATGTTTACATAGAAAAGGGATTTACGTGGCTGTTTCAATATGAGTAGAAATGGTTGTAACGCCGAAAAAACAATACAACACCTAACGTAGTGTCAAACGTAGGAGCCAAAAATAAGAAACTGTGAAAAATCCACATTTCTACAAATTTGCACATGAAACAGAACGTTTCCAACATCCTATTGTTGGCATTTTGCTTTCATTTTGCTGGCATGCGTTTTTGGATTAGATTCAGCAGTGTCGGACATTGCCAATAAAATGTCAAATTTCCAAAAAGGCCTGATTGTCTTAGCGATATGCATCGTGCCTAATCAGTTATTATCAAACGAGGGCCTGTCAGCTAATTTCCCTGATGAGCTTTTTCATATCTGCCTTAATTCAACCGCTACTCGTTGATATTAATGCTGATAAATTGGCACATTCAGTCTTAGGCTAATTTGTTGGCTAGGATTTTCACCAGAGGGTTGAACCGGATTTAAACCAGCAAATTTGCAATTTGTGTTGGAGGGAGTTTGTGGGGGCATACCTATTTAGCGAGTATAGTCTTATAAAGCATTGGTCTAGTAGCTGCATTGGTTTTGACAGCAGCAACGCTTTGTGAATAGACTCGCTGATCTAGAGGATTTACCGTTTGAACACATTGCAACTGAGAGTTCCCTATTAAAGTGTAGCATCTAGGTACTTTAATGTTTTAATGAAGCATATTTCATAGAATGAATTTGCCATCAATTTAGTCTTTAAACTCTTTAAGAATTAACTATCGTACAACAAATGATACCCTTCTTATATGTATTCAATTTGAAACTTTGCGTTATAGGGTATTTGCTTTTTATACAATCTTCTGCGAAGCTGACGTTTTATTCTCTGGTATTGTATCTAAAAAAGATTTATTTCAAAAGCTTAATTGTTCCAATAACCATCAAGCATGAAATAACAGCCCATTCAAACTGCAAGTCAATTACTATCACAAACCTTTTGAACTTCACCTCACTATAGATCAATTGATACAATTCTTAAGATAAAAATGACTCCTGTTATACCAGAGAAATTAACATCCTCAGCATTAGCATCATTCTAGGGTTATATTAAACACTCATGCAAATAAATACTGTATGGTGTACAATACATGACCAAAGGCGTATGGGTGGAAATGGCATATTTCAAAAGGAAACCTCAGTATCTGCAATGGAAATTTCTTCTTTAAATGGTTTCAAGTTAGCATTTTATACCAAAAACTACTTTAGCCTTTCTCGATAAATAGCCTCGTTTGTCGTGAATACAATTCTGCTGTACAAAAACTATAAATAATAAACTATTACATTTATTGTCTTAATTAAATCCCTGTCAAGAAAAAGGCATCCATATTCTGTTCAGTATTCAGGCATCAATAGTGTGTTCAGTATGACTCAGTTTTGAAGTGTACGTCATTACTCACAGTTGTGAATTATGACACTTAATACGAATAGATGTATGCGAGCGTGTTAACCTGGTACATTATTCGCTAGTCTTGGGCTGCTGAGGTGCTGCTGCACTGAAAGGAACAATATTCTTCTTCAACACTCAATAGGGACCTTTATACCTTCACAAGTCAGTGTGTCAAATACAACACTGCCAGAAGCAATACATTTGAACGAACAGCCGTTGGTTGTAATGTTTTGTGTTCCTAATATCACCACCAACGCAAACTTACCCACCACCAAATAGGTCAGGCACGTATTAACTAATAAGCTGCACCATCTGCAGTTATACCGTACTTTGGTCTCCTTCCTGCTTTTAGAAATATACCCTCTAAAACGTGTATAATCGATTTCAAAGTAATCACAATGATATATATATATATATATATATATATATATATATATATATATATATATATATATATATATATATATATATATATATATATATATATATATATATATATATATATGCATAAGAGATCATAGTGTGTTTATGTTCTACATAGGCATCTCCTATCCAGATTCCATGTTATCCATACTTCATACTGGGGACAACGTAGCTCAGTTGGTTAGGTGTCGGACTAGTAATCAGAGGGTCGCTGGTTCGATTACCGGCCGGGGCACTTACATCTGTCCTTTGGCAAGACAGTTTATTCCATATTGCTTCAGTCTACCCAGCTGCACGATGGGTACCTAGTATAAATAAGGCAGTGCTTATAGCATGTGCGCTATATCCTGCCAGTTGCTCTGGAATATCCCCCGGGGATTGAAATAGTTTCCGTGTGTACAGGCCTGCTAGGGGAAAAAGGTCGTGTGAGCGCTTCGGTGGATACAAGACTATAAACCGAATACCTTTACCTTTACCTTTACTATGGATGTGTATACTGGAAATTGTCAAATATATCTTTGAAGATATCAATCTACAATTTACATATCTATCTTAAGACGCTTCCGATTGCTCATACTGATCATTCCTACATTGCAAGGCTCGAAAGGACATACTATTTAACTAGTAACTAGTGTTTTTGTACACAGATGTATATCTTTTAAAAGGTGCATCTACAAATCGCATATTCTCTTAAGACCCCTACTAGGAAATCGCATTTGACATTCCAACAGTATAAGTTGGTAAAGCATTTTTGTACAGCGATATTGTATGAAAAGTTATCAATGCTCTGTGGCAGAGCATGGGAAATGGGACTAGTGTGTTGTGAGCATTAATAGCTCTGCAGGCACAATAGTAGTTCCTTCGCTGATGCGGAAATTCAATCCTCACAGTGCCGCCATTGGTGCCCGTTACTATCTACTGCTCGACCAGGAACAATTGGTTTGCCAATGTCTCGGAAACATCTAACAGTAGATAGCGGACATGTTCAGAATACCAAGATGCTATCAAACATTTCCTATTGTGTGCTTAAGTAGCGTCAGGAAAAGCCAGTTCATGTTTTATCTACTTGTACATAATGCAAATTTCCAATAGATACAATGCCACCAGTTTGTACGTATTGCAAATTTCCCATTAATACAACGGCACCATTTTTTTTACATTTTCCTTTAAATACAATACGTTGATTTCATTATGAAATATTCTATGACAAAAATCATGTATCTTAAGAGCAATTAAAAAGGGATGTGAAATATTTTTCTTAAACTCTCTATATCTTTTTTTAGTAATATTGGATCTCGTCATATATACTTCTTAGATGTTAATATTTAAAAAAAAGTTAGTTCCAATCGGTTCACGCTAGTGAACTGGGATAAATAGATCAACTTCCTCTTTATTTATTGATGTTATCCCTGTCTGTACGATAATTCAATTGGATCCACATAGTATGAACCCCTTGAGGACCTATCATATATTCCTTTGGGGCATTACAGTGCTAAGGCAACATTAAATTAGGGAGAAGTTCATAGAAACGTACTATTAGGGGAATCGTATGCTGTGTCACGATCTCTTGTTGTGTACATTCCAGTGCTACTAATATATTATGTTAGAGTGTGGGGAGCGTTATCTTTATGAATAGAGCAATAACTCAATACCTGCATCACTAGGTCAATCAGCCTTCACCTGTATTGTTCAATGTCGTGCTCATAGCAGTAAATCCACGTATAAATAGTGTGTGTTTCACGATTCATGTTTACAGCCATACTACGCATTTCGATCAAGCTGTGTTCAGTTTTGCAGCAATATATTGTAAAAAAGAATAATTTAACATGTATTACTTGCAAATATTTTTAGCATAATTTCTGCCATTCGCTTACTATCATATATATATATATATATATATATATATATATATATATATATATATATATATATATATATATATATATATATATATATATATATATATATATATTTATATATATATTTATATATATATATATATATATATATATATATATATATATATATATATATATACATATATATATATATATATATATATATATATATATATATATATATATATATATATATATATATATATATATATATATATATATATATATATTTATACATACAACTCTCTCTCTCTCTCTATATATATATATACATATATATATATATATATATATATATATATATATATATATATATATATATATATATATATATATATATATATATATATATATATATATATATATATATTTATAAATATATAGATATATATATATATATATATATATATATATATATATATATATATATATATATATATAGATAAATAGTATATACATATATATATGTATATATATATATATATATATATATATATATATATATATATATATATATATATATATATATATATATATATATATGTATGTATATATATATATATATATATATATATATATATATATATATATATATATATATATATATATATATATATATATATATATATATATACATATATATCTATTTATATATATATATATATATATATATATATATATATATATATATATATATATATATATTTATATATATATATATATATATATATACATATATATATATACATTAAATATATGTATGATTGACCTAATTTTAGCGCTCCGTGTAATATCGGCAATGGCAAAGTTCCGCTGACATCGTATACGGTTGCAATAATGTTCCACCAAGTTTTTACTGCGTAATTTCTCAAATGTTCCTACTCTTCTAATAAAACGGGGTCGTCTTTATTTTTTGAAATTCAATTCTACTTTGATAAATACAACACAAGCGTATGTGATAAACTCAGAAATAAAGTAATGCATAGGTGCATTCGTTATGCATTCAAGTCAGAGTAGGTTAGTGGAGATTCAGAATTGGAAGTCAAAACAAAGTGGGGGCACAGACCTTTCTTGTTCCAAAGAAAATATCAACCCTAGTGCAAACCATTAATCTTGTCCTTTGAGAAATCTGTCTCTTCTGTGTGTGTATTTTTTTTACATATTACAAAGTTCTTATTTTTCATAGTTAACAAAACCTCTACAAATCAATGTGAAAAGCAACTGGGAATAGTCCATTACCACCGTCATTCAATATCAGCATACTGACCATATTTTCACATACTGTGCATTCCATTTTATAATTGCACAGCACCTAACTGTTGTTTATAACAAAAGCAATTATAAAGTACATAGTCAATGTTTATTCAAGATGATAAGAGATACCACAAGCTTAAGTAAACGTACGCATATGGGCATACATCTCCCAATGTAGACATAGCTTGATCAGTATCATTTCAGTGAGTACTATAATAAAACCCGTGGAACCTCAGGATAATACCAGTATACAGTAGCTATGCAGAGATATGTGTGTTGTTTTCAGCTCGCGGGTACGTCGGCACAGTGTTTTACATTGCAGGCGCTGAATAATGCGGCCATAGTAGCCACAGGAAACTGTGACCACCTAACGTGGCAAATGAGTATAGGTGAAAATAGAACTAGTTGTATGTTGTCTCCTTTGGGCCAATAGAGGGCCAACGCAAGACGTATAGTTACAATCTCAAGCATACATCTTACATAATGCTGGCGAGGAGAAACGTCTCATGGTTATATCTTAACCCATTGACACTCAGAGTTTCTCTAGAAGGTATCGTCTGCTACTTTCATACTTTTAATAATAACTTGTGAATAAAGCAAAAGTTTACAAAATATTTGAAGGAGAATTGTTGATTGGCTTCTAATAAAAATTTCTCCTTCAAATGTTTTCAAGAAAATGTTTTTTTGAGTAAAATATTAACCAAATCGTCAGGCCTCTTTTGGCCGCTCTGAGTGTAAATGGGTTAACTCAAAAATGACCAGAATAGTTGACACAGTTCGCATAAGTTACATAGATATATGTAACATGGGTATACGAGGAAAGAGTTAGCACGCATTCTAACTCTTCCATCGTATACCCAATAGGACAACTCGCCAGCAACATTTATGAGAAAATACCTAGTGTTATAGCATGCACCAGCAACTTTTGATCTAGAATCATGTTTGGCTGTGGACATGTAAGTTGCTAGAGCAATTGTGGTTAATCGTTTTTTTCACCCTGGACACTACCAAAGTCGCACTATGTTTAAACATGCATTTCAATGTCCAACGTTGTTTTCCTCAATGTTA
>OZ012688.1:26534906-26549906 GCA_963942565.1 Maea johnstoni
TATATATATATATATATTTATCATCAGCTTCACTCTGATACTCGCAGCTGATTGGTCAATAGCTGTTGGGTACTGGACTGTATTTCATTGCTTCCCATTACTTGTCAATTTCAGGATGGGGATAAGTGTTTTATCCTCACTCTTGAAATCGAGGCTCAATGTTTTATCCTCCTTCGCCATGGTTACTATGGTTGACCTCAAGTTTACAGGTCACAGCCTCGTTGTTTTTTATATTACAAAACACACAAAAAGAATTTAAAAAAAAAAAAAAAATTTAAAAAAAAAAAATTAAATATAATTTTTTTTTTGAAAATATTAAAAAAAAAAGAAAAAAATAAAAAATCAGAAAAAAAATCAATAAAAATTAAAAAAAAAAATAAAAATAATTTTTTGAAGTAAAGTAAATAAAAATTAAAAAATACATAAAATAGATAAAAAAAAATTATTTGATTTTTTTTTTTTTAATAAAAAAAACAATAAAAACTGATGATAAAATCGTTATCCCCCTTGTAGAAAAGGGATAGGGCCTGGTATCTGCGTTCAGCCAGCCGTATCGCACTCGGCCTCCGGCCTCGTGCGATACGGCTGGCTTCTCGCAGATACCAGGCCGTATCCCTTTTTTACAAGGGGGATAACTTATATTATTATACCTCACGTGAAAATACTCTCATCCCATTGGATGAGAGCCATGTGTCACAGCTGTTAGCAACCTGTGTCTCTATAGGTTCCTTGACAGCGGTCACCATTCGACGTATTAGCACCCGCTGTCAAGGAGACGACGTATTAGCACCCGTTGTCAATGTGCCGTTTCATGATTCCCTATATTGTTGAGGACGTCATGCTTTCAAGATCCCCGCGCGTGGCGAAAGTATTTCAAGGCCTCAGCAGAATGGCGCCGTCAACAATGGAATTATCTTATTGTTGGGAACAACTTGCGCGAGTGTCTCAATTCAGGGGAAAAAGTAAAATCTCAACCCAGTTGAGGTGGCAGGTTGTTCAGGAAGGATAAATTAAATACATGTAGTATATCCCAACATGATCAGCACGGTAAACCTGCTGCTCCGAAATTACACTGCCCAAGTGAGTTTTGTAAGTTTCAACTTGTCATGGATTTTGGGTGCCCGGGGGTGAGGGGGGGGGGGGGTGTTGTTCGGTATAATAAAACAAATGTGACATCCCTGCGGGGTTGCTAACATGGTAGTCTACCCCTCGTGAGCATTGTCACCCTCGGGCTACGCCCTTGGGTGACAATGCTCACTCGGGGTAGACAACCATGTTAGCAACCCCGCAGGGATGTCATATTTGTTTAATATACTATATATACAGTATATATATATATATATATATATATATATATATATATATATATATATATATACATATATATATATATATATATATATATATATATATATATATATATATATATATATATATATATATATATATATACCCCAAAATCTTCTAAGTTTCTTGTCTCAATTCACTTCTGTTGGATTCCTTTTCAAGAGTTCAAGTTGAGAATTGAGCACATGAACCTGACAGCTCAATCCTTCATGGGGGGAACCAGCACTTCGTGAGAATATCCAACTATTGCTGTCTGCTCCAGTGCTCTCTAAGCCTAGCGTGCTAATGTACTGGTTTTTAGTGTTATGCGGACACCAGTATTTAGAGAATATATTATTTTATGCGGATTCATATTACAAAACACACACACATGAACATATGACATCTCCTTGACGTACTACTTTGGCACCCTCAACCATATGTTTTATTTTTTATGTTTTTCAATCAAAGCTTTCATACTCCCCCCCCCCCCAAAAAAAAAAAAGAACGGAAAGAGAAATATTATGTTTTTCATTCATTTTTCTTTGATTTTCTATTAAGTTGAAAAATGAATTATATTTTTCAGGTTTTTCAAAATGATACAAATTCACAATTATAGATTGTCTTATGGTGAGCTGCGAGGGTTTCCTTAATATATATATCTACTTAAAGGCTATAACCTTTAATAAAACACATTGGTTTCTCCAACGTTCTTTTTTCAAAAGTAAGGTATTTTCTGGTAATTTCCCTTTAAGCAGAGGTACTATTTTGGCATCTAATTACGCTTGCTTGAATATATATTTTCCTTCACAAAGAGCATAAGTGTGCATGATACAAACGTCATTTGACTCTTCCTACATGTACTTCCTCCGTAAGTATTAGATAATATGAATGTCCAATTCTTGAAATAGCTTGTGATGTGCAATAATGAGTCTTTCCAGTTGCAATCGTTTTGCATTTTTGATCAAAATGTTGCATTTTGAATTTCGCTTTTCGTCCCTTTGTCTGCCATATTGCGGCTAAGTCGCAACTGGCCAGTTGTAACAGGTAGGAGAAACCGGAGTACCCGGCGAAAACCAGCGCCTAGCCTCAAAATGTTGCCTGCATGTATTTGCCTTAACAGTTCACGTCGTTAGTAAAACAGCGTTCGCCCCTTGAACGTCGTTTGCTTGATGAGCCCCATTTGCTTGGCACTTGAACGCCTCATCAGCATCATTTCTGGCCACTTCATTTCCTCGTGGCCTATTAGCGCGTCAGTTGGTAAGGGTGTCCCAGGGCAGTTCCGCTGCCAGATGTGGACGATCCCGCTCAGAGGTTTGTGTTTCCCCGGCATCCATATGGGACGCATAGGCGCTTTATTTTTCTTGTTCTTAATGAGGTCTCACTGGACTTGTTAGCGTGGTGGAGGGAGCTTGCTAACTGGTCAGCGGGCTAGGTCCGTACACGTGGGAAGGATTTATTAAAATTGAGCTGAACCCTTCCTGCATTGCCTTCCTGCTTTGGATTAGGAATACACATAGCAAGAGAGGGCACTGACTCCACACCTTAGAGGGCAGGCACAGAGGGCATGCGCTGTGTAGAGAGCAGGCCGACTGGTCAGCGTGGACTTGGTCCGTACACGTGGGAGAGCTTTATTGAAATTGAGCTAACACCTTAAGGCATTGCCTTCCTGTTGTAGGTCAGGAATACATAGCAAGAGAGGGCACTGACTCCACGCCTTAGAGGTCAGGCGCAGAGGGCTTGGGCTATCCAAAAAACCTTAGGGACTACATACATCTCCATTTTATATTGTGGTCAGTGACTCCACGCCTTTGAGGCCCTGGTAGTGGACATTCGTTAGCCAATACACTCTTAGGGCTTAGTGCTCCTATAGAATAAGAGGGCACTGGCAAAGCGCTAGCCAATAAACTCTAGGGGTACCTCCATGGCCAAGCGCTCTAATTGTTTATTTCTCCGACAGAGGGCACAGGCAGTGGTCAAGCGCTGGCTAAAGAACTCTTGAGGCTACCTCAATTGCTGAACGCTCTAATTAGATTGCACACCTTTAAAGTAAGGGGTCACTGATTAGGCACTACACTGAAGGATTGTCTCCAAGGCCAAGTAGTCTAATGAAAAGCACACCAATAATGCAAAAGGGGAATGGCACTGCACCTTAAGGGGACATATGCTAGCCTATGAACTCTAAGTGCTACCTCCGTGGCCAGGAAAGGCTATTATTGGATTGTACGCTTATAGAGTAGGGCTACACACCTTACAGGGCATGCTCAGAGGGCATACACTAGCCAAAACCTAAGGGCTACGTCCCTGACTGAGTACTCTAGTTGAATTGCACACCTTTAGTGTGTCACGTACTCCTCACGGATGATATTGGAAATTGAACTTTACAGCAAATAAACACTTTACTACTACTACTACTGCTGCTGCTGCTGCTGCTGCTGCTGCTGCTGCTGCTGCTGCTGCTGCTGCTGCTGCTGCTACTACTACTACTACTACTACTACTACTACTACTACTACTACTACTAGCCATTAGTCATGAACACCCCTACCAACTGACTAATAACAATTAAGCATAGAAAAAGTGGCCACACACGATATTTCAATACATGTACTTATTAGTTAATTTGCATTGGTGTATCAAAGGTATATCGTACGATATATATATATATATATATATATATATATATATATATATATATATATATATATATATATATATATATATATATATATATATATATATATACACGTGTGTGTGTGTGTGTGAATGTGTGTAATATGTATATATGTATGTATACAACATATGAAGATACCGTTCACGATGCTATCACCTGAATTACAGCAAGGCTATGTTCCTTCATATCTTGACCATACAGTGTGATTGTGTAGTGGTGTGAAGGAAAATCACTTCTCAAAATATCTATATAGAAAGGAAAATCCACGTATGATAATAACGACCAATACATACATGTATGTTCATCCCAAAATATAAGATGGTCCTAGATTATGTTACATGTATTAGAAGTAAGACCGGACCGTGAGCTCCACAAGCCTGCATCAGTCACAAGAACGTGTCCGAGCTATTACATAGAAGCCTTAAAGTGACATCTTACCTATAAATGCAACATGCTCTCAAGGACTTTCAAGTGACTCTCCTATAGCCCTTTCAATCAACATCAAGTGGTCAACACGGGGGCTGCTAGATGGACATTTGAGGGGGTTAGTCGAGATTGTTCAATTGCACATTTTCGTAACCTAGCAAAGCTCACTTCAATGGGTTTGGATTTGGCTGAATAAACATTGAAGGACGTCCTCAGGAATGCTATCCTTTACAAATCGCCTTAACAATTATATCCTTTACAAGTATTATCCGCGCTGTGGTGGATCTCAATGGTAAGCGTATTCGGTACAGGTACACACTGAAGTGGCCAAACTATTCAGGCAAATCTTTAAAAACATCCCTTTGGAACATTTAAAGATAAGTCAGTCACTATAAAACACCATATTCTGTTGTAGTTTATTCATCTTTGAAAATCTAGTTTATACTATTCACTACAGAGCAGTAATTTTTGTTTTAGATTATTAAGCTCAGGAAATTTAGTAAAAACGAAGTAAAACTCTTAAGAAACATAGCATCCAGTGGTACTTGGATAATGAAGGGAGGGAGGCGCTGTTTTGTGTAGAAAAAAAGAGGTTAGTGACTAGCATTTGATGTCATTGTGCTATTTAGCATTGTGCGTCGTGCGTGCACCTCAAACTTCATCCATGCCTCATCGATTCCGCTAGATGAATTCAGATTACTCAGGGCAGTAGCCTATTCATCTATTCTTAGTCCTCGACTTCCTCAACAGATTCAAAAGTCATTCGTAGTATTAAACACACCTATTGGTAGTTAAATTCCGGTTCATGGTTCTTGCATAGCTTTGCCACCGGTTTTATGAAAAGAGGGCGTCAGGGCGGATGGTCTTGCCACATTTCAAGGGTGTTCTCCTACCACTATGGTGTTACCATGACACACACGTGGGAAGTTTTTCTTGTTAAAAATGTTCATTTCGTGATGAGATGTCGACCTGTTAACCTACTCTATAGCTAAGAAGGGTCCCTGAGCAGAATGATTAATCTGAGCTCTCAGGTGTTTGGAGGCGGGTAAATATTTCATCATGTGTAAGGTTAAAACGTTTGTCAAACCGCCCCTCACCAACCACCCACGAGAGGTTACGCAACATAGAATGCACTGCTAGGATATATTTCCTTAACAATTATGCCTGCTCTCTGCTTTGACACAATTAAAACTTTTAACACGGTATAGATCTAATGAATTATTCTATCTGTAACCTGAGGCCTCGTGCGATACCTGCTGGCTTCTCGCAGATATTCTGCCGAATACCATTTTCCTAACAATGGTAACTAATGTCATTACTTTCCAGTAATGAACAATATTGCTTTGCATTAATGCTGTGTACAGGTATAATGACACACTTGTATGTACCAGTATGGAGGTTATAACTTTACACGATGTCAGACAGTTTGTATGTTTGAATTTGAATTCTAATTCGATTTGAATGAGGTCATCACTATTCAGTTAATAATCGCTTCAGAAACTTGGGAAATCAATGAACCAATCCAAAACTACTGGCAACAACCAGTTACAATAAATTGTCATGAGAGGAATGTATCTATCCCTGTATACAAGTCCCAAAGAGATAGCTGTTTATGAAAAAGTGTCGACGTACAATCGTTAAGTACTTGTGGACGCTGATTATACTATGACTTGCTGACGTGAAGTTGAATAAGACCAAAACATACGGAAATTGGCAAAAAATAACTAAGCTAGAGAAGGTCTATTGTTAGTCTTGCGATGACAGTAAATGAACATCAGCGAAGTTAACTAGAACGAGCTTCATAAACCTTAAACCACCTGCTAGGGTCTCTGACATACAAACTACATTAGCAAAAGGTCAGGGAGCACTCACTATGGGGGCGATAACGGCAAACAATTTGTAACCAGCGCGACGCTCTTATCTAGTCTGTTTAGTAGTGCGTTTTAATGTTTGTTTACAACGTGATTTGGACCATGAAAGGTCAGCGAAAAGCATCTTTCCTATGCGCTAATCAGGGAACGAAGTGTTCGTATGCAGTTCACTTCTCGTCTATGTGGCTACATAATGACGGTCAAGATAACATTTATATGCTTTAGAACCTTTGCTTTTTTCTCGATGCACACGTTTCTCAATATGTATATATATATATATATATATATATATATATATATATATATATATATATATATATATATATATATATATATATATATATATATATATATATATATATATATATATTAGATAGATATCCAATTGCCGCTCTATCAACTGAACGTAGCTTGCTTTCATTCGCAAGGTACGTGGGTCATTGATATGCTTGGCTTACCTTTTTGACATATTATCCATGGGTGATTGTACAACCAGGCACTGGCAGACGTCCGGTCGACTGGTACAGGAATTCAATGTCTGTACTGTAAGTATGACTCGTTAGGATACTGTGAAACAACATTTTCTTCATATGATATCGAATATTTTCAAAAAATGCTTTACACAAAGTTGCAATTGAATGGACAGATTCGTTGATTTTGTCTAGAATCTCTATCGCTAGCGTCGAATGGCTATGTAGGAGGACGTTACTCCTACTTTATTGTCCGTAGGGCTCCTGTCGTTTAAGTATTACCATCAATTATGATGCGAGTGTCTTGACCTGCATGCCTTTAATTCATGATTGCACCTATCTGTTAAGCACCGCCATTTCATTATCAACACGATTGAGATTAATTGAATGGATCTGATGATGGCTGAAGGGAATTGTTGTCACGATGTCAAACCTGATGAAATTATCCTTACTTATTTAGTATCGATCCAGGTCTCATCAGTTGAACAGGATGCATGTAATTGACATAACAGTATCTCTAATATTCTTTGATCAGCGTGTTGTTCATGAATGGGGCCTCATCAGCTAGATAAATGCCTCTCCCGGATGGAGATGCGCTGGACGCGAAATTATGATGTCCTTTACTCTTTCAGTAGCAATTTTTTACCATCCTAACTACCCATGGTCTAAGGCGTTGCCACTGACTGATAGCGAATCCTGGCAGGGGAAAATGAGAAGGTTGCCAGTGACTTGGGTTTAGGCGGCTGTTTTTGCCGGGTACTTTGCTTTCCTCCACCAGTTACAACTGGCTAGTCACGACTTAGTCGCCATGTGGTAGAAAAAGTGACGATAAAAATGCTGTCTTGCCATTCACCCACTGACAGGGAAACAGTTTAATGTTCACTGATACTTTAAATACGTACTACGTTTCTCTCTGTTGGTTTCTTATGTTTTTTGAATATCTATCTTGGATGACAGACTTTTCACACAATATATTGACTTAATATCTCTATTATCATTTATCAACTATATGCATATTTCAATGGAGATATATAAGTCCATTCATACACTACCCCGGTTAACCCAAGATAGTCTGCATGCCTGCCTCGGGTAGCTTATGCAATACCACCGGGTTTGTTATCACACGACCCCAGGGGTAGTCGGGGTAGTTTCCGGGGATGACGTCTATTTTTGCCCAGTGGTAAGACTCCGGACTTCTAAGTGTGCGATCTCTAATGCTTGTTCTACTCGATTTACATCAGTGGGTTAGCCTGCCTGGTAGTTAATGCTACATGTGCGGCGTTGTGAACGGTAGTCTATGGTGCTTTTGCAATCCAAATCTAATGAGACTTTTGTTAGAGAAGAGAAGTGAATAATCTCCCGGTTATGGGGTTCTATCGCCTCGTGATATGATCTCAGCTGTTGAAAGCAACACAGTGCAATGTGTACGCGATGAGAATCTAAAATGTGTTTTTTCAGCACTAATGCGTTGTAAAAAAGAGGTTACATCGTAGGAATATGTGAACTCTCTGTCAGTTGCACGCAGACGGTTTTGGTATACTTGCTCAACTAGGGTAAAGGCATTTGATTCCTACAATAGTCGACCAGTTGTCTTCTGGCGAGGCAAGCATATGAATGACCCACATAGCTTCATTTTAGAGCTAATTTTAGATATGACGTCACAGCCGTGCAGTAGTCTCTACGGTCTGGCAACCGGGCACTACTGCGGTTGGGTATGCGTCGTGTATGATGCCCAGTGACTACCCGCGCACACACATCAAAATTTCTCGATAAAACGCAAAGATATTTGACTGTTTAATGTTTTCAAGGTATTCTTAAATTATCCTTTTTCAAAAACCTTTCAAATATTATTCTGTGAGACTAGTTCCGGAAAAAGCTGTCAGTTGCAGTCCATATACCAGTGAATCCTACTGTAGAATACGAACATCAAAAAGCATTATGTATTAAAACGAGATAGATGCCCCTTGATAATGCTTACTGGAGACTATTGGGAGCCTTTGCTGGGCTTTTTCTCCATATACCAGTGTATCCTACTGTAGAATATGAACATCAAAGAACACTGGATTAAAACAAGATAGATGCTCCCTGACATTGCTTACTGGAGACTTCAGGGAGCCTTTGCTGGTTTTCAAGATCCAGTAACAGTGAAGATTGACTGTCTGTTTTTCTCGAGACGTTCGGATGACATCTATGAAATCCCCCATACACCCCCATAAATCATCTGCTAGTATGCCTGAATGATTCTTGCTGCATATTTATTTCCCCGCTGATCCCATCTAGCATGGAGGGATTTGATATTGAGTCTTTGGGCTATTATATATAGCCTCGACGGGCGATAAACCGATATTACGTCAAGCATTTGAGACAATATGCATATGATTAAGGTGACGGCTTGATTTATCGAGGCGATATTGTACACAAATATACCATGAACCAGGCAATAAGCTCAGACCGACTGTATTTTGAGATAAAATAAACGTTGTGTTAAGGCTTTTATTGGAAGTGCTGGCCGACCTCTCATTTGGCACAGACACTGGATGCCCGAATTAACCGATATATAACTGTTATACTTTTAATACATTAATATATATATATATATATATATATATATATATATATATATATATATATATATATATATATATATATATATATATATATATATATATATATATATATACATGTATAGAAATATATCATAAGTATAATATGCTGGTAAAGCCTTCACATGATGTTTGTCTACAGGATATCAATAAGATCCAAATACAATACGTACCTGTTACCTGACAATCCCTCTTTAATAATTTTGAGGAATTCGTAAAATTGGACGATTTTTAGTGGGTTGAGTTCAGTGTTCTACACTGTATTGTTGTTCAATTGTTTTTATGTCTATCATTATCAATAATATTATTATTATTATTATTTTTATTATTGTCATTACCATGAATTATACGTCCATAATGCAGATTATGTTGCAGTTCATGTATTAGCTATAAAACTGGCACTGCGTTGTAATACAGTTAACATTTTGAGCAAATAATTCATAAAGAATACCGAATGCAAGACACACGAGAGCAAAGGTTTTATTTCAAACTTACAGCGCCTGGAATATATTTTTTATTGCGAGTACATCCTATCAATTTCGTATGCTCTTCAATCAAGCCCTTTTCGTGTACTGTATTCCAGAGAGTGTGTGAGGTTGACTTATCAAGTCCTTTCACCGCTTAGCGCCTCTATTGGCATGCCTAGACAAGGTATGTGGCCACATTAAGGGCTGATCAAGCATTATCTCCTCTAGGCCAGCATTCTATTTACACCCCGTTTACTGTCACGCGTTCATGCCTGTAATCTCCGCTTATCCTACTGCCGTGTTGCACCCGGAATAAAACTAGGCCGACGCCGAGGCTGTCACCGCGCACACCTTTGGTACTGCGCTGATGGCAGCCATCAAGTCTTTCATCATGTTTGCTGTAAAGCAGATATTATTTCCACACACACACACACATATATATATACACACACACACACATATATATATATATATATATATATATATATATATATATATATATATATATATATATATATATATATATATATATATATATGTATACACACAAATTGTATGTGCTATATACATGCATGATTGCACGCAAACATATATACCTTTATTAAAACTTACATACACACATATACATACATCTTACATACATACACACATACTCTACATTCACATAAGTCGATTTGTGTATATTTGTTGTTTTCCCATCTTGGATATTATAAGCCATCATGCCATAGAGTACCAATGGTCCCTTCAAAGCTGGCTCACTACATCACACCGCACCTCATCAGATGGATAGAGGTTGTGCAAGCTATGGACCTATATACGCAATCTGAAACCTGATTCACTGCGTCCAATTTGTAACATTTGGTTAGAGTTAGGAAATAGGATGCTTTCTTGTCAAAATACATTTGTGTCTGTCCTATCGTTGCGAATAGTGTACAGTGGGTGTGCTTTAAACTGACATTTCATCCACCTACCAGTGTAACTTTCTGTCTGGTCCAAAGGAGAAAGATATGGTTTCAGAAGCATGAGAATAGAATTATCCTCACCCATCCTGGGTGAGTACGTTCATAGTGTTGAGGGATATGGTTCCAATAGCATGAAAGTACAGTGAAACCCTCACACACTCTTGTTGAATTTACTCATAGTGTAGAGCGACGTGGTTTCAATATCATGAAAGTGATTTAAACTCTCATCCATTCTTGTTGAATATACTCATAGTGTAGAGCGATATGGTTTCAATATCATGAAAGTGATTTAAACTCATCCATTCTTGGTAGATGTACTCATAATGGCGAGAGATATGGATTCAATGGCATGATAGTACCCAACTCACTTACAACTCGCTCCTAAGACTAAGATGTTTCGAATTATTTTTGATATTGTAATAAAAAATACAGCTTAAAACGTACGAGATTTTTTAAAATTTTCAATAGTGATGAGAATTAACTGATAATAATCCTTTCAATTGTTGACACCCTTTCCTTTTTCATTTTTCCAGGAGATGACTACGCTACACCTCGTTTTCCGCCGACGGACACAGGAGAGGAGATTCAACATGGTTGTTTTAATTTCACATACGGTGCTTGGCAGCAAAAGCAGTTCTTCAGTCCAGGCTTCCCGGATCTTTACCCAAATAGCACAGAATGCATAACACTCATTTCAGGTAAGTTAGGTCAAGTAAATGGCCCTTTAGTTGTCATTCATTCTCCATTTCAGGAATTTTGTGGGTATTTCTTTGGAATAATGTGCCATAATGCATTCACGTGGCATTGCGTCTTATGTTTATTTTTCGCCGCACTATACCACTGTACACTTTGGGTTCGACTCTCACAAGTTGCACTTGGTACGTCATTGGTTTTCAACGGATACATCAGAGGCTGGTTTTACAAGAGAGACATACTCTAGAAAGCAGCCTTCTAACCCGTTATCCGATATTCTTAAACCAAGACCCAGGATACATGTACATGTTATATTGACCAGTCATACTTTTACCTAAAAATCCGTCTCCCTCTCGAGACGTGTAGGGGGTACTTGTTGCCAGGTATTTGTGGTTAGTCGTTGTTTTTCACGGATACATCACGATTTCTCGTTAACTGACCTACTTAAATGTGGATCCTACGCATGATCTTATACATGCGAGAGTATCTTGTTAACTAAAAAGTACCTTCAAAAATAATTGACTGAGAGCTTAGGTTTCCCTAAGGTTTAACTCTTCTACTGTTAATGTTTTATCATATTTCTCTACTTGGTGAATTATGTTGTCAGACCATGTGCACACTCCAGATGTAAATTGGTTAAATTATTCGTAGCCATATTTTCTAAATCTAAAATGGTGAACAAAATGGATAAAAAAACTCCGTTCATTGCAATTAATGCCTGGGTATCAAATAACTGTATTGAATCAACTGATCACCGCAGTATTATCCCCCATGGAAAGCATTGCTGTTTTTTTCACCCTGGCTCCATTCCCAGGCTTTAGATTTGACATTAGCTTGGCTCGAGTAGTGTAGTTATATGATCTAAGGAATTGCGTCAAATGGATGTCAATTACATTCTAGGGTTATGTAATAAATCATGATAAAGTTAATTACAGGTCGCTATGAGGTAAATGAATAAATCACCATCAATTGTCAATTACATAGCAGGGATTATTATCGATTGTTTTTTACCGTTCCATTTATCATAGAGATGTATGAAATGTTGCTTGGTGTTACTTAGTATAGGAAGCGTTTACAGAATAATAGTATATCATTTTCATCGTATGCATTGTTCATATAGATGATCATTTCATAATTGAACTAGCTGATTTTGATTTAAATTCGACAAATATATATTCTTTTGAATATTCTAATGTCAATCTCTTCACTGTTATCAAAGTGAAAATCTTGCTTATCTGAATAGATACATGTATTTTTGGAAATACCTTTTTGGAATCTGTCATGTTTACATAGAAAAGGGATTTACGTGGCTGTTTCAATATGAGTAGAAATGGTTGTAACGCCGAAAAAACAATACAACACCTAACGTAGTGTCAAACATGAGCCAGGAATAAGAAACTGTGAAAAATCCACATTTCTACAAATTTGCACATGAAACAGAACGTTTTCAACATCCTATTGTTGGCATTTTGCTTTCATTTTGCTGGCATGCATTTTTGGATTAGATTCAGCAGTGTCGGACATTGCCAATAAAATGTCCAATTTCCAAAAAGGCCTGATTGTCTTAGCGATATGCATCGTGCCTAATCAGTTATTATCAAACGAGGGCCTGTCAGCTAATTTCCCTGATGAGCTTTTTCATATCTGCCTTAATTCAACCGTTACTCGTTGATATTAATGCTGATAAATTGGCACATTCAGTCCTAGGCTAATTTGTTGGCTAGGATTTTCACCATAGGTTGAACCGGATTTAAACCAGCAAATTTGCAATTTGTGTTGGAGGGAGTTTGTGGGGGCATATTTAGCGAGTATAGTCTTATAAAGCGTTGCTCTAGTAGCTGCATTGATTTTAACAGCAGCAACGCTTTGTAAATAGACTTGCTGATATGGAGGGTTGACCGTTTTTAACAAATTGCAACTGAGAGTTCCCTATTAAAGTGTAGCGTTTAGGTACTTCAATGTTTTGATGAAGCGTAATTCATAGAATGAAATTGACTACAGTTTAGTCTTAACCTCTTTATGATTAACTATCGTACAACAAATGATACCCTTCTTAGATGTATTCAATTTGAAACTGTGCGTTATAGGGTAATATGCTTTTTATACAATCTTCTGCAAAGCAGACGTTTTTATCTTTGGTATTGTCTCTGAAAAGATTTATTTCAAAAGCTTAAATGTTCAATGATAACCATCCAGCATGAAATAAAAGCTCAGTTTAACTGCGAGTCCATTAATATCACACACTTTTTGAACTTCACTTCACTCTCAATCAATTGATATAATCCTGTTATACCAGATAAATTGACATCCTCAGCATTAGCATTAATCTAGGTTTATATGAAACAGTCATGCCAATACTATTTGCCAGTATTTGGTGTACAATACAAGACCATAGGCATGTTGATGGAAATGGCATATTTCAAAGAAAACCTTGGCATCTGGAATGAAAATGTCTTCTTAAGATGTTTTCTTGGTAGCATTTCATGCCAAAAACTATTTTAACCTTTCTCGTATAAAAAACAAACAATTCTGCTCTACAAAGAGCTATAAGTAATAAACTATTACAGATATTGTTTTTCATCGTGGTCAAGAATAGGCATCCACATTGTGTTCAATATTTAGACATCAATAATATTCAATACAACTCAGTTATGATTTATTGTACTTATTGCGACGAGATGTATGAGAGCGTGTTAACCTGGTACACTGGTACACTAGTCTTGAGCTGCAGAAGTACTGCTGCACTGAAAGGAACAATATTCTTCTTCAACACTCAATAGGGACCTTTAGACCTTCACAAGTCAGTGTGTCAAATACAACACTGCCAGAAGCAATACATTTGAACGAACAGCCGTTGGGTGGTAATGTTTTGTGTTCCTAATATCACCACCAACGCAAACTTACCCACCACCAAATAGGTCAGGCACGTATTAACTAATAAGCTGCACCATCTGCAGTTATACCGTACTTTGGTCTCCTTCCTGCTTTTAGAAATATACCCTCTAAGAACGTGTATAATCAATTTCAAAGTAATCACAATGATGTATATATATATATATATATATATATATATATATATATATATATATATATATATATATATATATATATATATATATATATATTATATATATATATAATATATATATATATATATATATATATATATATATATATATATATATATATATATATATATATATATATATACATATATATATATATATATTTATATATATACATAAGAGATCATAGTGTGTTTATGTTCTACATAGGCATCTCTTATCCAGATTCCATGTTATCCATACTTCATACTGAGGACAACGTAGCTCAGTTGGTTAGGTGTCGGACTAGTAATCAGAGGGTCGCTGGTTCGATTACCGGCCGTGGCACTTACATTTGTGTAGATCTGTCCTTTGGCAAGACAGTTATTCATATTGCTTCAGTCTACCCAGCTGCACGATGGGTACCTAGTATAAATAAGGCAGTGCTTAGAGCATGTGCGCTATA
>OZ012688.1:26559906-26567203 GCA_963942565.1 Maea johnstoni
GCCGCAGATGTGTACAGAGGCCCAGCCTACAAACCATGAATAAGTGATATAACCATATCACAAAACATACAGTGCATCATGTCAGAAAAACATAAAAGACACTTGCACATGTATTAATCTCGCCGATAGCCTTACTGCGACAGATGATCCTAGCAGCTCGAGATTATCTGGTCTATATTGTGTTCTTTGCACCGTTTCAGTACCGTAAATTTAAGCCCCAATGATTTTTCTGATGCTCTACATAAGTTGACCTGATTGGGTGATATCTAACTCCATATTTAATTCTCGAAGTGATGATTTTTATTGCACCTATAAGTACATATCCGTCATTGTATTGTATTTCAACCACAGGTAATCACACAATCCTCAAAGCATACATTAGGTTTACTTCAATGAAAGAGGCAGGAGGGCTGTACAGTTGGAATACAAGATGTTTGACCCAGTTATGCTTAAGAGTTACTCCTAATATTGTTGTCAGAATTTTTAATACTTTTTACAATGAATTGTAGATTGGCATTTTAGCCAAATATTTTATGAAGAATTGTTGATAACGATGTGATTAACACTTTCTTCTCCGTATATTTTCCCAAATATGCTTTAGATTAATAAGATTTCCTCAAAAGTCTAAACCTGCTTTTGGCTGCTGCTAGCATAGATGGCTTAAAACCAAGACGTACGTGGGTGTTGGGCTGAGGACATTATGTTTTAATGCACCTTTTTCAAGACACGGTTCTTGGAATCGATGCTCAATTTTGTGTTCCATTCACGTTTTTTCGCCGTGTATGGAGTACTTTGCTAGCACTTTTTGTCTCTTGATTATTTTATTCAAGATACGCTTTCGTCGCGTAAGTAGACATTCAAGCGTATGTTCTATATACATAATGAAAAGGCACTCTATCGTGGAGATAGCGGCTAATGTATTACAATTGCTCTCTGACACAATATCCCCCTTCATGGACGTTTCATGCAGTCTAACATGGGTTGGGGGACCCTACAGATTTCTAGTTGTGTACTCAGAGCATTCGAAGGCACATGGGCTGACCTCTATCACAAAATCGGACAAGATGACCATTAGCAATATCTACATATGAGTAAGTTCTGATATATTGTCACTATATCAACAATGTTCCCTTAAACTCACACGTGATGAACATCAATGTTTATATCTTATTGAGAAGTATTGTACATCAGTAGGAAGTCCACTGTATGTATTTATGTTTACTGACCATAAATGCATTATGAAAGCTACTTCAATACAACATATCTATTCAAATAAACTGGAGCTATGAGCCTGTACACAGATACACAATTTTAACAAACTGAATATAGAAATGGCTAGGGATACACTAAGCTACACTAAACTAAGCTGTAGCGGATTACGCTGTCTGTACTAAATAGTCTTTATCTGAAATCTGCCATACTACTAGGTTTTTACCTCCCTTTGAAGATAAAGGAAAAATGAATTATATACTCTGTGAAAACTTACATTTACAATCAATAAAGGTACATGCAAAACCATTGAAACATATTATGATATGTAAGACAATACAGCACGATGCACATCAAAGCAGAGGATTTAAGTGAGAGAGAATGGGAGTTAAGCATGTGATAGAGAGAGTGAGAGAACTATAAACCTGTCTAGTGCTACTTGACTCTGCTAGCCCCTGTTGAAATCTCCAGAGAAATACTTGTGCCTTCCAGACAGCAGGCAAGATCACATGTCAGCAGCCCAAACCTGCTTCCAATCTAGCCACGGTATTCGTCATTCAGCATTCTAAATATAAGAAGCAAAATATAGATATGAAACATGATCTGTTAAATGTTTTGACCAGTTTAAAACCATTGACTCTTATGAACTTATGAAACGATAAGTACATTTAAAATGTCCATAACTTTAAACAGAGTTCCTGTATACCGATGGAGACGCCTTCAACACAAAATGCATGTATATTTCATGTCAAATGTCTAGCCTTAAAGGACAATTCCACCATGTATAAAACAGAGGCCCAAATAATTTCTTATGGTATTCTCTACTTAACCCAAGTTCCCACCAGTGCCAACCTTCATACAAGAAGTATATTGCTGTTTTTAACACCTCCTAATAGACACAAAATAGAAGCACTGCGGGCGGCCATCTTAGCCAGTTAATAGCCTCTAAGCAGGCTACTGGTGCAACTATTAGTCATAAGCAGTAAGGAAACTGCTAATGACTTAGTTGCACCAACAGCCTTCTTGTATGAAGGTTGGCACTGGTGGGAACTTGGGTTTAAGTAGAGAATACCATAAGAAACTATTTGGGCCTCTGTTTTATACATGGTGGAATTGTCCTTTAAAATCAGAAATTGTACATACCATAAATGGTGGCTATTGGTTTGAGCTTTAACTCTGATTAGGCCCCTCGGATGATACCCTTTTCAATTAATTTGAAAAAAAATTGCCAATACTTAAAACCCGTGTATGTTAAATACTGTCGTTATCATTGTCATTGATAAATGAAACTTTTCTGTGAATCTGTCTCATCTAACGGAAATAATGCATGACATATCCTCATGTCCATCTACCTGTCTCCTGAGAGATAACGTAATACAGGTAACTCTGCTTAATCTGGACATGTGTAATCCGGATTTTCGTCTAAACCGGACAGATTTGAAGGTCCCAGTCCCTTCCTATACATATGATTCCTATAAAGATAAGCCGGATTTTGCCTAATCCGGACAGAAATGTAGGGTCCATATCAGTCCGGATTAAGCAGAGTAGCCTGTATACGAAACCGTTCAAATAGCGCATTCTCATACACGCACAGTCGTTCCTTCCAGTTCCAGCCATACCGGATTGTTTTGTACCACAAAGGCTTTTTTGGGTGAAGTGTGGTAATTTCAGGAATTGGGTCGTAATTATCTAATGACATTACTTGTGGAGACTGGCGTCTGTGTATTGAGTGAGTGGAGGAGTGTGCGAATGTAAGCTACAGCTACCCAGTATGTCACATTTCAGCTTAGTGGCATTCTCGTCATTCCAATGGGAGTAGGTACAACCAACGCCCTCAGTGTCCTGATAAACGATCCATTGAATGATTACCCGAGGCCAATATATATGTATATATATATATATATATATATATATATATATATATATATATATATATATATATATATATATATATATATATATATATATATATATATATATATATATATATATATATATATATATATAGGGATAAAAGTCATGATTATATCATTGATTGGAATTTGTCCATCATCAGCCCCTGTAGGTAATCGCAATTTTAACACATAATGATGTATGTAATGTTTAACATTAACTGGACTTGACAATAGAAATGGATATCCAAGTGCTCTAAGGCGCCTCCATTGACTGCTCGCGGTCTCTCACCACTGCCCAGGTTCGACTCTTGGCCAGGGCAAGTGAGAAAGTTGCCAGTGACTTGGGGTAAGGCGTTAACGTTAATTTTCACCGGATACCATGGTTTCCTCTACTACTCACATATGGCAGAACAAGTAACGATAATGGAAATTCCAAATTCCTGGACAACAAACTATTTTACCAACAATTGCAACTCTGAGTACAACTCGACCAAGAAAGGAATCATAATGGATGAGACCCAAATAAATCATAAATTATACGAACAAGACTTAATTTCATAATAACTCACATAATATTCACACTTTAACCATCTCCCTAACCCCACTGCACTAATTATAGGTTCATTCGAGTTCCAGTTTGAAACAAATGACTGGTTTAGGATACACGGTTCGGAGGGTGCATTATAACTGGTGATTAGCAATCAGAGCGCTTCCTCTTCTTCGGCTCCATTTCATCGCTTCACCTACCCTGGAGATGGCGGCCATTATTCACTAAACAGCCATTCACTATACCGCATGATTTAATTGCACCCATTATAAAAACTGTCAGCAAAATCTCAAAGAAAATATTTCAAATTCTGCATCGATGACCACGGTTTGATAACAGATCAATCTAGTTGAATTTTTATTAGCGAGAATGCGGCGTTATGCTATAAATAGACCACTTGATGAAATGCATCGTGTCTGGGAGTGTCCATTAATTATCAATAATAGACGGGGAAGTTCAAGTGCTAATAGCTTTACCACGACGAATTTGCATACAGAGGGAATGTAAACAAAATCAAGACGTCGCTCCATATTTCATGGGGATGCACTTGAACTCAGATAACACGGATATTGATACTACATTTCGTGTGAGCGTAGATTATTGAGACTAAGGCGAAACACATAAATCAGATAATCCGGATTAAGATTTGCGGATGTTGATGGATTTTGAGATTTTGGACTAAGCCTTATACAGGTTAGATTGTATAAATAAAAGATATAATCGAATAAAGCTTTGGTGTATATGTTACTAAGAGTCTACGAGACGAAGACGGTTAACCACATGGGATATGGCATTATACCACAGTCGTTAAGGAGTTGTGTAGCTTGTGACACAATTGAATACCGACCTACCACCAACCATAAGCAAAACAAAATGCTTAGCTTAGTACTTTTTCTCGACACCCTTAGGTAACAACTTTGTGGCAGCCTAAAGAACGAGGATTAGAATATGTATGGTATGCTCATACAGAACACTTTTCGAGGCCTGTGAAAACTACTTATAAGGAGGCCAATTGTGGTACGCATGGTAGCAAACAATACAGTCTGGGAGAATTCAGATAACTCGCCGTGTCTTTAAGGATACATTTCTGATAGAATGCCAGTAGGGTGTGCTGATGAAACTGCAAGCATAATATGTCATTAGAATTAACAATTTGACACTCCCGCTGTCATTAATCTTCTTTTTTTGCAAGGATACGTCTTCCTGGCTAATCCTGACCCGAGACGCTTCAATTTGACTTTTCATTTCTTTTACCTTAAGTAAGAGCTGTCAGGAGGCCTGCCAAAATGTCTATGAAGCCCTCAGAAGGAATTTCCAATAACTTAACCATTCGTATATTTCATTATCGCAAGTGATATTTTAATAGACATTTTGAGAGAAAACCGTAGGATCGAAATTAAGCATGTTCATAATATGGAACTGAGCAAAATTGATGAGCACCCCTAACGTCTTCTTTGACCTTCACAAGTCTGTTTTTACGTTTTGCTATTTCTGCAGATTGTGTTATCGATATGGCATATCTCTCCTTTCTTTGATGAAATTATGTACTGTATAGTTTCGGGAAAATCATAAGGCACAGCATTAAAATAACAATCTCGCTTTCCCTTATCCTTACATCAATTTTCTGGTCGTATCAATATCTTTACTACGATGGTGCAGGTGTGAACGCAGACATAGAATTCCGCTGTTTTTCTGGAAAACGAAAGATTTTTTTGCACCATCGCAACAAGAATTCTCTTCCTCCCAAAAAGTGAGAGCTGATTTGCCGAACTCCACACAGACCGTGTAAATTGCTGTCGAATTGAGTTTACGAGTTATAACCTCTCGCGTTCCATTGATTTGGCTACTTATGCGAGTCTTCCGCCACTTGCCATAACAAACAGCCCTCTCCCCATACATTCAAATTGCCCTATTATCGCCCGGAACACCTTGGGTATAGTATTTCCATGAAAAGAAAATGACAATGCCAAATATATCACCCCGTTACTTACAAATGGCGCCGGGTTCCTAAAGAAGGCTATAAATTAACCATAAGTGGTCCTCTGGAAGCCATTTGGGAAATTCTACTATCTGATTGCTAGTGATATTTGCTGCTTAACGAGCGATAATTAGTGGGAGAAAGGTGCTGTTCTCCTAATGGTGTCACAGGCGTGTTTCAGCACAATTAGCTTATTTAAGTGGATGGTGAAAGGTCCATAGAGCAAATATCACATAAATGTCGGTTTATTTACTTATGTAGCATTATTTCGAAGTTTCTTTAATTGGTGCCCTAGCAAAGCATGTGTTTCTTGGCGCCGTCGGTAACGGAGAAATAAACAAAGGCATTTGCAATGAATTGACAGAATCTGCGCTTCCTCTCACATGGTTGAATCGTTTTAGAGCATCCTTTTTAGGATTTAATTTTGTTATTATTATTGTTATCATTATTATTATTATTATTATCATTATTATTATCATCATTATTATTATTATTATTATTATTATTATCATTATTATTATTATTATTATCATTATTATTATTATTATTATTATTATCATTGTCATTACTTGCGCGGATGAGGGCTCATTACATACACTTGCACACTAAATCTAATGAATCCGTTGAGCATTCAAAACGACCTCCGATTTAGAAAATACACACTATTAGCTTTGGGGTTAGTATTAGCGAGATATCGTTATCTGTGGACTAGATCCTGACTTCAACTATTTTACTCTTTTAATAGTAATGTACTTATACTCCTCATGCCATGCAATAGAGGGTTCCTAAAAAGCCAATTGATTTATGGAATATATCTATTTATTTATCTCTCTATCTCTCTATCTATTTATCTATCTATCAAATCTATCTATCTATCTATATATATATATATATATATATATATATATATATATATATATATATATATATATGTATATATATATATATATATATATATATATATATATATATATGTATATATATATATATATATATATATATATATATATATATATATATATATATATATATATATATATATATATATATATATATATATATATATTCAGTGTCAGGGTGTAGCTATTGGAGTCACGCAGTAAAACTACTATCTTCCGCTCCATCTCCGCCTAGTGCCGCCAGGAATTCCTGCTAGTTTCCCTCTATGAAAACATGGCACTCATGACAGCCACAAACTAAAAATACCTATGCTCTAGCAAATCTGTCATTTGTGCCAAGTTTCTTTTATGATCTCCTATGCTGCCAGTGCTGCTGATGACAGACATTCTAAAGTGCGAATGTTACACATTTTGTGAAAATTGTTAGTTTATTTTAAGATAAAGTCCACCTTGTCAAGTATCAACTAGGTCAAAACATAACATCTGAGAGTACTCACTATGTGTAAAAAATGACAATGCAAAACCGTGATATTTACGTGACATTGGCCTGTGTGAGGATATACGGCTGTTTGCTCATTTTATATATATATAATATATATATATATATATATATAATATATATAATATATATATATATATATTATATATATATATAATTATATATATATATCATATAATATATATATATATATATATATATATAATATAAATATATATATATATATATATATATATATCTATATATAGTATATATATATAATATATATAT
>OZ012688.1:26567403-26605841 GCA_963942565.1 Maea johnstoni
GCTATGGTTTGCTATCCTACTGTCTACGGCATGCCATGCTTCACAGGCAAAAAATGACGATCTCTTACGGCCATCGTAATATTACAATACCGTACAATGTATGTAACAAGCCTTAACGATTATCGTTTAACTGGCTCAAATATAAGCTTGCTCCACAAGCTCATGTTGAATACCTGTACGGGCATCGTGTAAAAAAGGAGGAAAATTGAGAACCCGGCGAGAATCACTACCACACCCCGAGTCACTGGCAACATTTTCAAATGCCCCGGCCAGTATTCGAACCTGGCAATGGTGACAGATCCTAAACAATACATGGCAACGCCTTAAGCGACCACACAACCATCAGGACAGGTCCTTTTCCTGTGTAAGCTCGGATATATAGTTCGATGGTGTAAGTGCACCAACAATGTATGAGCCTGATTTAGCCGTCTCGAGCTTGTCTGTTAGTTTCACCAGAGTGTACGTTTTGTTTGGGGTATTTTGTGTACAGGGGCGTAAAGGTATTATGCCAAGATCTTAGTTCACAATACACTAAAGGATCCAAATTAATCACACGCGATTACACAAAGAAACTGTCAAAACCATCAGTCCAACACTATATTCAAAGTTTACTTTACATATCCAAACACCTATTGTGACAGGGCCCTAAACCATATTGTGTGGTCGATGTTATCAGAGACATACAGTACACTCCGTGTTTTGATTATATCCAAAGTAAATGTGGGGAAGTGTGGGTAGGATTCCAGGTGCGGCTGATGTAAAAGGGGTCACCATGCATATGTAGGTAGTAAGGCGTTGTGCATTATCCTTTGTTGATTATATATATATATATATATATATATATATATATATATATATATATATATATATATATATATATATATATATATATATATATATATATATATACATATATATATATATATATATATATATATATATATATATATATATATATATATATATATATATATATATATTGATATATATATATATACATGCATACATACATACATACATACATACATACATACACACACACATATATATATATATATATATCTATATCTATATATATCTATATCTATATATATATATATATATATATATATATATATATATATATATATATATATATATATATATATATATATATATGTGTGTGTATATATATATATATATATATATATATATATATATATATATATATATATATATATATATATATATATATATATATATATATATATATATATATATATATATATATATATATATATATATATATCAATGTTGCGCTTCTATACTTCTATACTTGGTATTGTAACAGTTGTGTATGTTAAATGGAAACAAAACTTTGTGATGCAAAATGCATCAACTTATAAACTTCATGTCTTTGGAAAAAAATATCTAAAATCTTCTATATCACATATGGACCGATTGTACATACTAGCATTATGTTCCTGTGTAGATTCTGACGAAAATCACACAATCTAGCGCCCTGCAGACACTCAGTTCAAATGTCTTATCGAAAATGTGTGGTTCATAAATGTATGTATGTATGTATATTTATTAACTGAAAATACATATTTCAGAAATCATACAATGCAAACAATATTTCAATATTCCAAAATAACCCAAATGTAAACAAAAAAACTTCCGTGGTTTATCACCAGGAGGAAACAGGACATATCCTTTAAACTAAAGTCAACATGTTAATATATTATCAAAAGGAGCAAATAAATAAGCAAAAAGGAAAATAGATAGTAGCCGGTGTTACTCTCGCATTTAGTAGGTATGGATATTCTCATCTACTCATGATGTCAGTATGACATATCACTATCCAATACCTGAGCGTTCTTTCATCACCAATAGGTACATCCTGTTCACCCAGTGTATAGCTATGCACCAGAATGGAAACATATCGGGCAGAGCAGCGCATAGAGGGTTCCCTCCTAGTAGCGTTTCTAGAGTATTTCTAGGGTCTATTGCTTGCCATATATCTTTACTCACAGTACACTTCGTTAGTTCTTCAAACATGTTGGCTCTTAAACTGCTCGTGGTAGGACATGACATTATGATGTGATTCACATCTTCAAGAGCCGCCAAGTCACACAAGTTACACGATTTTGCATTTAAAGTGTTGTTCTTAAATCTCTAGTCATCACATTTGAGGTTACTCGCACCACATACTAATCTTGCCAATGTGATACCAGGACAAGTACTTTGAGCAACCAAGGGTCATATTAAGCTTTTGTAAAGACTTTTGAAAGAACACTGTGAATGACCAGTCATTATCTTCCACTGCCCAGGCCCTTTCCCAGACCATTTTCTTCCACGTGCTCTTAGGATACATATGTGCGTGAAAAATCATAATTATAACGACATCAAATAAACCAAAAAGGATAGAGATTCTCAACCAGTCAAAATTGGACTCTCTGACTGATTTTGTATCCCCTCTTCAATATTCTTATTGAACTTTCTGGCTCGCAGTCTAAGGACCTTTTTATATATACACTTATCCTCTCTAACCAGGATAGTTCTAATGAAAATCATCTTCTTTCCATAAATGTAGTTTTCCAACCTCATCAAATGCTAATGGCAAAACTACGTAGCTAAATATCAAAGACGGCTATGGGCCATTTTGTATACACATAGAACATCGAGTGAATTTATTCATCCCAAAATGTAATTTGTCAAGGCAAAGAGGGTTCTTATTCAAACCATGGTGTGTATTTTACTACGGCTTGCACATATTTTTAAATGCTCCCGAAAGCCTGGAGTTAATAAGAATGTTGTTAGTACGTGGAGAGAATTGCAGCTAATTACTGAGGAAACAATAAAATGTCTTTGCACACGGCAACTTCAAGTCTATGTAGCAGCAATAACCTCAAATCAAAGGCTTTTTTTACTACCACACTTCGAGGCCTGCACTATGTGCGGATAAGCTGTTAACTATCGGCCCAAGACAGAAAATCGCTCACTCGTGCAAGATACCTTTTCTTTCAGTCTACTCGTGATGAAACCTTTATATCTCCCTGGCATCCAGGTCCCCGTGACCATCGATGCTGTTGAAAAGCATATTACCGACATGCGTGGTTTTACGAGATTATTGGCACCACCTATTGACAGGTCGAAACATCAATCTAAAGAATATTTCCTTTTGGCAAAAACATCGTTTATAAAAAAGTGACAATTATGTTGCGATGGTTCATCGTTTGAATTATTAAAATGTACACTATGAATCTAAACCTATAATTCAGACAACTAGATATGTTCGCTGTGAAACGTGTTTATATGATTATAACATAGTTACATATGCTTATAACAATGATGAAAATATATATAACAGCATAGATCGGTAGTTACCTGACTACATGTCTATGATAACAGTAATAACCATGATGATGATGATAATAATAATAACAATAATAATAATAATAATAATAATAATAATAATAATAACAATAATAATAATAATATATATATATACATATATACTTTATTGACTGTAGGTAAACTACAAAATACACAAATATCAAATGCATGTCGTAGACATGGGTGTTAACATACTATTGTAAAAGTTAAACAAAAGCTTGTTAGCTAAACATAGGAAAGTACAGAGAAAATATATCGTCATACTTGCTGCTACAAAAAACCCTCTTGTGAGTGAGGGTAAGCGCCCGTGTAAAATTTGCTTGTCAAGCAGAGGTCATTATCGCCAGGGCCATCTTAAGGCTTATAAAAAACTATCCTATCCCTTCATTACGTTGAATAACCAGTTTATACATATTATGGATATTTCTACCCGCGACCTTCCAGATTTGCGTCATCAGGTCGCCGGGTACATTCGGAATGGCACCGCCCATCAGATACGGAAATATATCCACCGTTACATCGAAAATTTCCACGTGACCAGCAGTCTGTTCTATTTCTGCGAACATAACTGCTCGCTCTTGCTGTAACATAGGGCACTGGAGGACTAAATGTCTGGAATCCTCTAAAGCAGCGAGGTCGCAATGAGAGCATACACGGTTAATCCTAGACTGGTTTTTCAGTCTTAAATCATCAGTTTTTTTAGTAGACTGGCATGGCAGACCAACCGAGCCTTAGTCTCATTGAAATACATGCAGGAGTGGTCTCTATCAGATATTGCCCACCAAGTTAAATATCTAGGGCTCGCATTAACAGAGCTCAGGATATCTAGATTTCTCTTCAAGTTAATTTCAATGCGCCAGTAGGTATCTTCAAGAGACCATGCTTTCTCCCACACCATCTTCTTCCAAACACTTTTCTCATAGTAATACCCCAGTTCCACCATATTTCTAATTATTGCTAAAAAGCCAAAAATATTAGCGATCGACAGAATATCATGATGTACTACACTCCATTCAGCCATGGCATCAGAGTCTTCATTACGGAAAAAGCTTTTCGCCCTTTCAGCGAAAATAGATTTCACCACTTCTTCGTCCTTCATTATCAAAATTGATCTAACGAACATCAACTTTTTGATTTGTATGTATCGCTCCAGACGCATCCACCCCGAACTATAGAGACTACTGGTATTTGGAACTCGAGGGTGAAAACGTTGTATTCTTTTACAAGTGTACGTTTGAAACTCCTCAAGTTCCCTCACACTTCCATCATTCAGACGCCAAACTTCACAGCCGTAAAGCGCTACCGTGACAACAATGGACCAAAAAATTATATTACAAGTGGCCATTGTTAAGCCACATTTACGGATACCCAACCCAGTCAATGCGTTAAAAGTTCTACGTGCCTTTGCTAGGCGTGCTGTCACATCTGAGGTATCATCAGAGAAAATACTTACATTGATCCCTACATGCTCATAGGTCACCCTTTCTCTAACCCTTTCAGGACCTAAAGTAAATAGTCGATGCTTAGAGTTACTACCATGTTCTCTCCGACTCTCTCCAAACACCAAAACACCACTTTTTTTGGCATTGAAATAGTACCTCCAAGTACGCCCGTGGGCGTACACAACTTCCATCACACGGTCCATTTTGGTCTTGCTGGGACTGGCCGCTGCCAAGTCATCAGCATAACCAACAGGCATACTCGGAGTCACAAAAAGATTACAGCATAGACGGGATCTCTTAAGTTGATCAAGAAGGGAATTAATAAAAACAGTGTATTTTAACAACGACATGTACCCTCCTTGATGGATTCCGCAGAAAAGAGGGTATCATCCAGAAATACGTCCTCCCAACTTCACACAACATTGGAAGTCAACATAACTCCTGTAAAGGAGACGCCAGGTCTTACCTATAGTTCTGCTGTCAAATATTTGTTGAAAAAGACCGCCCGTCCAGACACTATCAAAAGCTTTAGCCACGTCGAAGAATGCAACAATGCAGGGATTGTTGCTATCCATCGACGCGGTTATAGTCTCTTGAAGAATAAGAGCAGAGTGAACACAAGAGTGACCAGTCTTGCAGGCTCTTTGCAAGTCTGATATCACATTCTCATCGACCCACCATTGCTTCTTTCTGTGCCACAGAAGAATTTCACATAATTTGTTATATGTAGATAAAAGTGTAATGCCATGGTAGTTATCAGTCAGCAGATTAGAGAGGTCTTTCCCTTTAAAAAGCGGTACCTGTACACCCTATCAAAAACAGACTGGGATATACTCTATCTCCCTTATTATATTGAAAAGCAGGCAAAGAGCGTCCACAATACATCCACCACCAAAGGCGAGATGCTCCGAAGTTAACTCATCGAAGCCAGCACCTTTCCCTTTGTTAAGTGTCTTAATACCGTGTTGTACCTCCTTAAAAGTAAAAGGGTTAACCATAAAAACATCACCATCATCTGTCTGACTATTATTATATAAGTTCACGAAATTGAACACATTTCGAAAGTGCTCCTCATCGAAACTCTCGGACCTCTTTGGGGTGCCTAAACTAGAAAAGTGCTTCTTCCGAACCTCCTACACATCGTCCACCTGTTGGACGACGACTCCATCTGGTCGTTTTATGGCAAGAGATTTTGAACCTAAGGGCTTTCGGCTTCTCCGAACTATATTCCAAAAGATATTCCTACTAATCTCCACATCTTTGACGGCTCTAACAACTTCCTCATTCTCGTATTGCTTAGAAAGTTTCCTTAAACTCTGAGAAAAAGATTTCTTAGAGTGCCTGTAGTTGGCACAGCGAGGGTCATCGTTGTCACGAGGTCGACCTGCAGTCACCCAAACTCTATAAGCTTTAATTTAACGCCGCTTAAGGTCAGAGAGCTCCTCATTCCAGTACGGCTTTAAGTGATATTTATATTTAGTCCTCGGAAGCCGCTTTATTTAGGAAGATTTTTTCTTATTGTTCTACAAACATTTCTGTCGTTTAAACATTGGCAAAACTGGCTATGCTAAATCTTTTCTAGTGTTAAGGATGTGGTTTGGTTTGTGAAATGCTATGTATGATAATGGCGAACCCTCTCAGATGACAGAAAAAGTTACGAGTCAGTAAGAAATCCTATGTCTCTTATACTGATATTTGTTCCTCACTTGGCCTTAAAGGTAGATTAAGGTGTTGGAAGCAGGTTGCTATCATTGAGAAAAGTAGGCCTTCTTTGTCATAACTGCAATCTTAGTCAGCCATCTTGAATGTTTACTTATTGTCTATAGCGTTCCAGCTTTGATAATTGTCATCTATACTGCCATTCTATACTTAGTCGTGAAATACTGATTTGTCACTACAATTACTAAAATATCGGTGTTTAAAGTGAAATGTCACTTTAATATATTTTGAATAGTCTGTCAAAAAAACTTTTTGACAACAAAAAGTGAGTTCACATCCTATGTGCACACAAGCAGACAGTCATCCATATACTTTGTGAAGATAAGGAATGATTCTGCTAATTGATTTGCTAGAAAAAAAGTAATGTGTAAAAGATATTTAGCCACACCAAATACCATGTAAGATATCTTAATTTCTATGTCTCTGAACTGAAATAGAATGACTTTATTCAGCACAAGTATATTGACTAATTTTAAATGCACTAAGTATGCATTATTCCTACTGCCATACCTTGACCACACATTCGTTCCACTTTTTGAGTGACCAACATACTGTTTGTCACATTTTGTTCATGTACTGCAGTAAATAATGTTATTATTGCAATAATCACAAAAAGGTCTGCATTACAAAACCTCTTCCCAACAAGCGGAGATTTAATCTTCTCCAAAACATGAAATAACACGGAATGTCTACTTTCTTCTATGCTTGTCCTTGGCAAATACTTATATAATCCAATAATCCATATTCCTTCTTTGAAGCTCTAACAGGCAAATAACTCTAGACAAAGTTGTGTAATAGATTTATATGATAATCATGTAAATCATATACCAGTCTTGTATATATGACAGCTAGTATTTCCCCCATGTATTAACTATTGGGCAAACATTATGTAAAAACGTCCAAATTTGACCGCATCTTTATCAAGATCAATCATTAATCTTGTAAGCATCCCCTTTTGCTTGGCCTCTGTCAGGTGTTCAACCATACGATCAATTTCTTCCTCTGTGGCAACGCTGAAGAACGACATTGATTTACGAAATTCTTCTTTTAAAGGTCCTTCTGGGTCATACATTATAGAAGTAGGGAAGATTTGCTTATCCATAATTGTAATAGTTTCAATATCCTTAAATCCAGCCTTTTCAACAGTTGTTCGCAGCGCAGGATATTCTTGTATTTGAACAGCATACTTCTCTGCAGCTTTAGGAATAAGCTTCATCCACCAATAAGATTAAAGTTGATCAAGACTCATATTTTGAATAGCCATGATCCCCTCCGGCTGAAGGACCCGTCTTGCTTCTTGGCAGGCAAGTTGCATTTTGGGACACTGTGCACCATCTGCTGCATACACTGGGTTACCTAAGTCGTGCTTGTCAAGATGGTGCAATACAGCCATGAATAAGACGCAGTCAAAAGAACCATCTGGATATGGAATTGTTGGAAGACGATTCTTGATAATATGTGCTCTACCGTCATCTAAGTACATCTTTAGTTTTATCCTTGCAATATCCAGCATTGCATCAGAGATATCCAGCATAGCAACGTGTCCAACTCCAGCATCCAGTAATTCCTTGGCATAGTTCCCTGTCCCACAACCAGCATCCAAAACACGGATTTCTCTCAGAGATTTTCCAAGCTTTACATGTAAAGCACCGAGTATATGATTAACTCCTGCAGGAAGACGTATCTTCTCGTATCTCTGGGCATTTGCTTCATAATCATGTATGGTGCTCATGTTGTTCACTATTAAGTGCAATCTCTCAAATCCTATCCCAAAGAGAAGATCAGTAGGTATATATAACCTGTGCGTACCCCAACCCCCCCCCCCCCCCTCCCCTTTAGAACTTTAGCCAGCTGTTGGCTATTACATGTATATATCAATATGAATAAATGACTTACATATGGCATGCCTTTTGCACATACTTATACTAGAAATGCGAGGGAGAGCCAAATGAATGGGGGAGTGCCAAGATGGCAAGAAAGAAAACCACGAATGAGAGATTGGGGGACAAAATGTAGGATTGTATACGTACAGAAGCTGTGTCATCCGATTTGCTAATTGCATTCCATGGTTTATCTATTCTAAGTAGTTTTTAATCCCGTCTATTTCGAAGCATTGGAATCTAGTTTATTTATGTTATGAAGATGAATTGCAAGCATATAGAGGAGAAATCACTGATACTGTTATACTGTAAATATATATATATATATATATATATATATATATATATATATATATATATATATATATATATATATATATATATATATATATATATATATATATATTTATATATATATATATACATATATATATATATATATATATATATATATATATATATATATATATATATATATATATATATATATATACATATATATATATATATATATATATATATATATATATATATATATATATATATATATATATATATATATATATATATATATATATATATATATATATATACATATCAGCGTGTGGGGCATATGTTACTCTCTTTCCCATATTGTTAAATAGCAATTTACAGGCAATAGCTTATCAACATTTGGAATTTATAACTTTAGCACTGGGACATGACACTTTGTTTTCGCTATCAGAGGTTTAATCGCTGAATTCTACACGTAAACAAGAGCATAATAAGGAACAATTGATTTTATGTTATTGCTATCGTAAACTGACATTACCTTTGCCATTTTGCTATAGGTAGATTAGTGCGTTTCATTGTTGCTCACAGTGTATTGTCAGCATTTATATGTAGATTATCCATACGTTGAGGACAATGTACAATTGTTTGTATAGAGTAAATAAAGACCTGAAAGGCCTCGTAGCAATAGTTCAGCATTATCGTACGGATGGTAGCAATAGACAATCATCGCACGATCATCAATTTAAAATTGTGTACGGATTTGGCTCTAGAAAAGGAATATGTGCATCGTCCAACGTGTCTGTACAGATTTTGTGCGACAACAGTGCTGGATCTTTATTTTTACCGTGTACCGTGTAGTATTTGGAATTTCGAAACTGGCATACCACATTGCCGGACGGGATCCGAACCTAGGTAGTGGTGAGAGACACTAAGCAGTCAATTGCAACGCCTTAGACCACACAGTCACCAGGACAGGTCCTTTTCCTGTGTGAGCTTGGATGTGTAATGCGATGGTGTAGATGCACCAACAATGTATGAGCCTGATTTAGCCGTCTCGAGCTTGTCTGTTAGTTTCACCAGTGTGTACGTTTTGTGTACAGTGGCGTTAAGGTATTATGCCAAGATCTTAGTTCACAATACACTTACGGATCCGAATAAATCACACGTGATTACACAGAAAGACTGTGAAAACCACTAGTTCAACTCTATTTCCAAGGATTATACTTCACAATCCAAATATTTATTGTGATAGGACCCTAAAGCATGTTGCATGGTCGATTTTATCACAGACATAAATTACACTTCGTGTTTTGGTTTTATCCAAAGGAAATGGAGGAAGGGTGGGTAGGGTTCCAGTGCAGTTCTATCCAGATAGAACTGCATGCTTCAGGACAGGTGGATTTACAAGTTTCAGTGATGCTAGCCACTGTTTTTGTCTGACTTTACCAACATGAAATATATGAAAACTAACTCTACTACCCTGTCTTTCTGTACAGCTGCCAGGCGCTGGGAAGGCTGATGGCAATATGCAAACTTCTCCCCTCATGGGATCACTGAGAAAAACAGGAGGACAGCATCCTATTCTGGAAGCGTATTACTTTCATATAAGCTAATATGTATGTGAGGCTTTAGTTCCCCTTTAAGGTGTTGGAAGCAGGTTGCTATCATTGAGAAAGGTTGGCCTTCTTTGTCATAACTGCAATCTAAGCCAGCCATCTTGAATGTGTATTTATTGTCTATAGCGTTCCAGCTTTGATTATTGTCATCTATACTGCCATTCTATACTTAGTCGTGAAATACCGATTTGTCACTACAATTACTAAAATCTTGGTGTATAATGTGAAATGTCACTTTAATATATTTTGAATAGTCTGTCAAAAGGACCTTTTGACAACAAAAAGTGAGTTCTCATCCTATGGGCACACAAGCAGACGGCCATCTTTATATTTTGTGAAGATAAGATATGATTCTGCTAAAGATCATTAGCCAAACCAAATATCATGTAAGATATCTTACTTTTTATGTCTCTTAACTGAAATAGAATGACTTTATTCAGCACAAGTATATTGACTAATTTTAAATGCACTAAGTATGCATTATTCCTACTGCCATACCTTGACCACACATTCGTTCCCTGATATAACCTTTTGAGTGACCAACATACTGTTTGTCACATTTTGTTCATCTACTGCAATAAGTAATGTTATTAATGCAACAATCACAAAAAGGTCTGCATTACAAAAACAAGTGAAGATTTAATCATCTCCAAAACATGAATCAAGAGTGTGATCACCATGATGCACTTCTTAAAGTTTAGATTCATATACATTAATGAAGAAATGAAAGAAAGACAGATGAGGTCAATAGGTGGTACAAGATTCAATATATCAACTCATTTCCATAGAAAGTTATTCATGGTTCTTTCTCTTTTTTCTAAAAGAAATCAGCAATTGATTAATTGATTACTTGTTTGATATATCTATTCATTTGCCAAAATTAGAATAATTACAAAATTCCAAGAAAAATCCAAAGAAATAAAAAGCTACAAGATACTTTAAGCTTTTAGGCTCTTAAGAAATTTCGCCCAGCGAATTTGCTTTTAAGATATCAAAACGGATACAGGAGCTTACTATGACAATGCCTTTTGCACGACAGCATATCCAATGTAATGTATTGAGATTTTTTTGTTATCTTTAATGATTCAAATAATCCTGTAAATTACAAAGTCTGATGTAACTAAGATTCATAACACTTCAGGTCTCGCTGTATATCTAAGTATCCTTCAAGTTTACCTTCAGTTACTAAAAGAGATACACTAAATAAAACCTGTATCAAGTTTGATTATTAGACATGATGAATGCTATTTTTGGAGTTGAAAATGACAGTGAACCAAATATATAACAAAGGGCATACAGGAGAATAAAACAGACATCTTAACTCAATTCAAATGAGCACAAAAAACACTTTATTACCAATCAGTCATCAGAGGTAATCACAAACAACATAATGGTATGTAGTCCCAAAAATGAACTAACAAGAAATGTCTACTTTCTTCTATGCTTGTCCTTGGCAAATAATTATATAATCCAACAATCCATATTCCTTTTTTGAAGCTCTAACAGGCAAACAACTCTAGACAAAGTTGTCTGATAAATTTACATGATAATCATGTAAATTATATACCAGTCTTGTATATATGACGGCTAATATTTCCCCTATTTAGTTAACTATTGGGCAAATATCATGTAAAAACGTCCAAATTTGACCGCATCTTTATCAAGATCAATCATTAGTTCTGTAAGCATCCCCTTTTGCTTGGCCTCTGTCAGGTGTGCAACCATATTATCAATTTCTTCCTCTGTGGCAACGCTGAAGAACGACATTGATTTACGAAATTCTTCCTTTAAAGGTCCTTCTGGGTCATACATTATAGAAGTAGGGAAGATTTGCTTATCCATAATTGTAATAGTTTCAATATCCTTGAATCCAGCCTTTTCAACAGTTGTTCGCAGCGCAGGATATTCTTGTAGATGAACAGCATACTTCTCTGCAGCTTTAGGAATAAGCTTCATCCACCAATAAGATTTAAGTTGATCAAGACTCATATTGTGAATAGCCATGAACCCCTCCGGCTGAAGAACCCGTCTTGCTTCTTGGCAGGCAAGCTGCTTCTTTGGACACTGTGCACCATCCGCTGCATCCACTGGGTTACCTAAAGCCCCATTCTCACATTCACGATCTAGAACATGATCCGAACACGACCTGGCAGATGTAGTGCATACGTCCAAAATCTACGTTTTGAGTACGATATTATGCAAATTTTCTGTATTTTTTGAGGTAGAGGACTCTTATTCGCTTACCATTGGATATCCATAAGATGCCTATAAGTTTGAAGATGATCGTCGCCGACTGCTACACGACAGGTATTGGACAGTTATTGGACCTGAATATGTTTCTTCAAGATCAAACCCGCATTTAGTATGACCGTTATTCGATGTTCATAGGTAAACCCCGACTATTATACGATAGTAATACGATTACTATACGATGGGAGTACGTGGTGTACGTGCATAATTTCAGGGGTGGCTTTTTCTCGCCCAGTATATAAGGGGTGCGACGCATCATTTTTTGTGGGAGAAAACGAAGATGGACCCTGTGCGGCAACGTATGTTGGTAGCAGAAGAAGTCAATCTCCTAGCAGCTATTGCTGTCCTGTATGTCCGGAGAGCTAATAGAAGGAGGCGTCCAAGACAAAGGGCGAGGAAGAGGTTTTGGGTGAAGCCTTGGTTGCTGAGACGGCCTATCTTCGGACAGTACGAACATCTCCTCCAGGAGTTGAACAGGGAAGACGTCCGGTCCTTCAAGAACTTCCTGCGTATTCCCCCAGAGTTGTTCCATGAGATGGTTGAGAGGGTTGGCCCACTGATACAGAAGAACGACACCTTCTGGCGGAAAGCACTTGATCCAGGGCTGCGACTCGCCATAACTCTCCGGTACCTCGCAACAGGTGACTCATACAAGACCCTGCAATATGGTTTCAGAGTTGCAGTGAACACCATCTGCAATATCATCCCCGACACCTGCAGGGCTATCATTGAGGTCTACATGGAGGAGTGCATAAAGTCACCAATGACACCTGCTGCTTGGGAGGAAGTGGCTGAGGGCTTCGCTAGGAGGTGGAATTTCCACAACTGCCTGGGTGCTGTGGATGGGAAGCATGTGGCAATCCGATGCCCTGGGAACAGTGGAACATTTTATTATAACTATAAGGGGTTCCACTCCATTGTACTGATGGCGGTAGCTGATGCCAACTATAAATTTCTTTACGTCGACATAGGGGCAAACGGAATATGCTCGGATGGGGGAGTGTTCCGCGAAACTGGCTTATGCAAGGCAGTCGAAGGAGGCAGAGCAGGTGTCCCACCTCCAACACCACTTCCTAACGACACCCAACCCATTCCATATGCCTTTGTCGGAGATGATGCCTTTGGCCTTAGGACATGGATGCTGAAGCCCTATCCTCAGCGCGGTCTCAGCAACTCCAAGAGGATATTCAACTACCGCCTATCCAGAGCGCGCAGAGTGGTAGAGAATGCCTTCGGGATCCTGTCTCACAGGTAAATATATCATGAATTGTATGAATGTTGTATGTATGATTTAAACAATGTCTAAATAACACTTCTCTTTTTTTTATAGATTCTGATGGATGCAGACCTGTATGGTGCAGAAGGCATAATTCTTTCTAACTAATGGTGTATTTAATTATATCAGTTATTTTTCATTTCCAGATTCCGATGTCTCCTGACGTCCATGATGCAGAGGCCCGAACGTGTGGAGGCAATTGTCATGGTATGCTGCATCCTGCATAACCTAATGCTAACCAGATATCCTAATAACCTTGGTGGATGTGGACCAGATGCTGAGGACCAGGATACACACCAAGTCATCCCAGGGACATGGAGAGATAATGAGGCACTGCTCGGTCTGCAGGCTATGGGTCGGAACACTATGAGCACTGCTGGGAAGCACCAACGCAACTACCTGATGTCATACTATAACTCACCTGTGGGCAGTGTCGCCTGGCAACAGGACATGATTTAAGGTAAGCAACTATCATATGTATCTAGTGTTGGTGGCATATAGAAATATACATTAACTAATGCGTAGTATGATTTGAAATCAATGTTTCACATACTAAAGTATTTGGTTAATGTATATCTCTATTAAGAACATTAACAAAAACAAGTATACTGTATGTCAGTAGTCAATAATATTTATTATGATGACCAACTGTATGCATACAACTCACATGGAAGCTCATGGCTTCAAATATATTATCAAAAATAGCCCATGTCTGTGGGTTAAATAAAGTTTCAAACGTGAATACAAAGTATAACAAAAACAATTATCAACATATTGCCCTTTAAGCAATCCAAGAAACAAACAATCACAATTTCAATTTTGCACTAGTATAAACAATTCCCCAATATTGTACTAGTCAAAGAATTCCGCCATATTTAGCTGATTCTCCTTCCTGCCATAGTCATCTGGATCAGTTGCACTGGCAGCAGGTACTGGAACAGCTTGTGCATATGGACCTGAAGGACCTGGAGGTACATCTCCGGGAACTCTGTAAGCATGAAGTGCAGCACTTGAAGTGCTGGGCATCCCACACAATGGTGTATATATCCGGCTACCAGAGTCCATGGGTTGCTGTCTATATTGCTGTCTCGGTTGCTGCACCTGCTGTTGGTGGTACTGTTGGAAAGCTCCCGGTCTTGCAGCAGGTGGATTCCTGGAGCGCGAAATGTAGGAGTTAATGAGTTGTTGAGACTCTATCGAGTAGTCGAGCCACAACTCTGCTGGAATGTTCTTACACAAAGTCTCTATGTAACAACAGTACTGGTGGACTGTCTCCTCGTGAGGGCTCCTTACTGGGGGGACGGGCAACTCTGTCGCTGCTGTGGCCTGGTCGGCACGCTTCAGGAGCTGAAATAAAGATTTGAAATAGTTAGGTTTATTATAATATATTAATTAACATTAAATATCTGAAAATGAATCGGTTAAGGAACTGGGATAAATCTTGTGTAAATGTCATGTCCTTTGGAAACCTGGGAAAAGAAGAAATATAATGGAGGTTATTATGGATTACCTTGTACCTGAAACAAATGTTATTAGGCATATATTAATACAACCTCAATTTTTTATGTTGATAATTACCTTGCTGATGAGTTCTGTTTCCTGAGTGTCAGTGTCGGCACTTGTGTTGAGACTTCTCTTCCTCTTGGGGACGTTCTGCGTGGCTGTCGAAGTCGGTGGTGAACTGTTCTGTGGCTGGGTTGGTTCAGCATCTGAAGCCGCCTCACTGGCATCCACCGACACCTCCTCACATGCATCTGCGTCCTTGGGAGCATCATACTGAAAAGATATGACAATAAAACATTATGAAATTAATTACACAATGTTATATTTATTTTTTGCAGATGTCACAAGAATAGGTGAATGGAATGCAACTACTGGAGATGATGACAATCAAGCAACAGGAATGGACCTATTTTAGATTTGGACTATTCTATACATGTTGACAATTAGAATACAGTATTTGATTTTGTGACATTACTATGATGTACATGAAGGTAAAGACAATCTCTAAATAAATTATTCCATATATTACATGAGCATAGTGTTTGTTTATTTATTTTAATTCATGATTATACAATTATATTAATTGGTAATAAGTCTTACCCCTTTGGTGTTCGACCTGCTTGGACACCTCCTGATGTGGTCCTTCAGGAAGGCGAAGCTCCTCAAGATGAAGTTGTCCCTTTCTGAGTGCTCAATGGATGGGTCACCTGACTTCCCCCCATGCGTCAATCTCCCGTATCTGGTCCTCATGTTCTCCATGAACAGTTTCAGCTCATCATCTGAAAATGAATTTAAAAAACAAATAGACATTACATTAGGTAAACAGACTTTATGTAATTAATATGAAACATTTTACTGCTACTGCTGCTTCTCATAGCATCCTAGAAACAAGAAATTTTAAACGAAATTATATCTTTATTCTGAAATACAAAATGTAACTAATGATGCACAAATAAGGAACAATATATGAAGGTTTGAACTATGTACACACATTTCTATTAACAAATATATTAGTGCGAAGGAGGACATTTCAATATGGAACATATGGATTGATATGTATAAACTACATGCATATTTAACCCTTGTCATGCTAGACCCCCATATGGGAGAACCTATCCCCTGGGACCAGGGATATTGTGGGTCTACCCACCAAATCCGAAGGATTTCAAAGATTTCTATTACTGTTTCAATAATGAGCTTCACAAACTGAAATAGAAATGTAGTAAAGCGTAAAACCTTGATATCTAGTATAATTCAATACCCTTTAATTGACCTATTTAATTTTTATTTTGCTAAGTGCAAGGGTAACCAAAGACCGGATATATCCGGTGTTGGTCACACAGGCAAGATATGTAGCACCGGATATATCCGGTGTTAGCAAGAGCAGGGTTAAGTATAGAAATCATACATAATCATACATAATAATTATTTGAACACTGCCCTTATGGGTACATTAAACATCATTCATTATTGAAGTTTGTACAAAGAAAATTTGTACTTACATGTAGCTGGGGGGTCCAACATGGCAGCTTTTTCTTCCACAAGTCTCTGTTTCCTCCGGACGTCCTTGTACTCCCGAGACTTTCGGTTGTAGAAGATGGGGTGGGATTCGTACCACTCTGCCAGTTCTGCCTCCTGCTCTTCTGTGAATGAGTACGTCTGGATATGCTGTTGGGGTATCTTCCTCTTCTTGGGAGGTGCCATTGAGGGTCCAGGTACAGGTTCCTTTGTGGGTTCAGGAGGCGACGGTGGTCCCGGTGGGCTCTCCGGAGGTTCCTGGACTTGATCACCATCAGGCTGTGTTGGTGGGTTGACTGACTGTGCCTCCTCACCTGCTTCGTCATCCAGGATGTCGGTGTCCGCCTCCGATTCTGTCACTTGAGGGGATGGGCAGGGAGAGTAGTGCTTCCTCTGTGCTTTGGTGAGCATCCTCTTCTTGCCAGGGGGTTCGGACGTCTTTTTCGCCAATTGGCCGCTCGCAGATTGACCACCTTTGGCTGGTAGATCCATGGCCACCTTGTGAACCTGCACTGACACTTTCCTGGTCAGTTCCGCCGCCTTGAGACTCTCCTTTCTGGTTACTTTCTTGGGACGCACCATGTTGTGTCTCGCTGTCTGCTGTAGCAGCCGAACTGTCATGGCTGCCAGTTCCGGTCACATGACTAAATTTTTGGTACCAATAGCCGACGTGTAAACATCGTGGATAGCGTACAGGTTACCAATAGGCAACCAATAGCTATCGTATAAGTGGCAATAAAGATCCTATGCACATCGTATGCAACTTTCCCACGCTCTTGCATACGCAATACGCGGATGTGCGTCTGATGTGCATACGACGTCGCCGACCTTCATACGATGTTTACCCACTAGCTATTGGCAGCAACTCGCAGCAACTCGCACCGGGCCGGTGTTGCCGATCGAACATGCAGATTTTGAACATTCCAAAGTGGTCGTGGCCACACCTGACCTCAGTACGAGTTGCGCCGACCCAGCCTGATCTTCATACGCTCTTCATACGATCATGCCGATCAACAGGCTGATCTCTATTCAACTTAACACGATCGCTTGATCGTGTTCAGATCATGTTCTAGATCGTGAATGTGAGAATGGGGCTTAAGTCGTGCTTGTCAAGATGGTGCAATACAGCCATGAATAAGACACAGTCAAAAGAACCATCTGGATATGGAATTGTTGGAAGACGATTCTTGATAATATGTGCTCTACCATCATCTAAGTACATCTTTAGTTTTATCCTTGCAATATCCAACATTGCATCAGAGACATCCAGCATAGCAACGTGTCCAACTCCAGCATCCAGTAATTCCTTGGCATAGTTCCCTGTCCCACAACCAGCATCCAAAACACGGATTTCTCTGAGAGGTTTTCCAAGCTTCACATGTAAAGCACCAAGTATATGATTCACTCCTGCGGGAAGACGTATCTTCTCGTATCTCTGGGCATTTGCTTCATAATCATGTATGGTGCTCATGTTGTTCACTATTAAGTGCAAACTCCCAAAACCTATCCTAAACAGAAGATCAATAGTTGTATGCAACGTGGGCATCGACCCTGAACTTAGGCCAGCTGTTTTGTTTTTATCGAATGTAAATATGAATAGGACGTAGTGACAAGCGTATGTACTTACTCGACCCTTATTTCATCATATGGTGATTGTGTGTGTGTGTGTTGGTGTGGCTAGTACGTATGTTGCAATGTAAAGATAACATACATTATATATATATATATATATATATATATATATATATATATATATATATATATATATATATATATATATATATATATGTATATATATATATATATATATATATATATATATATATATATATATATATATATATATATATACATTCTTGTATATATATATATATATATATATATATATATATATATATATATATATATATATATATATATATATATATATATATATATATATATATATATATATATATATACACACATTTATATATATAGCCGAGGTTTCTCAGAGCAATAGACGTATTTTCATAATTCTTGTGACCATATACTAGTACATGGGCCATGTAAGAAAGTTCAAGTTGTCAGTGGTTGTGGATTTCTCGGGTAATACATGTACTTTTCCCCCATAGTCCGCGCTGGCCTATATATGGCAACCCAGTATACAATCGTATAATATCAATGCATTTACATCGCTGAATTAGGTATTTCGGCGGTTTGCTTAATGCTTTAGTCTAGTGCAGTTAGGAGTTTGGCCTTATTATAAGCAAAATGCATTAGTCTGAATTTTGAGCCAGTTTCCACCATGAATGAATCCATTTTTCCCATTCATAATACATATCCTCATATAGGAAAAGTTCTTTTGTTCAACATCAAACTATTCAGTCCTTTGTAAGTAACAATCGAATGGCGGTAATTGGTGTAGAACTTGTTTGTACTAGACTATTCAATGAATATAGCATTTAAATCCCCCTTGCTATTTTCGATACATGTCACAGAAAGAACAGAAGACAAACTATTGCGAGAATAATCCTTTTATTTACTTATACCAAAACATCAACAATAAAGTTAACATGATTTCCTGCTTCAAAACTGGTATTTTGCACAATCTTATTCCAAAATTGCCTTCTTAATATGAAGCGGCGATGTTCATAGACCATTTTTGAGTTAGCATAGCCGTACCAGCTAATACGCAAGCCGTATTGGAATTGCGTTTTTAGCAGTTGTATATGTATTATATATAACCTAAACAGTGAGGGTAAACATAAGGGAAGTTTGCAGGGCTTTGAGCATTGACTGCAACGTGCGAGATATTCGAAGGCATTTTAACTAGAAATAGTTTGCGGGAAAAAAAACTAACGCAGGATGATTGGAATTAAATGGCTTTACACCTATCAATACACCTTACTTATAAGCGAAGGTACAGAAAGATACACAAAGATACATGACACGGTGTACCAGATGTCACGCGAAGTATGTGAGATTTTAATTTCAAACGCTACAACATATTTGAGGCTTTTAAGGCTTGTTCAGAGGGGGTTGGAAAGACCACGTTTTATACAATACTCTCCATTAAGTGCGTTTTTTTTTTATTAAAACGTGGATATGTTTATTCACATGTATGTATGTATGTATGTATGTATGTATGTATGTATGTATTTATGTATGTATGCATCAATGTACCTTCGTATCTATGTTGGTAAGTACTAGGTATATATGCTGGATACTATCTATTTCGTGCTGGTCGGTGAGTCTTAAATTCTGTAGGTCAAAGAAGTCTGTATTTCACTCATTTCTAATACAAATTTGCTTTTCTGAGGCTATTGTAAAACGTATTTTTGATATTATACTAAGAATGCAATTAAGGGATCTAAACCTGACTCCGCGAGTATCAGAGGGAGAATCCATATAATTTCATATCTATTCGTTAATCAGTGTATCATTCATGGTGTCTTTATGTTAAACAACATTTCTCCATTCAGAAGTTTTTACCATCCTTGTTTTATTCTTTGAACTTCGCCAGCAACAGCTTTCAACGAAGCGAAAAATTCTTCAGCAGTTGGTTTGATATATTCGGGCGGAAGTAGAAAACCATGTTCTCCCTTGTCTCTCAGTTCCACTGTGTAGACGTACTTAATCTTTGGAACACCCTTAGCCCAATCACGTGATGTACCGGAAGACTGATCTAAAAGGAGAGAAGAAATGCATACCTTACATGAATGAATTGTATATATATTGTATATATATATATATATATATATATATATATATATATGTAGGCATATTAGCACGCGATGTAAAGTTTTAAGGAGGACAGTGAGAGCAAGCAAACTTGAATTCCGAATGTATGCATATCGGTCCATTCACGCTTTTATTGCATTTTATAACATTGAGTTTGAGGAGAAGCAATATATAGTAATTCGTTATAGTCAGAAATAGTAGTAGTAGTAGTAGTAGTAGTAGTAGTAGTAGTAGTAGTAGTAGTAGTAGTAGTAGAAGAAGAAGAAGAGGAAGAAGAAAAATAAGGAGAAGTAGTAGTAGTAGTAGTAGTAGTAGTAGTAGTAGTAGTAGTAGTAGTAGTAGTAGAAGAAGAAGAAGAAGAAGTAGTTGTTGTAGAAGTAGTTGTAGTAGTAGTAGTAGTAGTAGTAGTAGTAGTAGTAGTAGTAGTAGTAGTAGTAGTAGTAGTAGTAGTAGTAGTAGTAGTTAAAAGTAGTAGTAGTAAATAGCATTTTTTGTTTCCTTACATAGTATGTTTGCAGAAGATCCAAGGCGATATACGGTGCCATTCAGTTTCCTTATGGCGTCAATACCCGCTTTTCCAACTTTGTTCTGGAAAAAACATATAAATGTTTATGTTTAATCATACCTGTATTATTACTTGTAGCCTGTAGCCATTTAGTTCTTTACCCACACAGGGTATTCATATAGAGTAGTAGAAATACTGTAGAACACACATATGACGCGTGTCCCAAATATAGCGGAGTTTTCGCATCATAGCGTATCTTCATGTAAAGCCCATCTCACACAAGAGCACGAAGTCAACACGACTGTACACGAAGGTGCTGACTTCCACTTCGTGTTGATTTCGCGAGGTTTTGTAGCTACTCAACCATATAACCCAGTTTCATAAAGTAAAAAGTGTAGCGAATGGATTCCAACTACGTTTATATTCGTATGTATGCTGACCAAAACATAAAAACAATTATGATTGTTTCATAGAAGCGAGAATAAAACTACCTTAGTGATAGGTGACCTGTCCTACACATGATTGGTATGGGTCAAAACATCTCGAGACTACATTTGTATGAAATGATTTTATATATATATATATATATATATATATATATATATATATATATATATATATATATATATACATATACATATACATATATATATATATATATATATATATATATATATATATATATATATATATATATATATATATATATATATGTGTGTGTGTGTGTGTATGCTTTGTTTGTCTTCGCGTGTGTTTGAGTGTGCGTGTCGGGGGTGTGTGTAGGTGTGTGAGGGTGTATGCAAATTAATCACCCCCAATGGTTTGTTTGTAAAGTATGAATTAAAACATTTACAATGGCTGTTTTCTTCTCTAGAACAGCTGATACTCACAATATCTTCTATGTCCGGTGAAGGAACTTTGGTATATCCCCAGGGGCTCAGCCACAACTGTCCATAGGAATGTAATGTTAGGAACACCTTGATATTATCCTTATGACGAAATATGTAATTGCTGACTGCTTTGGTTTCTGGTTCGGACGCGCCGGACGTTCCGGGGTATATATCAGAGCAAGGGTTCTTACTTACGCCTATCGCTGGAAGAGAGGAGGGAAAACTGAATCATGTTTAATAAGTGCTAAACGGCATTTCAGATTTCTTGCAAAAAGGTTACCGTGCAAATTACAATGAAGATATTCATTCACGATAACTCATCAATACATCTTGTGTTTTGTATGTAATTGCTGTATGAGTTTGCAGTGTTGGTTTGAAGTACAAATAAATTGGTTATGTTTCCCATTTTTTCTAGGTAACAATACAATTCAATGAAGTGAAATATCACGTATTCTTGTAAATGGGGTTAGAAGAATCCTTTGCTGTTGAAGATAAAGTGAATAATTTTCATACAAAATGGCAGTATCTGTATGAGGTACTCGACATGAGCTTTCTCCTAATGTACAAGATAGACTGTCTATATAATTTTAGATGTTAAGTGAATAAAAAATCAAATAAAATATGCAATTCTAATTACCAAACATTCAACCAATATGTGATACTTTAATTTGTTGATAAACTTTATTTCAGACCATCACCATCATGTGAACGAATGCATCGCAATCTCGTATGCAACAATTGCCAAAAATTCAGTATTAACCTGTTATGTTGCATCATGTCTATTACGTTTCTAACAGTGTTTATCTTCATCAGTGTTTTCTTTTGGATCATACCTTTATTATTTTTTTTCAACGAGGAACACATATTTTTTAGGACAATAAAACTTCATGATTTGATTTGATTTGATTTGATTTGATTCGGTCTAGTAAGATGTATATTACACAGCATTTTGCACATAAAAAGTCGTATATAAAGGTGACTAGACGGAGAGTCATTTACTGCTACTCCATTCTACCCAGACACATGATGTATACACTTAAGGTTAAACACGTATATCCATAGTGGTCCTAGTCTGCCGAGAGTCCAATGGCATCATATGTAATTATCAACTTCACTGCTCAAGATGGACATAACAATAATATCATATAGTGCAATACTGTTTCAAAGGAGGCCCACATGTTTGGACTAAAATTGATAAATTTCCTCTTTATGACTCAGAGAGGACTGACATTAAATGTTTTTTGCATCTCACTTTAAAAAGAGATTTACTAAACGTAGTCTGGATTTCGTCTGGCAAAGAGTTACAGATTTTGGCACCTATGTAGTGGAAGGATTTTATACTATATGAACCAACCTTTCATTACAAGGCCTTTTTCTGAACCTTGAAATCCCTATGTATACCGACCTCGCATTATTCATGGGATTGGCACAGTAGCTTAAGTGCTTCAAATGGTGTTGCCACCTTTTGGTTGAATGATGCATTACATTGTTTCAATTCCCGGCCGGGCACTTTTGTCTGTCCTTGGGCAAGACAGTTTATTCCATAGTGCCTCAGTCTGACAGTTGCTATTTACAAGCACATTGATAGATTGGTACTAAAATCATTAATAGTGGGGGTAGAGACAATAACTGAACCAAAACCTAAAACTTAATTACTCATCCATGTTTTCCCTGGCCTATGACTGGTGAAAGGTAATGAACTGTGGTATATACTTCATATAACCCTTGGAAGCTGTGGTGTATGTCTTATTACCGTGGGTTACTCGGCTTCGCCTCGTAACACCTCGGGTATATCACATGCATGTACACCACAAGTTTATTTTGGTCATTAAACACATAGACATACTTACTGCCCCATTGAAAGTCGAAATTCCTGTTCAGATCAGCACCTTTACACATCGGCTTACTGGGATTGGGCCTACGATTTTTTCGCCACAACCGGTCCTGAAAAGTGGACATGACAGCTTGAAAACAAGTGGAGTGTAAACAAATACAAATATAACACTGGAACACACAACCTTAAAAATCACTTCAATGTAAATTCGCCTCTTATCTATAAATCCTCAAAATCATTTTAAAATAGAGTTAGCATGTGGTCGATGGGCATGACTTGACTTAACATGACTTATTATAACAAGGGAAGATCCAGAGAAATTAGGAACAGTATGTTTCTCTTATGCATAATGAATAAAGATAAATAATACTGTCTAAACAGCCACCCATCTAGTGTATGTATGTATGTATGTATGTATGCATGTATGTATGTATGTATGTATGTATGTATGTATGTATGTACGCATATATGTATGTATGCCTTCACGAATGCATGCATGTATATTTATGACTAAATGAATGTGTGTATGTATGTAATAAGTTGTATGTACGTGTATGTGTGTAAAACAGGCACATCACACACATACATTGAGCGACTTACAAACCGTGTATGTACATATGTGTGCTTGTAAGTAAGCAAATGCATGTGTGCATGTATCATATACGTATGTAAGTAGGTTAGATGGGTCGTTTAAGTTAGGTATATACGCTAGGAGAGTCATCGATACCTCCCAGATAATCGTATTGCTAAAGCGAAGCAGCCAATTGTCGTATCGGTAAATTTTCCGTTTTGATGACACTCCTAATGTAAGCAAGTGTGTATGTCGTTGCATGCATGCATGTATGTATGTTTGTTTATACTGTACCTTTTCTATGTGTATATGTGGTTTAATAGAGGAATTGGTGGATGGATTTATTCCGGAAGGACGTGTTTGCTTGTGTGCTGAGTGCTTATCTAATCATATACATATTCAAATATACAAATTATGCTTACTTTCGTCCATGTGTATTCATACCCATCTGGATTCAGTACCGGGAGTATATACCAGTTGAACATATTTGTAAGTCTGCCATTATTCTTCACGTCTTTTACAAGCTGTATAAAAAAAAACATTTGCCTTTTAGAATGTGCCGCTACACTCACGTATGAGTAAAAAGTGCTTAACGTTTGGTTTACGATATTTTCTGTTACTAAAGGACTTTGGTGCTCATTTTAAAAGTAACGGTTTGCTGCACTCGTAAACTTAGAAGCCTCAACATGTTTATTTCTAAATATCTTTTTATTCATATTCCAACATGTCGTCAATAGTACAAATAGGATTAAGCCACAGATTATTGTGAGATTGGATTGTATAAAGATATTACAAAAACATTATCTAAGACAAACAGCAACGTTACTTATGTATTTGTTTACGCTTAACTTTCTGAACCGACTCATAGAAAACGTATCTTAAATAGATATCTAGATCACCGAGATCAGTAGAACTACTAATATTTGTATAGATGCTCATTTTACTGTCATAATGATAATATTGATCAAGGTTTATTTTTGATAAAAAAAAAACTTGTATTGATCCCATTGAACATTTAATCAAATTTAACATCTTACATACGACACTTTTTTATTCCTCGTAAACTGCGTACATTTAGCTCATGTAAATATTGAACAGTTATATATATATATATATATATATATATATATATATATATATATATATATATATATATATATATATATATATATATATATATATATACATATATATATAAATAATTATATAAAGGAACTGTACCTGGTCAATCACATGCACCGCTACAGAAGGCGCGATCCATTCTCGTGCATGTATTCCACTATCTATCCAAATCACTGGCGTTCTGGACTTGCTGTCTCCCACCGTTTGTCCAATCTGAAAAGGTGTGAAATTTTAAACTTTATTCATCACATATTCATATCTGTATTTCAGGTGCGGAAAAGTTTCAAAAATCTTCATGACTTTATTTATTCATTTCTACCTGTGGTACCTAACGCATATTTTAAAAACTGGAATGGATAGTTTAGTAGATTAGTGAAGTGATTGGTGTTGTATGTATGTGAGGCCACTGGGGTAATTTAGACATTAATTCGTGCATGAATATAAAAGGAAGGAAGGAAGGAATGTGTTTTTCGTCGCTTTCAACAGCTTAGTTCATATCGTGACGAGATAGAAACTACGAACCGGCAAGATATTCCCTTCTCTACATATATAGAGAGATTTGTTTGACCTTATAACATTCTTTTTCTTACCTTTATGATGTTGAGATCTCGACCTTCATGTGATTGTCCTATGCTTTCAACTATAACTTTTCCTGGTACCTGGAGTGACTTTATCCATTTGTTAATCTGAAAAGAGTTAGCTAGATGTTATCACTAACACGATATAGCATAAAGTGAAGTATTTTTCAAATCATTATATCTAACGTGAAGATTCTTGATCCTGGTTGGTCGAAGACCATAGAGTAATCGTCATTATATACTCACTCCCTTAGCAACAACAGACTGTGGTCCTAACAGCGGGATACATTGGTTTTAACTGCACTGGAACAACGGGATACATTGGTTTTAACTGCACTGATGATGTTTGTATATTATATCATCCTAAAACATAGTGGCTATGACATTAAGCGGTGCTTTATACCTTGAAATCATCCTACTCTCCTTTCTTTTAATGTTTAGATATTCATGATAGTTTAGCCTTCCAGGTATATATTTGATGTACCAAGGTTTACAATTCTGACTATAGTTATGATATACAATGGCAACTGAAGTGCTTACTGTCTGATGTGTTATAATATTGGGCTTATATATAATCTTTACTAGAAGACCAAGTCGCCTAGGTCTATGAACGCTCATTCCTATATATTCTCTCTGGACTAGACGCATTGGATTGCTTATGGGGTGAATATGTGAGTATGGAATGGTTTTGAGATTTTTTACATGTGTTTAACCTTCACTTTTCCCCCATGATAAGACCAACTGTAGATGTCTAGGCCATCAATGAGAAGAGTAACATGCCAAATACCACAGAACTTTACATATAGTCCAGCGGTTAAGGGGAAAAATCGTTCACTTTTCGATAAAAGCGCCAAAATTGGTAGATACTAGATAGGTAGTTTTTAGCATGGGCTTTCATTTAAAGCTGAGACCCAACATCGATACTGACTATATTTCATGTTTTTGGGAGTTCTAAAAATAACCAGCCAATCAGAAAGCTCGATTTCAGAATACCTTGTTACAATCATATTTTCTCATGTTTTTTTTTGGTTATATCACAATGAAAATGCTCAAGCAATTATCAAGAAGCCTTTAAACAATTTGTAGGTCATGCGTTAGGTACCACAGGCAAGGCTTGTAGAGGTCAAATGAAGGTCATACACGTTTAAATAATATATTGGGGATATACCTTGTATTTGCATAGGTTATGAAAACCTGATCTACACCATGATGTGATGGTGAATACTAAGTTAGTGATTTAGGCTCCTAGCACCATCATGACACTATTGGAGCTCACAATTAAAGCATTAAGAGGTCAAATGAAGTTTGTATAACCATAACGTTATATACTGTTCATATACCATGCACATTGTTCATTCAAAAGATACAATCTTGACTCTTTAATTGTGGTGAATGTCGTATTTGTGATTTAGGCTCACACCACCACCACTATATCAGGAAAACTTGCCCTAATTGCACTGACAGATGGACTTACCTGTGGTCATTGTCTTAGCCAGGATTTCAAAAAAGCTTGTCCAAAACAGTAATTCCAAATATTCTGCCCGTCCTGATTTATCTTCTCAGCTACTTCAAATCTTTATACCAACTACATTTTACAGCCTTTTGTGTCTAAAAGGACAATTTACATTTGAGTAATTATCCTAGAAGATATATTGTTAGGAAAATATGTTGGTATTACCCTTAAAAAGTCTATATTAAAATTTCTTCAGAGAAATTTTAGCCTAACCAAATAGGTGTTTTTCAGGAAACAGCTTGTCCAAGAGACAGGTAGGATGGGTTCTGGCTAAGTCCCTGCCTCTGGTGGATTATTCATACCTCTTAGATCTGTTTACTGGAGTCTTAATTGTTGGCTGCTGACAGTTTCCAGCACACAGACACAGGGCAGTACAACTCAGATTTGCTTATAGCATCTACACAGTCATCTGCATGCTTTCGTACACTTGGAATGAATCAATTCATGACATGCCTTGGAAGCCTCAGGTAATGTACTTCACAGTGGTGTCAAACCTCCAGGTACAGGATGTCAACCCCAGTTGGATGGGCTAGGTAGCTCTTGGAGTGCCACACACATGACCAGCTTGATATGCTGCTCCTCTGACGTTTTGCTCCAAGGCTGCTTTGGTTGGTGGGATGTGCTCAATTGTCCGGTTGCCGTGTGCAAATAGGCCTTACGAGCCTGTTTCACATCATTTAAGGGGCAGGTCCGACTGTATAACAACACAGTGAACCTTTCAATTAGCGCAAAGTCTTCTCAAGAGCTTGACTAATACTGGAGTCACAGCAGAAAATGCTTTTCATGTCTCCTATGCAGTCTTTTTGCGAACTCCCAAGAAGGCAGAAACTGTCACATCCGGTGAATGCATGGAAGAATGTAAGGGCATTAATTGTTGTCTTGCTGAATTGATTTGCAATGGAGTGACATGGTATATACCTGAAAAATATTCTTGTGCCAAAAGTCAACCATAGTTCTCTGACATTCTGCATGTTATGCATGTTTGACACAGCAAGCACAACAATATCTGTGTCAACAGTGCGAATCATAGCCCTTCCATGGCCACTATTGGCAGCATGAACCACATGGACAAATACTCTGGCGTCAGCCTCCTCATGGTTACATGGTGACAGACCATCTTTATCAACAGGTTCAGAGCTTCTGCACATGAGCTGACTAACAGTTTGCCCTAATGTGGGTGGATTTTACATGTACAGCGGGGCCTGCTCTGACGGCCGTGTGGTCTAAGGCGCCGCCACTGACTGCATGCTGTCTCTCACTACTGCATGGGTTCGAATCCCGGCCTGGGCATGTGAGAAATTTGCCAGTGACATGGGGTTAGGCGGTGGTTTTCGCCGGGTCCTTTGGTTTCCTCCACTATTTACAACTGGCTAGTCACGAATTAGCCACAATTGGCATAAATGTGACGAAAAACGAAATTCCAAATCCAAAATACATGTACAGCGAGGAATGTAAAGAGTTCACACTTGTTACCATCAGAACGCAAGAAATTCTGCCAGTTCCCAGGAACTTTGACTTTTAGCTGTGACCTTTTACTGGCACCGTGGCCATGTCTTTCCCTAGTACTCTGCTTCAGGCTTGTTGGATTATTATAGTATCTATCCCACACAATGTCCAACCTTTCTACCTACTGGGTTTGTGCTTTCGTATATGGCAGGAACACTGTCCTTGCATATTCGTTAAAGGTTTTGCATTGTCTAGGTGGCAGCATATTTACTAATGCCACACCATCGAAATCTTTCACATCCACTTCAGGTGGAGATAAAACTCTATCCTGCTTGAAACAAGGAAGTAGATCAGATTTTTGTCCAAGTCTCATCTTTCCCATTGATGCCAAAGATGGTGGTTCAAACTGGTTATCATGTTTAAAGAATTTTCCTAGGTTACCATCTCTCATCTGGCATGCAATGTACAACCAAGCAAAGGGATTTTAGTCACTCTTCAGAGAAGAAATCTGCGTTTTCACTTTAATTCTTTCTTTCGGACTACCAAACACTGGAAGTTTGTTTCTCGAGATGGTGTCTGAAACTGCCTTGGTGCTACCTTCCTAACGCTCCTTAATGTATGCATCATACTGTTTTTGACCGATTTTCAGTGCTCACACCTGTTATAACAGGCTCTGGCACAATGTCATTGGTAACAAGCACCAATAGATCGGGGCTGTCTTCCATGAAAGGGCTAACCAATTCTTCAATAGCAATGATCAGAGATTTTAGCGAAAGACAGCTGTACTCCATGCACTTGTTCATGGTGGCGGACATCATTGTCCAGGCTTGGAAGGAAGGAACTTTCAAATTCCTTCACTGTACAAGAAACCTCCGTACCTGAAATCATCCACCTTTGCAGAGCACCTGGATTTTCAGTCAGGCCAATGGCACTTCTCTTGCTTATGATTCTGATCCAAGGCAATGCGAGAAAATACATGTTTGGATTTCTGAACCACAAACTTTCCATCCTGAAACTCCTTGTGGATTAGTGGATGCTTTTAAAACATTCATATCTCTGATGTGTACAGGCAGCCACCTGGCATAATGACTATGATCAAGGTCAAACATCCTGGGAGCTAGCTGATCAAGCGTTTGCAGATACATGTCGAAGTTTCCTTCCAGAAGTGACCTAACAAACTCCAGGACCAGGAGTTACAAATCAAAGACAATGGACCAGTACTTTAACTGAGGTTGTGTCTCAGCTTGTCTTTTACACCAGGTTTTGAAGTCAACAGGTGGCCCAATGATAGGGTATGATGTGGCATAACTCGTATATGTTTTTTGCATGGGCACAAACAAAGCTCACGCAGTCACTTGATGGGCATACCTTGTGCGTGTCACATAAACTTGCCTTTAGCATTGTGCCAGCTTTGCCTGTAGAAGTTATTTCAGCTTGAACCAGAGCACTAAAGATTAAGCCTGTGTTTATTATACTAAAGAATTAATTGAATAGCAAGAATTCACAGTTATTGCTCAGAAAGTTTAAATAGCTTACCTGTATCTTTCAGATTAGCGCAGCACACAATGTGCATTTGAACCATGCGCTCAGAAAAGTGACCTTGACCTTGATAGCCAAGCTCTATCTATTGGCAATTATAGACACTAACTGATCACTTATTCCTCTGGTTGACCTTCTAGAGTGAGGTTTAAGTTGTTCTACGAGGTAGAAAACAAAAATATTTTTCAGCAGTTTAAAAATGCATTTTTTTAAAATTTGACCTTGGTTTGACCTACATTTGACCTTTTTAAAATAACCCAAGAGTTGCGTGAAAATGTTAACCTATCAGACATATCCATTTGCTCAAGTTAGAATACAACTTGGACTTAAAGATATAATTCTATGCAGGTATGATAATGAAAACCCATTAGAGGATTTTGATTGGACGTTAGTTTTTAAATGTCATATTTTGACCCCCAGGGGCACTCGCCAAGATGGGTCTCAACCTGAAATGAACCTACACATACCAAAGTACTTATATACCAAATTTGGCGCTTTTATCGAAAAGTGAACGATCTGGCCAAAAAATGGCCCTTAACCGCTGGACTAATAGGCTTGCACACAAATAGAAAACATTTTTGACTCTTTTCTCTGTATTGGATTTTTACCAAAATCCGGTCGCTTCAAAGTCAATCGTTGCTCGCAATTTGGCAAATAGACAGCTAAGAGTGTTATTGTGGAAGGATTATCACATTTTCTCCAATGTTTATTTTGTTACAAAGTTACGCTCTCTAGAGGTTAAAAATGCACTAATTACCCATTTTCGACAAAATCCAAAAGAAATGGTTAAGAAAATTAAATGGGACAAATATTTGCATACTTGTGATACGTTTTCCGCCGTGTTCATCTTTTTGTCACAATTATGGAATTTGATGGTCCCTCTTTTATAATTGTACAAAGGAGCTCAGCTTGAAAATAAATATGCGTAATGGTGTTTTTTTCATATAGTTTTCCATCCCCAAAATCCTTCATCTTTCAAGAAGTGAGTGGATTGAGAAAAAAAACGTTCATAGTGACCGCATTCTGGCCAACATGTTCAGAACTGAAAACGGTTGTTGGCTTAGCGGGGTCACGTGCCCCAATCAATAGGACTAATATTTGCTTATCAAACGTGTACTAAGTGCCTTGCTGTTCCTTATGTTTACATAATATTCTTCCCATGGCACCAGAACTATTTCTATCTACTTGCCACGTTCCATCATTTACCGAAAAGAATACAACATAGTTCTTCATGCATTTCATGTTATGATTCATATAAATTACGAAAGATCGCAGTTTTAGACTAGTGATAACTTGATCAACGAGAGGACCATATCTTCCTCTGTAAACACCAGTTGTTTTGCTTCCAAAGTGCTTATTCTATTTGAAAATAAAGTGTTTGACCTTTTGCATTTGGGTTTAGTCGAGCGATTGAGTCAATTATTTATACACATATTGTGTTTCGTTAAAATTGATTAAAAAAGGACAAAAAATCATATTGTGTTTCGTTGAAATTGATAAATAGGAACTACACATTATACCATTTTCTGAGAAAATTGTACCTAATTCGTGGATTGACTCATATACATCGGAAGAGCGTATTCTGTTATTCTTACAGACACACACACACACACACACACACACACACACCCCTTCTAGTACATGAGAAAATAACAAACAGCTTTCGGAAATATTTGACTTGGTTGCGTTTTTGTATGGTATTTTAATTGGTGAATTAGTTTTAGAACTTGTGAACACCATAGGTGTACCTCAGTACATGGGTTTAATGATAAGTGGTTGTTTCCTAGCCTGGACCGATAAACTCATCATGATTGGTGTAAGCTAATTTTCTCCATGGAATCTCTGGGGCTTTGAACTTCCCCCTATGTGTGCTGCTGAAAATAAGTTCTGGGTTTGAATCTGACTGGAGGCGTACAAGAAGTCTGCCAGCATATACTGTAGAACACACAATGTACGCGTCTGTTTATATATAGCGTACATAGCATGTGGTTCCGCTTCGCTATACATAAACACGCTGTACTTTTTTCTGTACTTTGGCGCTGTCAGCGGCGGCTACCATCGCTAACATAAAGATATGCCAGATGCGGAAAAAAACCAATTAGCTATATTTGGAGCATGCGTCATATGTGTGTTCTACAGTAGTCGTTTATTGGTGGTTACCTCCAGGTACCATGGTTTCCTCCCATTTTCAACAAGCTAGTCAAAATTGAGCCTTCATATGAAAGAAGCAGTTATGTTAATAAACATTGTGCCAATCACATTATTAGGGCAAAGGAAAGATAAAGTCTTTGTATATATTTTTCTTCATTTGATTCATATACTGTCTTATTCAAGTATAAGTCAGGGCTCTTCCAGAAAGAAATGCCTAGGGATGATTTCAGGTGTTCAACCCCTGGCCCTGGGGTTAAGTTATTTCCATTGCATTTATCTTTCATTTACCGATCTCTTTTTCTCATTGCCTTCCATTGGTTAGAGTGAAGATTCCGCAGGTTTGTCTTAGCTGTTAAAACTTAACTTCGTGCGTAATGCTCCCATTCTGAAAATTACTTAGAAATACAGAAAAAGAAATACAGAAATATTGCATTTCGACTTCTATTTCACATTTCGCCTCCAGATCTCCAAGAAAATGCTGTTGCCAAATCCATAAGGGTTTAAGGTTACTGCCGTGAATCAGGGTTAAAACCGAAATCGCTTTCAATTTAGTGCATTAGAGATAACGAGTGAGACAGCCAAACACTCAATAAGTGGAAGTTCAAAGGTTAAGCGAAGGCCAATAGTTAATTAGAAGAGGTCGTGCTAAATGACCATGTTATTACTTGTAATTTTGAAGTAACGTCGTTTCTGAAAAAATCGTGTGGGCACGCAATTCATTAAGCAAATGGGGGGGGGGGGGGGCATGCACTAAATCCTCCAATCCCTTCAATGCTGAGGCGTGTAACCTCCGTCCAAAGAACAAGGACTCAAAGATTTTTGAAAAACGTCTAAGCCCTGTCAAGTATGTATTCATTAGATAGCTTTCAGTGAGTACTCTCAGATGAATACCCATGTGTCGGGGTTTAGTAATTTTTCAGATATTTTGCATCATTTTGTATTACCAAAATTAGCAACCAGCAGCATGAGGGTTAATATATCCAAACAGCTCAGAGTTCTCTTTGCAAACTGTCTTCTTAAATCCATGATGCATTTGATCTATCAATTCCTAAATCATCAAAGGATACGATTTTGATTACGCAATCGATAATAAAAAATACGATTGACCAGTCATCCAAGTATACATTTAAGAAAACGATCTAAAAGGAGTTTTCCAACGTGTGTCAGATAAAAAGCACTCTAAATTCGCATCGACTAAAAAATCAAAAGCCTTGGATTATCAATAAGCTTTCTTTCATGTTCACGAAAAAGACTTAGGGAGTATTATGGGAAAATATAGATTTCCTAACGAAATCGTTATTTTCGTGTACTTAGAATGATTTCTGCCGGCTTAGTCGTTATACTGATATGAAGATATTTACAACAACTTCCTTAATGTTGATGTGATACAATTGGAAATTAAAAATGTATAGACACGCCATAGCTTTGTTTTGAGTTTTGGAAAAAGGGAAAAGAAACTCTTTGAAATAATGTAACTAAATAAGAGTAATAGAATATTGATCTGGGACAGTAGTTCTAATGAATAAAGGGTGTATTATACAAATATTACGACGAGTATTTATCCCTGTGGATGAATACCCGTCGTCTGCCTTGTTGAACTAGTTTCACCGGTAGGTCGCTCGGCAAACTCCGTAGGTGTTCGTGTGTATTCTTCGGGCTAGAATTAATTAGTCAACTAATTCATGGCTGTTGCCGTGAATTATTTAACTATTTCATAAGCTGTTGAGGACAACAGCCTGTCACTAAGGAGTGAGAAAATCATGACGATTAATCCATGGCCCTTGACCAACCAGAATCAAGAATCTTCACGTGAGGTTTAATAGGATATAACATAATCACATTCATTGCAAATATGGAGTGGGAGAGTGCACGACAACTTCCATATCCTATTAGTATTACGTTGTTAATATTCGATATACCCTTTCTCTACCTTGCTATAAAGTTTCGAAAGACTAAAGTAAGATTTATTACGCAATGAGATTATAAAAGATTATAAAAACTCTAAACACGGATCATTACCTGTCTGGAATAAAATGCATTCAATCCCATAGTAAGTTTCCCTTTTCCAGGATACATACAGTGCAAGATTCTTTGGAATATGATAATCCGTACCGAAAATTGACTTACCGGTTCGAGCCTGTTGTATGCTGTAAAGCTTATATCACAGTTTTCTGTATCTGTGACTGTTGGTGAATGGCGTTTTAAGAATCTAGAGAGAGGAGGGAATAAATGAAAATGATATATATATATATACATATATATATATATATATATATATATATATATATATATATATATTATATTGAGTATTTCTATATACTTATTGCTAATTAATTGAATACTTAATGATTTATGTTTCTGATTTCTAAATGATTTGTAAGATAGATAGTTGTGCAGTATGTGAGGGATTTTGGGGACTAAAAGTTAGATAACATCCGTGAACTTCATAACTGCGTGAACCTGAATACTAAAAGCATGCAAACATTTACATGTACACACACACATGTATATATATATATAAATATATATATATATATATATATATATATATATATATATATATATATATATATATATATATATATATATATATATATATATATATATTGTGATAGCTCAATTAGTGTAGTCGTTTTATGAAATCAATGTACATAATAGGAGCAAAAACTAAGTGTATTAATATCAACGTTTAACGTTATACTTCCAGAAATGCGTTGCCATGATCCCTGTGATCCGTCCTAGTAAATATCCAGTCGCTTGTACATTGATATTGTGGAAAAATTGATATAACCATATATAACTTAGATATGCCAACATCCACAGCACCATTGCAAGTAGGAGCACGAAATAACGCCGTGCCGACATATTGGAATGGAGTCTGTTAGAAGTATTTTTGGCATGGGACATGGCTGGGATATTATAAACAGTAGCAAAATGGTGTTTATACAATTGGCGCTCTCCTCACTGGAAGGGTAATAAAAATGTCACCCTGTCCACAAATGAGGTTTGGCAATGACTTTAACCAGATAACGTCCACATTCACGGTCATGATCTTAAAAGTGAGGGAGGTATGTAAAATATTCAGTATTTCTATATACTTATTGCTAATTTATTAAAAACAATTAATCAAAACCATCCAAACTTTTACATATATATATATATATATATATATATATATATATATATATATATATATATATATATATATATATATATGTATATTTATATATATATATATATATATATATATATATATATATATATATATATAAATATATATATATATACATATATATAACTCCTTTCGGAATAGCAATGTTTTTAGCTGTTTCTTGAAGTTTTGCACACTATCAGCAGCCTTGATGTTGTCAGGGAGCTCATTCCAAAGGCGTGGCGCATAGGCACAGAATGCTCTGTCACCAAACCTTTTCAGATTAGTGTGTGGTATCTGTAATAAGTTCTTAGTGTTTGATCTTAGAGTCCTTGTATTGGCTTGTGTGACTAACAGTTCCCTCAAGTATGGAGAGGCACATCCTTGCATGCATTTGAAAGTCGAAAGCAGACTCTTTAACTCAATCCTTTTCCTGATGGGCAGCCAGTGAAGATCTTTTAGAACTGGTGCAATGTGATCATATTTTTTGCAGCCACTAACCACTCTAGCGGTATTGTTTTGGACTTCCTGGAGCCAGCATAGCAGTTTATCAGTGAACCAGAGAGATTTCCATTACAATAGTCAAGGCGTGATGAACTATATATATATATATATATATATATATATATATATATACATATATATATATATATATATATATATATATATATATATATATATATATATATGCATATACATATATATATATATATATATACATATGTATATATATATATATATATACATATGTATATATATATATAATATATATATATATATATATATATATATATACATATATATATATATATATATATATATATATATATAAATATATATATATATATATATATATATATATATATATATATATATATATATATATATATATATATATATATATATATCATGGATAACAGATAAATATGATAAATAGATAAATATGATAAATAAAAACACACCATGGGATATGAGCTAGGCTATGGTGCTGCCACCCTTTTTGTTTTATAGTTGAGAAGCATTTGGTATGTATGTATGTATGCAAATATATATATATATATATATATATATAGATATATATATATATACATATATATATACATATATATATATATATATATATATATATATATATATATATATATATATATATATATATATATATATATATATATATATAAACACAATAGTCAATGAAGCGGATACTCATATTGAACATTATCGGTCGCACTTACTTCTGCAAATCCTCAGCGATTAGTTTGAACCTGATGCCTTTCTTCTGGAGTTCTGCTCTAATCTGCTTTATGTATGCAGGTGGAATGTGGATATCGGTTCCAAAGCCATCATGGTCGTCATGAGAGTACAATGCAGATTCTCTCCAAAGTTTCACCTGAAACATATATTGTGCCAAATGTATGTATGCATAAAATGAATTTGTTGATAAACACATACATGCATGCTTTACATTTCATGGTACTTGAAGTTGTATATAAATATGTATATGTATGTATGTATGTATGTTGAAAGTTAAAAGCAGAATCTTGAACTCAATCCTTTTCCTGGTGGGTGAATGATATGCCATCCCGAAGTGATGTAACTTTGTACTTTATCCGTGATCAAGGTTTTCGTATTGATAACTCAGTTCTTAGCTTATTTGTGCTTAACTTTAAATGCCAGCTTTGTTACTTTATTTTCACTAAAGTAACTATCTATTTGTGCTAACTAAATATTGTTTGGATCAAGTATGATTTTGTGACAATGGGAATACAGTCAATAAACATACAAATACAAAAATAAATGCAGTAGACTGTAGTGAAAGAAGAGGGATGAAGGCTGTTCCTCTATTTCACTATACATCCTATATGAAAACATACACTGTACCTACATCATCCGTGACAAAAACATATATTGTAAATAATTGATACATTATTCTCAAGAGGAGGAGATTGCTATACAAGTATGTTACCAAACTATAGTTATTGACATATACATTATGTAGAGCACGGTCGTGCTGCTCCGCAAGCAGCAAGATGAACAACGAATTCTAAAAGATTTAAAACATGCATAGTATTACACCATTCTACGTAACCCTTGATAATCTACCACGAAGTGAATTGCAGTTACCAACATACTATGAGGATGCTGCTTGTCCTGTTACCTTAACCTTCACCTACCAAATTATGTAAGATCTCTTTATAGCTTGAAAATGTTCTTTCCCTACCGATTGGTATTCATGCATGCAGGGAACGGCACTATATATATGTATGTATATATATATATATATATATATATATATTTTGCAGGATTGAGGAAGTGGAAAAGCCAAAGTTTTACTGCATAGTTAATGTGTGTGTGTCTATGTGTGTGTATGTGTTTGTCCTTTCCAAGTCACATATTCCACATGCAAACCTGAACAGTCGTTACCTTATCCTGAGGGAGTACAGGCACCAATGTAAAAGTATCATGGAGTCTAGCTTAAAAGTATCGAATTGGATGGGCCGTATATAATATATATATGTATATATATATATATATATATATATATATATATATATATATA
>OZ012688.1:26608541-26729184 GCA_963942565.1 Maea johnstoni
CATCATAACACAAAGTGCTTAACGGATGCAAGAGGCTCTTTCGCCTGTCGTTATATGACCTCAGCGTATCTATCTCACCCTCTAAACATCACATATTGTTGTCGGGATCTTTCACACTTGAAAATAAAGAATGAATTGACTACATTTTGTGGAAGAGATTTCAAGAAATTCGTATCAGAATTACTTCAAATACTCTTCGAAATATGCTCTTAGGAAAACCTAAAATGTCAGTTGTTTTTATTGAGGTGCTATAGGCATGGTGGTTTTGAACTGCAACTTGTCCCATTTTAAGGGGGCTCGGAACCTTCGCGGGTGTTTTTGTTGTTTTTAAAATGTGAAAGCTGAAAAGGTTTGCTACTTATTTCTTCGAACTAGAACTTTCAACCAGAACTACAAATGACAAAAAGGACTTTTTAAACGTCTGTCTACTAGAGGACAGCTCTCCTGAACAGAAGCACCCAGCTATGATGTTTCTCTCAACCCATAATGGCCCTTCCTTATCTGATTTCCCCAAGGAGGTGTGCTGTACTGGCTGATGGATGCAAATTGGGGGTTGGTTCCTGGCCAGATCAAGAATGTGCATTCTACCAATGGAAGTTATAGAATTTAAAATGAGCCTTTTTCTCATTTTCAACAATGATGCTGAAAGAAATGATTATAACATCTATTTTAGAATTTCAAATATGCTTACACACATCCAGGATTTTCTGGCCTTTTTTCCATATCGAATTTCTCACCAAAACATGGTCATGTTATATACGCATTTTGGATATCAAATGTTAACAGATGACAGAGTAACACATTTTCTTTCAATCTTGACTCTGTTTAAATGGTATGAAATTTAACAGATATGAAATTTAATTTTACACCATTTTTATAAAGAAAATTCGCAAAAAACGGATCGAACGGAATAAAAATTAGAAAAGATGTGATACTCTTACTTCTGTAGTGATCTTTCCTCCACATTTGTGAAATTTGAAGGTGCCGGTTCTATAATTGGAAAACGTTATGTACGTTTTTCTGTTTTCACTCCAAAAATCGTACACCCTGCTGTGCGGGTATTTTAGTGATACCTAATGTATTCCTCATCGGAAGACCTTTCAGGCAATATGTAATTTGTGTAGGCTAAATGTTAAAATAAAAGCAGGGTAGAGGAAAAACGAAGTCGATGAAATTAACCCCTTAAGCTACCTTAAGAAAGTACGGGTTATGAATCTGCTGAGTTATTATATTATGGCCGTATAACCGAAGACGTACGTATATGGAGAGTGGTGAATTATGTAGCCAGTGTATGTATCTGCAATAACGTTAAATGCAAATTGCCATTTCCAGGGGGACATAGTGTGTTATCACCTACTTCATATGCAGTAAATATGCAAAAGGTAATATCCATAAAAGTACACGAGTTTATAAATCTCGAAATAAGATCTCCTAATGTCTTAGTTTGCGGCACTTATATCTCTGACGAGGGCTTGATATGAATTCAAGAATTACTTGCACTACTGCAAGAAAGGCACGCGACACTCGAATAATAATACTCCGTGCGAAAATTCATGTTTAAAGCATAGCATTTTGAAAAGCTATTCCAATAAGTAAGGCATAACACTAAGAGAAGAGGTTAACCTCCCCATACCCGCCCTATGTCTACCAAATATTTTACCCAATATGTGAAATGTTACTGAAAATGTTTATTAATATTAAAAAGTTTCGCCTGAAATTTATTACCATAACATTTCTTATAATATTTGAATTATTATTTTCACATCTAACATTTCTAAAATTGGCCTGAACATTATTACCATAACATTTTTTATAACATTTAAATCATTATTTTCGCAAATATTCTTTGTAACATTTTACTCAACATTATTTTAATATTTTTGAAAGATTTATCTTTTCCAGATAAGTGTGTTTAAATCATTCTAGGGAGGAAAATGTACTTACCCATCTCCCATAACAACCACACTTTTTGAAATCCCCATGTTAGGGATGTCTTGGTCAGTCTTACTTTGAAAAGTATACTGTACAGATAATGATTTCAAGATGGGAGAGAAGGTTACTTATATTCTTTGGTCAGCCCTAATCAATGTCTTTCTCAATAACTCATACTGGTACTTTTTGCTTTTTAAGAAACCTAAAATTTGAAATCAATGCCAGTAATGATCTATTAGTTTGGAGACTATTTGTTCCTGAAATTAATTTTCAAGTCAATATTTCATGTTTATCGATCATATTTATCTAATGTTAGCATGAAATGTTGCTTTTTCAAAGAAGTTAACATTTGCAGAATTATGAATTAACATTATTTAATATGAGAACAATAATGTCAAACTGTTGTTGTTTTTACATTTTGATATTATTATGTGGCAATATCATAGGGCATTCTTCAATAATATTTTTAAAATATTTCATAAGGTTTTTGTGTTGTAATTGGTATTTTTATAATGTTTTCGTATTATTAAAGGAGTCTTATAGTAATGTTGAACAAACGGCAAGACATACAGGTGTGTTCTTCATATCAAACCAATGTTTGAAAAAAAATAATTGTGATAAGTGTAAAACAATTACTTAAAATGGTAATACAAGTTAGGATAATGATATCAAGCGTTATTACAGAAAATTATTAGTTATTATTTTATTAATATATTGTTACCATCCAGCTGGTTACAGGTGGGACAATATAAAAATATCTGGGAGGGCTCTGTGCTGACAAACTAAGTATACATTGATGGCAGTGGCTATATAAACAGCAGAGCTGTGTATATTTCCCTTGCAAGTCATTGTAGTTTATTTCTTGTAATACTATTTAAGGATACTAGCCTTCCATACTTTTCCGAATACACAAAGGCTCCAGCTGTTAGAAGAGGTGTAGATTAAACAATGTATAATTGCACTATATGTTTCAAATGCACTGTTAAATATAGACAGGCAAACAGACCCGAACGGTGGTTATTTACTTGATAATCAGGCATCCATTCTTTTCCATAAAATAAATTTTAGATGAAGGGTGATATACATGTTTATACAGCTGTTATGCTGCTATCATCAAGTTGAATGCTTACTTAAAGTAAATGTCATTGCATCATTGGGTATATGGTAGGAATTAGAACTGCTATTCGATACAATACCTTTGAAATACAAATATCAGATGGGTAAAAGATTTATGTTGTTTAAGATCAGCTTCGCCTTATACCTATTTCAATATAATAACTTGATATCCATGAAAATGTAATACATGTACCATAAGGGAAAATCATGAAGCATTGGTCATGGTACATTTCACCATATCAAAAGGGTCCTGCCACAAAATTCCTATTTCAATGCAACAAGAAAAGTGAGGCATAATGACAAAACTATATTTTGATAAAAGTTATCCGTGAGTATGTTGGATGGTTCCCATTGTAGCCAGAAAGCTAGATATATGGAATATGAAACGATGGGCCTGACAACATTTAGGCTGCAGATAGTGCGCAACATTTCGAGACACTGCTGAAAACATTGCTATTTCAAAAGGAGTTTAAATAACTATATGAATCATTAACATCTGTCCGCTGTGTCGTGCCGACTATTCTTTATAAAGCACTTTTTAACAGTATAGGTGGAAAGGGCACTATATCAAATATCATTATTATTATTACCATACAATCACACCATGACCAGTGCCCAGCCAAAGTGTTACTGCTGGTTGTTCAGCTCATGCAGTGTAAATAGTGGTGCACTTGGATTGTTAAGATATGGCTGAAGAGAATGGAGCATGCCTATTGGTTGCAAGCAAGATATATCAGTTGATCCCCGACTGTAAACAGCAACTTCGGTCATGCAGCTAGATCTGGTTGTTGTCAATTCAGATATTCGTGTAAGCTGTAGCAAAGGTGAGAATAGAGAAATTATCATCAATGTTTGTTACTTTCACAGCTGTATCAAAGCGAAGTTGTGATTAGTATTTAAAAAATATGAGGAAACCAGATAAACTGGTGAAATCCTCTATTGAACAGGGTTCGATTTTCCCAGGCGCTCAGGGGCATATACCCCTAGATTTTGCTGTGGGCCCCTAGATTTTTCAGACTAGGGGCCGAAAATAGCATGTATATTAACCAGAAATCCAGTTTGTGACCACTATTTTTTATCAAAAGGCTTTTCGGGCCCCTACCCTAAAATCTAAGTGTCAGACCCTGTTAAATCCCCAAGTCACTGATAACTTTCCTTGAGTAGAATTCCAATCCAGTTATTGGAGAAAGCAAGCAAGCAGTGGCAATGCTTTAAAGCAACTCTCTGACCAGATGGTTTTCTAGATGAAGAAACAAATTTCATTCCTTTTTCTACTTTAACTTGCATTACATATGAATATATAATTATAGATGTATGTAAGTATATATATATATATATATATATATATATATATATATATATATATATATATATATATATATATATATATATATATATATATATATATATATATATTAATAGCCACTTGCAAATTTTGTGACCGTATCTCCTCCAAAACGGCTGCAAGCCTGATGCTGTGACTTTGTATGCCGATTAGTGGGGGGCTGAAGTTTTGTGATAGCTAGGTTTGAAGTAAAAAATAACTTACAAAAATGTTTTTGTGAATTATTTTTTGTTTTGAATGAAGATCTAAACTAAACTAAGCATCAGCAGATTGTTGCATCATTTTGGATGGTGTAACAATCAGAACAATATGATTTACTATTGTTGGAAGCATGTGCATGTGATACGCTGCAATTGTTGGGGAGTAGGTTAATATTGTAAATAAACTCCTCCCTCAACAATGGGAGCGTCACATGCTTGCAACAATAGGATTTCCTATTGTAATATGATGTTCTGATTGTTGCACCATCCAGAATGTTACAACAACAGCTTAGTTTAGATCTTCATTCAAAGCAGAAGACTTGCCGAAAAACGTTTGTAAGCATTGTGAAATAATGGGAATTGATCACGGAAGGTAGGGGATTGTGACAAGACTAGTGCCCAGCCCAGTCAGCATCCAAAACCGAACCCATAGGTCAAGGTTTTGGCTGCTGACTGGCCCGGGCACTCAGGTGTTGCCACAATCACCTACCAGGCTACCTCCCGTGATCAATTCCAACAATATACCATGGCTACCACCTCAGCCACAAAACATCGTATAAATTGCATTTATACATTATATGGCTTAAGACAACATGATTTCTATATCTAGAAAGTCCCTAATATGTTCTTTTTGAATAAGTTAAAATCGTAATTCTAGACCGTGTAATCACGGAGAAATCATTGAATGAAAACGCCTTGAACACACGTTTTGATTTCCCGATATTCTCGGCAAAATATGTACGTTTTCATTTGATGATTTCTAACTTATTACTGGGCCTAAGACAACAAATTTTATACATTTAGAAAGGCGGTCATATAGTCTTTTGAAATATATTAAAATTGTTATAGTGGATCCAGAAATCACGACATTATTTTAGAAAGATCATAGAGAGATCTTCCCTTGGCTGCTAGTGTTGGGTGTTCTCTCATAAAACTAAGATGCGGTGTATAGGCCCGTGCTGTGCACGTGTTGCAGCTAGTATATATATATATATATATATATATATATATATATATATATATATATATATATATATATATATATATATATATATATATATATATATCATATTACAAATGTACACAATTTTAATCTGTTAATGATGTGTGGTCTCTATCACTAATTTATTAATGATGCCTGTAAATGTGAATCCTACATTGATATATGTGCATGTATATATATATATATATATATATATATATATATATATATATATATATATATATATATATATATATATATATATATATACATATATATATATATATATATATATATATATATATATATATACATATGTATATATATATATATATATGTATATGTATGTATATATATATATATATATATATATATATATATATATATATATATATATATATATATATATATATATAGTTTCACATTCACATCAACAATAAATGTTTGTAGAAATAAAGATTTTTCTTTCTTTTCTGGTTCTCAACACTTGATTTGGCCAGCAGATACTGGCAGGTTGAAGTTGATCCTAAGGACCAGAGCAAGACAGCATTTGCCACCAGGAATGGGTTATACCAGTTTAGAATAATGCCCTTTGGCTTATGCAACGCACCATCGCCTTTCGAGCGTCTGAAGGAAATGGTTTTGTCAGGTTTGCAATGGCAAATATGTTTGGTGTACTTAGACGACATCATCATATTTGGCAGAATCACAGATGAGGAACTGGAACGGCTACAGAAAGTACTGGAGAGAATCAGGAAGACTGGAATCAAAGTCAAACCTATGAAATGTTTTCTATTTCAGAAAAAAGTCCTCTATCTGGGGCATATTGTCTCAGCTGATGGGATAGCCACTAATCCAGAAAAGATTGAGTCCGTAAAACATTTTCCTATTCCGGTCAATGTCAAACAAGTCAGAAACTTCTTGGGATTCTGTTCCTACTATCGACGCTTCATCAGGGATTTTGCCAAGTTGGCCGATCCACTACATCGTCTAATGGAAAAACAGAGACCATTGAACTGGACTGAGGATTGCACTCAGTCTTTCCAGAGTCTGAAGACGTTTCTCACCACTGCCCCAATCCTCGCCTATCCAAGAGACAGTGGAAAGTTTATCCTGGACACCGATGCCAGTAACACTGGTATTGGAGGGTCCTCTCCCAAGAACAAGATGGAAAAGAAATGGTGATAGCATACTCCAGCAGATCCCTGTCCAAAGCAGAACGGCGGTATTGTGTAACCAGGAAGGAACTTTTAGCAGTAGTACACTTTATCAAGTACAATCGCCACTACTTATATGGGAAAAGATTCCTGCTGCGCACAGATCATGGAGCACTCAGGTGGCTTTGTAACTTCAAGGAGCCCGAGGGCCAACTGGCACGATGGTCGGAGGTGCTTGGCACCTATGATTTCAACATACAACACCGGCCTGGTAAGCGGCACGGCAATGCTGTTGCTTTGTCGCGTTTACCCTGTTTGCAGTGTGGATCATTGGAGAGTGGAGAGGATGCGGCTGAGCAGGACGATGTGGATGTCTACACCCCAGATTACCAACGCGACTATTTGGATGAGTTGATAGGGCAGGAAAGTGAACAGGATGTTCCAACAGACGGTAACCTCTCGCCCAGACCAGACAGCATGAGTCCTGTCAAGCAAGAAGAGGTTCCAACAGATGGTAACCTCTCGCCCAGACCAGACAGCACGAGTCCTGTCAAGCAAGAAGAGGAGGTTCCAACAGACGGTAACCTCTCGCCCAGACCAGACAGCACGAGTCCTGTCGGGCAAGAGGAGGAGGTTCGAACGGACAATGACTTCTCATCCAGACCAGTCCTACCGAGCAAGAAGAGGATTGTAACAACACAGGTACAGTATAGACAAACAGCTGGTTCAAACCCAAGGCTAACAGCCATACATAGAGTTCCGTCCAGACCTTGGTTACAGCAATGGACACCTCAACAATTGAGGGCACTTCAGAGAGATGACGCAGTCTTGGCACCTATCATTGGTCACCTACTGAGAAACACATCTCAACCCACTTGGGCAGAGATTGGGAACACTAGCCAACGCACCAAGATTCTCTGGGCTCGGTGGATGCAGCTCACTTTAGACCAAGGCATCATGTATTAATACCCGAAGAATGCAACTTGTTGTTCCGGGAAGGCTTCGGAGAGAAATATTTCAGCAACTTCATAGTTCTCTCACAGCAGGACATCTTGGGATACACAAGACTACCAGGAAAATCAAGGAAAGGTTCTGGTGGCCAAAATTGAAGGGGGATGTGGAGCTTTGGTGTAAACGTTGCGATCAATGCGCATTTCGAAAAATGTCACAAGGAAAAAGAAAAGCACCCCTTCGACAATACCAAGTAGGCATGCCTCTAGAGAGGGTAGCGATGGATGTTATTGGCCCACTCCCAGAAACTGAGAGAGGCAATAAGTATATCCTCGTCATCGGCGACTACTTCTCAAAATGGAAAGAAGGGTATGCTATGCCAAATCAAGAAGCAGAGACGGTTGCCGATCATTTTGTGAAGGAATTTATATGCAGATTTGGCATCCCTTATCAACTACACACTGATCAAGGTCGAAACTTCGAGTCGGAGTTGTTCCAACAAATGTGTTCAAGACTAGGGATTGAGAAAACACGGACCACACCAGGAAGACCAGAATCCGATGGCATGGTAGAAAGGTTCAATCGAACCCTGGAAGCCATGCTTAGCATGTTTGTGGCCGAGAACCAATGGGACTGGGATGAATTTTTACCTATGCTAATAATGGCACACCGTTCCACACCGCATGACAGCACCAAGTATAGCCCGAAGATGCTGATGATGGGGCGAGAAAGCAGTTTGCCCATAGGTGTCATGATGGGAATCCCTCGGGAAGAAACCGAAGCCCACTGGCGCAACTATGTCGAAGAACTACAGCAGAAGATGGAGATAGCAGATGGTAGTGCTCGCAAAAATCTCAAGAAAAGTGCTGTTCGACAAAAACGGAACTACGACCAAAGGGCGGAGCACTGCCAATTCTCCATCGGAGATCCTGTCTGGTTTTACAACCCGGTCAGGAGAAAGGGGATCTGTCCCAAATTACAGACGAAATGGACCTGCCCATTCACAGTTATAGACAAACTGAACAATGTAGTCTATAAAATACAACTTTCCTCCAAAGCAAAGCCTAAAGTCATTCATATGGACAAACTAAAGGAATACTGCGGGGAAAATCGCCCAACTTGGTGGAAATTGGAGAAATCTACACGCAGAGACCAACCCCAGGGACAAGGGATTTCACCAGAGACCACCCCAATTTCATCAAATAGGACGAGTGTTGATGCAGGATTTGAGACAGAGTGGAGTGATCTCCCACGGCGCAGTCAACGCATTAGAAACTCACCAAGGAGATGGGTCACTGATTGTTAATCAGACCAGGAATAGAAAATAGAGGAACTTGAGCAATGAGAAAAACTCTGGAAACTTTTGGAGATTAAGTCAGTGTTTATTGCAGAATACTGACTACATGTATATATAGCTGTGTATATGGTATCTTAATCATTAGTAAAATATTGACTTAAGACAGGATATCTGCCGGATATGATTACCTGGTGATAGATAAGTGATTATACTTCTATTGTGGGTGAGAGATAGAAAATGTGGTGTGTTCTGGAACTCAGTGAGAATTTTGATAAATGTGTTCATGAATACCAGTCAACTGGCTGGTGAGTCTATCCTGTTTGTAAATAAACATAGTGATTATGGCTAATCTGGGTTGGTAGGGGAAAAGTTGATCAAAGTCTACTTTTCAGGTGTGAGATTTTCTTGAAACATGAGAATTAAGCCCACAGAAGTGTTTTACACTTAGATTTAGTATTAAGAGGACTTAGGAGGTTGTTTCCTCCAAGAATTTTCCAGAAATTTGGCCGTTTTTGTGTAAAATCGCGGACTTTTCGCGAATCGCATAATTAATTAGGCATTTTCAAAGTGCACAAAACCCAATAAAAATTTCACCAAACTTGACAACAAGGTGTCATTTAGTTCAGTTTTGCTCAGTATTGTAGGTTTGTGGGAGAAAAGTGGATGAAAACCCACTTTTTCTTAAAATGATTTTCCTGAAATTTAGTAATTGAGTCCCCAGAAGGGTTGTTCTTTAAATTTTATAGTTAGTTGGAATTAGGAAGCTTTGTCTCCAAGAAATCTTAAAAATGATGAGTTTCTATGCAAAATCGCGGACTTTTCGCGAATCCACATATTTAATTAGGTGTTTTCAGAGGGCTCAAAACACATCAAAAATTTTGAAAATTTCGACAACTGGCATATCATTGGAAAGCTGGAAGTCTCAAGAGTTCAGATTTCCCATTCCTTTCACAATTGGAGGTGATTTGGCCTGTCAAATGGCCATGTTGTGTAAACAAGTTTTGGGCTGGTATAAGGTGGGAGAGTTCTGCTTTTCTGACAAATCTCCCTCTTAAACTTGAAATAACTCTCTTAAAATTGTTATTGGGCAACCCTTTTGTCCAATTAAATTGGAATATGTTATTGAATGGTATCTAGGGAGTTTGACAGCTCCAAATGTTGTTTATTTGTTTTTAAGGGCAATTTTAGAGATCATTTGTTGATCTGCTTATAGGAGAGGGCCCTATTAAGAATCAATTTGGGGGTTTTCTCGCGAAATAAAGAACACTGTGTTCTATTTATTCAAGACACACCTACTGTTGGGTAGGTCAGGTCCTTAAGTCTTGACTGTATATTTTGTTGATGTGGATCGTTCTCCTTTTAATAGACATCGAGCGCTCGGAAGATAGGGTTCTCAGAGGGTTGATATTGACATAAGGGGCCCTATTAAGAATCAACTTGATTTTGTTCCAAAATCATAGTTTTTGTAAACTTATTGACATCCATTATTGTTTTTTAATTTAATCTTGGTTACAATCTTACCAAATATTAAGTTTTGATCATTCTTATTTGTAAGAAAGAGGCGTACTGAGGTGTGGTTTAGAGAGTAATTTTAGTTTCTTATTTTTACTCCAGATGGCGCCAACTCCTGAAACCATGCTCTTCCATTAGAGTTACAGTGGAGCAGGCAGATGTGTTGTTTTCATCAGGTAAGGAATCATTTCGACTTAATTCGCAGATAATGATAATAATATCCCATTTCAACCATAACAAATGAAGGATTTCTATACAGGGATATGTCTTATATAGTTAGTTACTCGTTTCATACTTAACCAATTATACTATAGGATATTGAGCAGTGGAGTTGATTATAACATGTGATGCCATTGGATTCTGGTCAGACTGGGATATGGAATACCTTAAGGAAAATCATTTTTCTTTAAACAGAAATGGCGAATAATGCATTGATGGCATTCCATACTGGGACCACTATGAAAATAAGTTTTTTAAATTTTAGTGTATATATTTTATGTCTGGTTAGAATTTTATTGCATAGCATTACAACAAAACCCGGTTCTGGTTCTGTTTCCAATTATTGTTTTGTTTTTGCACTCACCTTTTTTAGGCTGCTCAAATACACTGAACTCAAATGCACTGGACTCAAAATGGAACAATTTTATTGGAGAAGTGTACAACAAACAGTCAGATGAGTATATTTTTTATGACAGTTTGACATTGTAATATTTTTCATTAGTATTTTCATTTTCAATAAAAAAAGTGTGCATATGTAATATGTTACAACTATGGATATCATTGCATTGTACATGGTAACCGACACTGTTTAATAATAATAGGTTGTCCAATTCACATAGTAAATAACTATCAAATAGTTTCCAAGTATAATTCATTGTCAATAATAGTTGATTGCAACTGATAATATGATAATTGATGTGTTTTTGTTGTTTATGTCAAAATGGTTAGATCAAGACAAGTAACTTATTATTTGTCTGGTGTTTCATGATATCTTGTATATTTCATTACTTAAAATACTAGGCGATATATAAGGCTCATACAGTTACTTTTGGTGATTATGAAAACAAATGGACCTTCTTGTATTTTGTACATCTAACATTAGATCTACATGTAACTGACAGCGATGTCCATACCCTAATATTTATAATTTTATGCTATTGACTACATGGTATGAACATCAACACTTAAGAAAAAAACTTTGCCTCATATCGACTTCATTCCTTACACAATCGCTCAAATAATAGCACGATTTTTATTGTGAAAGAACATCGGCATAGGCGGCACTTGCTGACAGGTCCCTTTAATTTTAGATAGCACATACCCAATAATTCTGTTGAAAGAATGTGATTGATCCACTCTATTTAAAACAGTATTAGCTTGTGGAAACATTTTTGTTTTTCAGGCTTGGAATCAACTAAGGAAATAAATGGTGGCAGACAAGAAGAAGAGCAACAACAGCAGAACAGGTCGATTACTCCTCATGGTGTTCATCGGAGTCATGATTCAATTCCCGGACAGGGCACTTTGGTCTGTCCTTGGGCAAGACAGTTTATTCCATATTGCCTCAGTCTACCCAGCTGCAAAGAAGGTTGTGTGAACATTTTGGTGGATACAAGACTATAAACCGAATACCTTAATTAACAAAGTTATATGCAGTGGCACAACAATTCAAGAACAAGCTCAGTCACTCTTCATTGCACCTTGGACAAACAAATTGGTCTGTTGGTCCAAGATGCTGCACAGGAGTGCAATAGCGGAGGTGCACCCACCCCGAACAATTATCGCAATGACCCCAATCAACGAAACGTAACCCCGCCTCCAAGAGTAATCCTTCAGGCCGGAACTGGCCACACATAATGCAAACCTCATGGTCATCATCATCGTCGTCATCGCTATGGTAGCTGTCACCATCTAGGGTACTTGCCCCAAGCTCTGTTGTATCTTGAGTATAGTGATCGGTTGATGTGCTTGGTTGGGGTTCTGGCTGTTGAGCCCTTTCATCGTCAATGATGATAACATCATTGAAAATGATGAAGTCATCATATACCCTCGGCTTTCGCAGACGACTTGATCTTCTGCTAGCTTTGTCGCCATCGTCATCTAGATTCCTTTGCCCTTCTTCAGCTTCATCGGTCTGCGTACTTGGTGTATTCTTGGGAAGTGACAGATCCTCACTTTCACTTGACTTTTTTCTCTTGTTGTTTTCAGTTTCGTTGACGACCTGGTTTTCATCGTCAACTCCAATCTGGTTTTCTTGTGCTCTCGCTTTCCTCTTGGTGGTTATTTTCTTTCCTTTCTTCTCCTCTCTCTTCATAGCTTTTATCATCATCTCCTTTTCTTTGATTGCTCTTTTCTTTTCTCTTTCCTCCATCCTCTTTCTCTTCATTTCTTCGTCATCTTCAATCTTCTTCTTGGCCTCTTCTAGTTGTTCTATGTAAGACGCTTCTGTTAGGACTTGGTGCCGGATGGTTGGCCTTTTCTTTTTCTCGTCATTTTCCTGAAGCATCTGCGGTAGAGGCAGTACCGACAGAAATTCATCGGATAACTTCAGGGCCTCCTTTAGGGCATTTAGAATATCTACTTTGGTAGCGGAGGCTGGTCTTTGGTAAATCTTGGCTGGAGCCGTGTCCTCGCTACTAATGGCATTTACGTTGACAGGGTAGATACCGCACTTCCTAAAGCCTTTTTGCAGGTTTTCAGCGCTTAGCCCTGCATTGTAAGCTCCTTTGAATATATGGACAAACTCCTTCCTGGAAATCGCTTTCCCTGGGTTTACGATTTGGTATGCCCTAATTAAGGAAGTATACTTTGTCTTCAAGGGACCAAAACATGTTTTGTCCAGCGGTTGGATTAGGTGTGTTGTGTGGGGTGGCAAGGTTATTATGTGTACATCATTCTCTATGGCCAATTTGATGACGTCCAGACTCATGTGTGTGGCGTGGCCGTCAAAAACCAAAGCAGTTGTACCTGGACATTTATGTCTGCAATAACAAAATGACACTATTTTAGGAATAATTAGTGAAAATTGAATTTAATTTGAATTTACAGTTTGTCTTAAGTCTGATGGGCCTTTAATTGATATTTAAGCGTGCATGTTCTCAATTGGGGGTCTATAGGATGGGATACTTCGGTTAGCTGTCAGGCCGCAGTCATTCAATTATTGATAGTGTCAGCGAATAGCTATTTCCATTGATATTTTACCAAATTGAGGTCTGTTCGGTATAATAAAACAAATATGACATCCCGGTGGGGATACAATCATCCATTCACTTATACTAGCTATTTCGAAGTTCTTTTTATAAAATTTACAATTATTTATTTTATGTTTTATTCATTTCTTTTGGTTATTCAATTACATTCAATAAAAGTATCTTTCAATAGGTTTTGAAGGTACATACTCTATAAAGTGTTTCATCCAGTGGACCATCAATTCGCTGGTCATGTGGCCACTAGGTGTAGCTGCGTAAAGCGCTGAAGGTGGTCCCTCGGTGACGCAATCGTTTGGCACATATTTCCCTTGGAATATGATCAAGGGTGGTATTGCTTGTCCAGCTGCATTGCCGCAGCCCATCACACTTATGTGCTGCCTATTACCACCTAAAAAATCACATTTTTCAATTAAAAGTATGTGTTGCAATTCATGAATATTTGCAACTTTAATCATTGTTCATTAAATTTAAGTACCAAAGTCGTTTCGGTTTATGTGAAGTCAGGCTTATGTGACATAGATAAGTTTTATTTGCTTAGAGATTTGTCCGGATTTTGTGATTATCCAGCTTATCCGGACTAAGCGAGAGGTTAAATTAATTTTCTTATAATGTGAGTGAGGATACATATTTCATCTGATTTACTTTTGTTATAATGTCTATAAATAACCTCTTTCACCAATGCTCGGTTCGAATCCCACCCCAGGCATGTGAGAAGGTTTCACTTGCCAGTGACTTGGGGTTAGGCAGTGGTTTTCGCCGGGAACTCCGGTTTCCTCCACCAAATACAACTGGTCACCACTTTTCCGCAATATGGCAGAAAAAGTGCCCAAAAACAAAATTTTGATTTCTTAAAACTAACCGATTTGCTGGTGCTGGTTCCGGGCACCTTTCCGCCCAATAACAAAGCTTTTCCCTCCATCTAGAACCATCCCAGTTTCATCCGCATTGTATATGTTTGTTGGTTTCTCTTTAGTTCTGGTTGTGATGAGCAGTTTTTCTAGATCCTCTAAAAACTGACGGATGATTTTGGTGGTGCTCATCATGGCACGTGGCTTGCTCAAGTGGTCCGGACGGCGTCTACTTAGGTTTGGATGCCTGCGAAAGAACCCTCGCCACCAACGTTTTCCTGGCCCCGTAACAGGGAAAGGGTGCTTCCTGGAAATGGAGCAATTAAAACAGACCTAAGCATTCCTTGTCTTTATTCTGAGTAATATATTTGTTTAGAGAGGGGCATTTATGTTTTGAGCTTAGTCTTAGACAGCACGGTGTCTTGACACCTTTTGGACACCCAAACCCTTAAAAATCACCCTTCATGACACCCCAAAATATTGTTTGAGGAATTTCTCAAAATGTCAATCTTAAGCATGTATTTAATTTTTTTCTCACCTCAATATGATTTCTATGGCATTGTATATTGACATTATGCTTTATTTCATCAAGTAAATAATACATGTAAATGGTTTTAAACAGTATATTGTGGTCTGTTTTGAAAATTGGTACGCCCCAAAATTTTTCTCTGTCTAGGTTCTAATCCCACCCGGGGCATGTAACAAAGTTGCCAGTGACTTGGGGTTAGGTGGTGGTTTTCGGGTTTTGTCCACAAGTTACATCTGGCTAGTCATGAATTAGCCGTAATATGGCAGAAAAAGTGATGAAAAACAAAAATTCCAAAAAATTATGCATCTCTCAAATGTGAAAGCAGTTACTGTTTGTTAAAAAAAATATCTTTATGTATGTATGTAAGGACAATATGACATTATGAGCATTAATTAGTTAAACTGTTTCTTAATGAAAAGAGTTTCCACGCTAAAACATGAAAATCATTTTCATCCCAGATATGAACATGGCAAGGATTAATTTAGCAGGGTCATAAACCTTATAAAAAGTTAAAAACCATATTGTTCAATATAAAATAATACAAAACCCTCGCAACTAAAAATTGTATGATTTTGCAACATGTATCTTAACTTATTTACTTTTTTAAAACTGACCTATCTTTAACGAGCTGCATAATAAATGCCCCCGCTTCTCGTGGTCGCAGTGGCAGACCATGGTCTGCCATATATAGTAAGTACGTCTCAAGTTGGCCCTCTTCTGCCTCCGTTAATACAGTTTTAGGCCCTGTCCGTGTAGTCATTGCCACCTGCTTTTTGACTCGAACATATAGGGTTTTGTAGGGCACGTTGTTTTCTTTGGCTGCTTTCCGAATTTTCTTTCCATTTCGAACATCACTAACTGCCTTCTCCATTTGCGCCAGTGACCATTTATTTCCTTTCCTATCCATGTCTTCACTAAAAAGTATAAAGATGATTTGCAAATGTTTTATTATTATTATTATTATTAGTGTTGTTGTTTTTTAAATTTCAAATTGCACACATGTGCAACAGGATTTTTATTCTCCATAGTCATTCAAAGAGCAAATTCATAATATCAAATCTCATAACTGTATGAGCTTTCAAAAATGTATAATAAAGGATGACATATCCTAAAAGTCAGCGTTATTCTTTTGTATGGAAATACTCTGTATGTTATGCAATGGAAAATTTTGCAGTAATTACACAGAACTTTTTATTTCTTGTCTGCAAAAAGTCAACCAAGATGAAGTTTAAGTCTGTTCAAATAGATGTTTCAATAAAGTATACCAGCTATACTATTGTTGTTGTTGTTAATTTTTTTTATTATTATTATTATTATAATTAATATTATCATATTTATTATTATTATTATCAGATAGACCAGTGCGCAACTTTGACCCCAGTATGATGACATTCTGAGAGTGAAAGGGTTAAGTAAAAGAATTCCCCTATAGCAATATAAAAATGTTTATGTGCTCTTTCAAATTATTTTTTTCTTAGTCTTTATCAAGTTGCAATGAAGAATGCTTTATAAATTTATTCCATGAACCTGGACAATGTTGGAAAGAGAAGTAACAATATTATGGCAAGCATATGATGTGCAGAACAGTAACTAGAGCCATCTATTGTGTGACAGGGAAACTAAAAAAATGGGATTAGATTGATAGTTTAGTTTTTGTATCATACAATAGATGGCCCCATAGGCTTCCCATCTTTAGATACGATTTTTGGAAATTTCCTCTAGTAGTTCCCTTTCAAAGTTAGCATAGCAATCAAATGAGATATAATAGCAGTTCAATTAGTAATAAAAGTATTTTTAAATGGCATAATTTAAGAATGATACGCTTATTTAAGTGTTCCATCTATTTAAACATATACAAACCTACTCTGTTGACGTTACCTAGTGGCCCCTGAACGTGAATATGGGCGTTTCATATCAGAACTAGGCCACACTACGTCATAGGGGAATTCCCTCCTCCAATTATGAAAATCCAAGATGGCGGACGACGGGCACCTGCTCGTATTGATCAACTAGAATAAGGTCAGTTTATGCCCAAAATGATCAAAATAAATGTTGATTTTAATGGAATACAGCGATAATAAAACAAACAACAGTTGCATGTTACTATTTATTATGTTTTATTGTTCTGGCTTGCAAAAATCGTGGATAAGTGGAAGACTGTCAATTTTTGGCCATTGCAGCCTTCGAGTCCGTGGCTTGGTCATAACATAAATACCTTCTTCCACCAAATTTGTTAGTTATCAAACAATTTCAATTAGATTTTCTATAGCCCCAAAGTCACTAGTATTCACACAGGAAATATCATGATCCTACATCTTGTGATGACATTTCCACGTGAAGAAAACCAAATTGATTCTTAATAGGGCCCTGATTCTTAAAAGGGCCCCCTCCGATAGCTTGTTTGGAATAGAGAAAGAAAACTTGCATTTTAAAAAAATGCCTTAATTTAAGCTGTTATGTTTTATTCAATCTTAGTAGAAGTGTTTATCAATGTTTCCTTGGCAACTAAGGTTTTGAATTTGAAAATGAGTAGGATTTTGACAGTTAGAACTGGGCACTCTTTCTTGGTAGGCATCAGGCTTCAGGTTGCCATGCAACAAAGCTCTGAGCCAATGAAATACAGCGGTGTCCTCCCAGGGAGGATATAAATTCTGGGATGAGCTGAGGGAGGCCAGTCATCCTTTAACTGCCAACCCATCAAGACCTCCACTATGAGACCTGAAGACAACTACCATTGCCACAGATGTGGAAGAGGTTTTGGACAAAGAAAGAACCGAACAAGGCATCTCCAGCAGCACTGTGGGGAGTGGAATGACCTGAGATGTGGAGTGTGCTCTGCCAACTTCAGTATGGAGGATTCCCTGAGAAGACACCGGTGGAGGTACCATCGCTATGATCACCCTGCCAGGCGGGCCCCTTCACACACAGTAGCTGCTCCACCCCTTCGGACTGTCCCACCCATGGTGGCTCTACCTGCAGAGCATGCTGCGCCTACCAAACCCGCCAAGGCTGCTCCACCTGCCAGGACAACCACCAAGAAGGCTCCGCCCACCAGGCCAGCCTCCAAGGGGGGAGCTGCAGCTCCACCGGTACGGACCACAGCTCCGTCTGTGGCTCCGCCTGCAGACTGTTGCCTAAAGGAGGCATCGGCTTTGTGGGGGCTAGGCAGCCCTATTGACATAGATGATCTCCTGCACTTGGGCCCTCCGTTGACTCCACTCTCTTCACCTGTGCAGCAACGGAGCTCACCAGCCCAGCAGCCCAGGCACCTGCCAAACGTCTATCTACAATGAAGCCACCCCCCTGGACGAAGGCCAAGATAGAGTCGCCCCGCCATGTGGCACCAGGGAGATAGAGAGGGTGCTGCAGCAGCCATTGACAGCAGAGGGAAAACGAGATCTCCATTATCAGCTCCGCCTCTTGGTACTCGAGAGGCGGAATGAGCAGCTGATGATGGAATATGCGGCTGCTGAGCAGCGGTTAAACGAGATAGCCATGGTGAAGGCGCAGCTAGCAACACAGAGGGCAGAGTTGGAACTGCGCTACGAGGCAGGAATGCCCATGACAGCATTGGAGCAGGAGATGGCAGGGGAGTGAGGTACACTCCCACAGATAACAACCAACGGTCCTTTTAAGGACCACCCACTTCATAAGAGAGCTGGTCTTGGCTATACTGAGTAATAAGAGAATATTAAAAGGATGTTTACAGAGTGCCTAGTATTAGTAATAATGTTATTTAAGTAGTCTAGTACTTAGAAGATTATGTTTTTTTGTTTTTTTTTGTTGTCTGTTTGTGAATGCGAGGACGCATTCTCCCCAAAGGTGGGAGTGATGTTACCATCCAGCTGGTTACAGGTTGGACAACATAAAAATATCTGGGAGGGCTCTGTGCTGACAAACTAAGTATACATTGATTGTATACAGGTTTTAGATGGCAACATTCCCTATTACCGCTCGTTTTCTGTCAGAATGCTCCTGGGGTCAATTCTCGACGAGTGATCTGACAAGTAGTTTTTGAGTTATTCGTAAAATCGCGTCATTTGCCACACTCGTGGATTTTCGCCAAGTCTTTAGAAGAGCACCACTCCTACAATTCATCAGATAAAGTAATAACACTTACCGGTTATTCAAAGAATATCGTGAAGTTTCTAAATCAATTTACAGAACGGAAATCGGGGCAGCGGTTGTCACGCAGTGACGCTCCAAAGTTGTGAAGTGATGGGATTCACTCACCCAGTGAATCTGTCAGATCTGTCAAAAGTAGTATTCTGTCATTGTAAATTCCCTCTTGTTATCCAACAAAGGAATATTGTTAAAACTTGTATATCCTTTCATGCACAGTTTTATTCAACTTTTGTGCTTGTTTGGAGAGATAATTAATAGAACTGTTGCATGGTGACATTTCTATGAAAGTCATCATGGCTGTCTGAACAACTGAGGTCAGGTCATGTGACCTGGTGGTGAGACAATCGTTCTCTGCCCCCTGTTATGGAGTCATGTGACCAGGAGGGTATAAATAGAGGTGCATCTCAGAAAGATGATAGTTGCCATCAAGAACTCAGACTGTGTGGACCAGGCAGCGCAGCAGGTCAAGGCGGAGCCAGAGGACCAGACCGAGCCAGAGGACAAGATGGAGGCAGAGGTCACAGGCTTGAGGGGGAAGTTGACTTGACAACAAGTCAACACTCAAGGTTCAGAAGGAATCCAGCGGAGCCGATGGAGCAACCAAGCCAGGAGCCCGCGGAGCAGACCAAGCCAAGAGCCCGCAGAGCAGACCAAGCCAAGAGCCGGTGGAGCAACCAAGCCAAGAGCCAGTGGAGCAGACCAAGCCAAGAGCCGGTGGAGCAACCAAGCCAAGAGCCAGTGGAGCAACCAAGCCAAGAGCCGGTGGAGCAACCAAGCCAAGAGCCGGTGGAGCAGACCAAGCCAAGAGCCGGCGGAGCAGACCAAGCCAAGAGCCGGCGGTGCAACCAAGCCAAGAGCCAGTGGAGCAGACCAAGCCAAGAACCGGTGGAGCAACCAAGCCAAGAGCCGGTGGAGCAGACCAAGCCAAGAGCCGGTGGAGCAGACCAAGCCAAGAGCCGGCGGAGCAGACCAAGCCAAGAGCCGGTGGAGCAACCAAGCCAAGAGCCGGTGGAGCAGGCCAAGCCAAGAGCCAGTGGAGCAACCAAGCCAAGAGCCGGTGGAGCAGACCAAGCCAAGAGCCGGTGGAGCAGACCAAGCCAAGAGCCAGCGGAGCAGACCAAGCCAAGAGCCGGTGGAGCAACCAAGCCAAGAGCCGGTGGAGCAACCAAGCCAAGAGCCGGTGGAGCAGACCAAGCCAAGAGCCGGCGGAGCAGACTAAGCCAAGAGCCGGTGGAGCAACCAAGCCAAGAGCCGGCGGAGCAACCAAGCCAAGAGCTGGTGGAGCAACCAAGTCAAGACCCGGTGGAGCAACCAAGCCAAGACCCGGTGGAGCAACCAAGTCAAGACCCGGTGGAGCAACAATGTCAAGAGCGGGTGGAGCAACCAAGCCAAGTAAGTCCTTAGAGCGCCGTGCCTAAGGTGTAGCTGTATCAAGACAAGAAAGTCCTTAGAGCGCCGTGCCTAAGGTGTAGCTGTATCAAGACAAGAAAGTCCTTAGAGTGCCGTGCCTAAGGTGTAGCTGTATCAAGCCAAGAAAGTCCTTAGAGCGCCGTGCCTAAGGTGTAGCTTTATCAAGACAAGAAAGTCCTTAGAGCGCCGTGCCTAAGGTGTAGCTGTATCAAGACAAGAAAGTCCTTAGAGCGCCGTGCCTAAGGTGTAGCAGTATCAAGACCAAATAAAGTTACTCTTGAAAGTAATATATTCACTGAACTAAGACAACAGTTGTTGGGTGCTTCGTCGTCTAAGCACACCATTAATAAAGCATATTTTGAGACGACTGGTGGCAGCATATTGAATTTGTATGTACTTATTAGTGTTATTAAATATTTGTTGAACTTTATATATTTGTGTTTGTTACTCCTTTTCTCTTGCCATTATCTTTTGAAGTAAACCAGTGGTCCGTTACAATATATTTTGATAATTAATTTCAACAAGAAATATTTTAAACTTTGTAAATACAATATTTGATAAATATTTAAAGAAACATTTGTAATAGGCAGATGTAAAACATTCATTTTAAATGTTAAGAAAAATTAGTGTAATATTATCAAATATAACGTGGAAAAATATTGTTTAACATTTTACTAATGTATACATTGATATTTTAGTTTGACTCTTTAAGACTTTTTAGAAACATTTTAAAGTATCTCAATAAAAAATTCAATTAATGTTTAAAATAACATTTGTAATATGCTGATGTAAAACAGAAGCTGCAACAGTTGCTTCGAGTTCTGTGACAGAACAGATGTCATCTCCCTCGGTTGTCATTACGAACAACACAAAATCAAGAGTGTTCTCCCCTTTGTCCCTGCCAGAAAGTGGCGTTTCAATGTTTGCGGGGGCCTCATTCACTGGGCAGGTCTCATTCCAATATTTACCACGGAAAGTAATTTGGCTTTCTCCATAAAAGAAAATGTAAACTCAATAGAAATCACTTTAAAATCTTAGTATTCAACAAAAAATTATATGGTATGCGGGAGTAAGTGATTTATTTTTAAAAACTTAATGAAGTAACTGATTTCAGATAATAAAATAACTTATTCATACAAAAGTTATTCAATGAATTGCAATATCTGTCCCTCTGTCTCTCTTAAGAATAGAATGTAAATTTTCATCTATTTATCTATTTTTGTCACTTAGTTCAATGTTTATGTGACACTGATATGAATATAAAGACTGCCAATAAAACACGTTTTTCAATTTACACTATGTACTATGTTTGTCTCATGTCCCAATCCCCTTACGATCCCCAATTCTTGGAATTTTTAATCACATGCACCCGGCAGGTCAGATGTCAAGTGTCATGGCGGTCTCCTTCAAGCTCGATTGAAGAGGTAATTATAGATGCTTAATTTATCAGGCAAGGGTCGTGCTATAATAGACATTAAGATTAAGCGGAGGTCTTGGTGGTGATTTATAGCTTCGTCCAGAATGGCCTTTGGTCGGCCTTGGCCTACCGGCCTCGGCCGACCAAAGGCCATTCTGGCCTCAGCTATAAATCTCCACCAAGACCTCCTCTCAATCTTAATCCCTATAACTAACAACCGTGAGGACAGGCGCCAGGGGCCAGACCCAAGGATAACCAACAAGGAAGGAGTGACACGGGAGGCTTGGTTCCAAACCTGTTCACCCCTGATCTGATTAACAAGATAGCTGAAGTCTATGATGGCTTGCACAAGTAACTATCGCTCAGTGATATGTGTTTATTGGCAGTCAGTTGACTTATATTGACAGTGACACTTTTGTGTACACAGTCCCAAGTTTCTAGTTTTATACAATGCCTGAAAGGTATTACATTTGAGGAAATGAGATGTTCATAATGTATATTGCATTGTTATCTAAGAAGCTATACTCCAAAAAGATTGTTCTCTGTTGTGAACATATTTCCAGGAATAGCCATGAATCTCAGAATACTGACCAGAAATGTTAAATGTGACAAATAAGCCAGATTTGGTATTATAAATTTAACATCCATATCATTTATCACATGGTGCACTTTTGAAGAATTTTCTTTTTTATTTTCAGGCGGGATGGACCAATGGCACATACCCCTGTGGACGTTCAAAGCTTGCTCGGAAAATCACCTTATACACCATGCATGCGCTGCATCTGTGCAAAATACACACTAGGATCTGTGTGTTACAGAAACATGTGAAATGAAATGGGACGAAAGGTTGCAATCATGTTCAATCAAGAGACTCGTGTGCAGGGGATGAAATAAGCCATATGTTTTGAAATAGGGTAATATCATCTGGTATAACAGTATCTGCCTTTTGTGATTATATGAACAGGGCTTACAAACTATTAAATAGGAATTCACACAATGTCATGTCACTAAATGTATTTAACAGCTGGAAATACCGAGGGCATGAACCTGTGGCTTTGATTTTCAGGAACCATGTCCCGCTTGTGGATTCCAGCCAAAGTCAGTTGTGAATGACGGTACCAAACTAGGAATCAGTTTCTGATATTCAATTGTTAGACCCAGAGAATAAGGAAATATAAAGAATATTCCATAAACAATACACTGCATATGAGGAATCATATATTGTTGCGTCTTGTCATATAAAAACAATATTGAGGAAGCAAAGGTTAGGGAAGGTGGAGACTTTATAAGAGGTCATTTAGTGCATCATATCACTGACCACAATGTCAATTAATTGAATGAATTGTATGAAATTATTTTATTAATGATAGAATGAAAGAAAAGAAAAACAACTAAAACAGTTTTTACATTTGAAAGTTTTATCGTATAGGCAGTTCAAATCCAACATCTTGTTGTGAAAATAAAATTGTATTTCTTAATTCTACTTTATGAGGCATTGCCCGATTTTAAGGATAGTATGGCAAATAATCAGTTTTTTGACATCTGAAAATGAATTTACGACATCCAAAAATAATATCTGATATAAAAAAAGAGGAATTTCAGATATAGGGAAATGGATTTCAGATATCGGAAATTCATTTTCCGATATCCGAAAATGGACAACCGATATCTGAAAATGAGCTGACATTCCGATATCGGAAAATTGCTTCCTGCCTTCATTCACTAGAGAGTTCTCAAAAAAGTAGTCCCACTTCCAGTGAAGATATGAAGATACTAGCTGAAAAAGAATGGTAGTTTTAAGAACAATCATTCTAACAAGGAAGATGGGAATTTTACACTTAAGAAAATAAGTAATAAGTGGACATACCTACGTTAAAGGCTCAAGCATACAAACATGCACTGCAGATGAACGTATTAACTACCCAAGGTGTAGAATAGAAAGTGGGTCCTATTTGAATATTTTCATGGCATAGTACGTTTTGGGGCATTTTATAGACAAAATGACATAACACAAGTGATTTACAGAATTTGCTAGTGGAAAGTGCAATTTTTATCCTAGGAACTAAAAATTTGCTATAAATGATTTTGCAAGGATGTCTATGATTATCAATTGATTCCAAGGCCATATTAATGAATGAATGGATGAGGGCTTAAAGTCACATCAGCACATATTCTGTGTCATAATTTTTTTTTCCGTGAAGTGGTCTTTTGCCATTGCTGAAGAACAATGGCAAAGCATGTGGAAGAAGAAAAAGCGGAAAATAAAGAGCAGCCTTCAAATCCAAAGAGGACCAAGGGATCTTTTAGATGCATGGTATCCAGATCAACACATCCCCATCCTTTTACAGGGCGAGCAGATTCCAAGCCAGCGTAGGGTTCCCCAGGAGGTGTCAGCTCCTATTACACACCATTGATCCAAAATGAATGATCTTCAGGTGCTCTCGCCATAAATGGCTTAATAAAATAAGCCTTAAACTAATTATGGGTGTCAAAGGGTTATACAAATGACCCTAAGCTGCATTGGTCATGAAGGGGGTTAAAATTATACCAAAAAACCTCTTGCCACATGCCCAGCCGTGTAAGGACTGATTTATCTATGGCTTCTATCATTGGCCTGTCAATTGCCACATGCCCGGCAGAGTTGATTATCACTTAATTCAGAATTCATCAGCCAACCAGTCAAATGTATACTTTAGCCGGATAATTGAGGGGTGACTGATCATTTTTTTTCCAATTCCAGAGGTTTGGCTGCTGGTGAGATGATGAGATATTACACATAGCCAAAGGATCAATTGAGACTGAGGCAGAAGAGACAGGAGATTCTGCCCAGGAGAGGGAACTCAATCCTGGGGAATCCAAAATATGCATTACCGAGCAGTGGTCATATGTAAGTAAGTAATGATTACAGGTGGATATCACTAGTCAGTTTTGCTTACACTGTCATTATGAATCTAAAATATCCTGATTAGATCATTGATGTCAATAATCAAATGCCCTGTTTTTCCAATTAAATGCAGGTTTCAACAGCTTGGGACTCTTGGTTTTTTAAGATCCAGCTTTTAAACAGGCTAACAACATGTACTAGGGGAAGTTGAAAGAAATCAAAACAAGTGGAAAGGACAAAACATTTAGCACAAAAGTCCCTTGAGTGAGGTATGGCAAGCATTCCCTGCAAATAATCACTATTTACGGATATCCGAAATTCAGCTGAATTTTGGATATCCGTAATTCATTTACGGATATCCGAAATTCATTTACGGATATCCAAAATTCATTTACGGATATCCAAAATTCTGCTGAATTACGGATATCCGTAATTCATTTACGGATATCCGAAATTCATTTACGGATATCCAAAATTCATTTACGGATATCCGAAAATCAGCTGAATCTCCAATATCCAAAATTCATTCTAACACTGCATCAGCTCCCCCTTTTGAGAGAATTCCATATTTAAAGTATCAATACGCCAAATGATACCTACTGTAGATTACTTGAATATGGCGTGAACATTATATAGCGCAATTACGGTACTGCCCTGGATAGCGTGATCTAAGTATAGCGGTGGACGGGAACAGCAGCCGCAAGTTCATTTAAGAATTTGATAAAGACAGGGATTATATAATAGTGCATATGGGCAGAGTGCTGTTATCGCTATCTTATTGTTCCTGCTATACTTAAGTGATTTACAAAGTATCAATACGCCACACATATATTCAAGGTGTTAAGTCCTCTATTTATAACCATTTTGACATATTTTTCAATTACTTTCTTCCTAAAGTGACTTAGCTTCAGTGTTAAGATTTACGTTTATACTCAAATTGACGAGATACATATTATTTTGTTATCTTGAAAGCCCGTGGTTTAGAATGCACATCTAACTTTCCCCCAAATGTGGTGTAGGATAACACGAACAAGTAATTTCCCATAGCGTATAATCATAGAGACAGTCCTTTAAGATTATCATTTACATTTATGAAAGTTGAGACGGCCAGAATTTATTACTCTCCTTTGTCAATAAATGAATAAATCAACTGATGTATTTCATTAAAGAACTCAGAGAGTCTTCCCACATTATCATTCATGCTGAAATGATTTGGAAAAACAAAGTTAACTTTCTTGAAAATGTCCATTCATCTTCATAACCTTACCAGGAAGTGGGACTACTTTTTATAGAACTCTCTAGTGAATGAAAGCAGGATGTGATTTTCCAATATCCAAAAATCAGGGGAATTTCCAATATCCGTAAATGAATATCGGGTATCAGTAATTCATTTACGGATATCTGAAATTCATTTACGGATATCCGAAAATAAGCTGAATTTCCGATATCCAAAATTCATTAACGGATATCCGAATTTCATTTTTGGATATCCAAAATTCATTTACGGATATCCGAAATTCATTTATGGATATCCAAAATTCCTCTGATTTTTGGATATTGGAAGATGAATTTCGGATATCCGAAATTATTTAGGGATATCCGTAAATAGAGATTATTTGCATGGAATGCTTGCTTTTAGATAATTCAGACATTGGTAGTATTCCAAAGGTAGTTCTGTATTCGTTAAGGAGTAATAAAGTATTTGAAAGTAATACTTTTTTGTTTGTTTTCTCTTTTGACGAGGTATAGTTTAAAAACAAAAGTACCTGAATATTGAACCTTAATCACTGTTATGTTTTCAACCATATTAAGGCATAATCCTCACTAACCAGTTAAAAATCGCCAAATTCTATAAGTTTCTCTAAAACACACTTGAATTTTGCTTGGCAATCATTAATACCATCAACACTTTGGGCAATTTGCCTGTTTTGTTCATCGGTAAGAACAAAGTCTCTTTCTTGTATTACTTCAGTGTCTCTCTGGTTATCAACATCATCTAAGCTTAGACCAAATTTGCGAAGACCATTTTCGAGACTTTGTTCGAGATTGACATCTCCACTTACAAGTTCTCTAGGAGCAGTGTACACATTTCCACTGTTGTCCAATGTACCAGATAGCCATAACTGTTTTGGCGTTTTCTGTTGTTCAGATCTCAGCTTATGATTATTCCAAGCTTGTCTAAATTCTTCTATACGCTGGTTGATAACAGGAAGGAAAACATATTGCAATGCATAGATATGCTTCTCATTGTCAGGATCAAGATTAATCTGAGGGTCATCTTCCATTGCATAGAACTTTGTTCGGAAATCTTCAATGACATTTGTTCTTACATCACGCCACAACCTTTCTATTCTCTGATTGTGAACCGAGCGACCAGTGATATGGCTCTTACGACCCCGTACAAGATTAATAAACAGTGCCACTTTGATGTTTTCAGTGCCATGGTCTGACCTAACCTTTGATGGGGTCCCATACTGCAGACAGGCCTGTATAAAATGCTGCAAAACTGTCTCAGATTTATTGTCCAGAGTGCATTTAAGGAAAGTTATCAACCTGCTATAGCCATCAATACAGCCTTGAGTGACGAATCCCCACCTGTTGAATAAAAAAAAACATGATATTGGATAAAAGATAATAGCATGGAAAGAATGGCAAGGAGGCCAAGCAAAATGCACTATTTTCTGTGAACAGACCATAACTTATAGTGCACACTGGTAGAAAGCCATTTCCTGTGACCAAAAATAGGGTTGCTTTTCACCCATTCCTGTTTGCGTTAACTTGGTTTGATTTTGTTTGAATTATGCATGGCAGATGATATGTTTGGCAAAGTTAAATGGATTGATTAATAGATGGATTTTTCCCTGAAAAGTCCTAGTGCTTAAAGGAAAATTCAATGAATGTAACAGACCTCAAGTATTGTTAAACAAGCTTTTTCTCAGATCATTCTAAAATATAAAAACTAACATTTTAAGAATACAAGTCTTACCTAATGAGCTTCATGTGGGCATCAATGTGCCACATGCTGTTTGGTGTATCAACTGCATATGTCCTTCGCTTAATTGTCTGCTTTGATCGGCGCTTCAGTCCCTCAGGATCCACTCTGCTAAGTGTGTGCCGTACACGTTCTCGCTGCACATTGATGCCTTTTGCTCTAAGGTAACCTTGGGTCATCTGGAATTAATGTGTCAAAGTAATGTCTGAATACTTCAGATAAACCAATACCTTTTACAGAATGAAAGAAACACATTATTATCATAAATGTAATAATCCTGGGTACAAACCAAGCTTCACTTATCTGGAAATAATGCAAAAGCATTTATTAATCACAAGAGAGAGAATTGTGAATACAGAGTATTGAGAGTAGAATTAAAATAATAAAAATTACTACTAAATAGAGTTTGTGACTACTTGTGTGTGCGTGTGTGTGTATGTATATATATACATATATATATACATTTATATACATATATATATATATATATATATATATATATATATATATATATATATATATATATATATGTTTATATATGTATGAACAATTATAGGTAATCAGATGCTTTGTACTTACAACTGCACCTGCGCTAGGAACAGATTAGTGCACAACTCCCACAGCCTCCTCCAATTCTGCATCAGAGAGTGGTGTAAACTTATGCTTCAGTTGTATACCCAAGGACTGCAGTCTGTTATGAACTGTTCTGACAGAGCATTGGAAATGTGAAGCCATTTGTGGTGCAGTATAATTCTCCTTCAGTAGTGCCCTGATCTGTTCCTCTTCAATGACCACTTTTGGGCGACCTTTTCTACCTGTATAGAAAACGAAACACATAGGTTCGAGTGCAGCTCGTTAGACATAGGACGGAGCACCACAGCTTAGAGGGCAGTTAAGAAGGTATAGGACCAAGCACCATAGGTCAGAGGGCAGCTAGGTAGGTATAGGACCGAGCACCACTGATTAGAGGGCAGCTAGGAAGGTATAGGACCGAGCACCACAGCTAAGAGGGCCACTAGTATATGACCCAGCACCATACTTTGAGGATTATTTGATTATGTGTAGTTGTAATATATTACCATGATGCATTTCTACTTATAGATGCAATAAAAATCATCTCTTAGAGAACTAAAAAAGTATATATGCCAAAGTGTTGCATTTGTCAATGAATTTTAAGCCAGATCACACCCACCACTAAACTCACACCTTGAAAGATGATTATTGGTAAATATAAGACAAACTGCTTATTAAAGATTTCCTAAAATGGTAATCGCCTATTCATATGTTTATGTAAATCAGAAAACCGATTGAAAGCACATCTGATATGTTTTATCATATGATAGTATCAAAAGCTACTTCAAAATATGACTGATCACTTGCCTGTTTTAGACCTCTCTGCTGCAAATCCTTTATGTACTGTGGTTTTCAAATTCTTCAGGTCATCTTTCATTGCCTGGATAATGTTGTCCAAATTCTGTATGACATCCTGTTCCAAGTCTGGCTTAAGTCTGTTTAACATTGCATTAGCTTCTGAAATTCGCAGTTGCACCTCCTCTAAAGTACCATCATTGCTCATCAACTGATGTATTTCTTTAAAGAACTCAGAGAGTCTTCCCACATTATCATTCATACTGTAATATTTAGGACAAACAAAGTTAACTTGCTTGAAAACTAGCATTCATCTTCAGAATTTATATCTTAACAGGAAGTGGGACTACTTTTTATAGAACTCTCTACTGAATGAAGGCAGGAAACAATTTTCCAATATCCAAAAATCTGAGGAATTTCGGATATCCGTAAATGAATTTCGGATATCCGTAAATGAATTACGGATATCCGTAATTCATTTACGGATATCCAAAATTCATTTATGGATATCCGAAAATAAGCTGAATTTCGGATATCCATAATTCATTTACGGATATCCGAAATTCATTTACGGATATCCGAAATTCATTTACGGATATCCATAATTCATTTACGGATATCCGAAATTCATTTACGGATATCCGAAATTCATTTACGGATATCCGAAATTCCTCTGATTTTTGGATATTGGAAAATGAATTTCGGATATCCGAAATTATTTACGGATATCCGTAAATGAATTTCGGATATCCGTAAATGAATTACGGATATCCGTAAATGAATTACGGATATCCGTAAATGAATTACGGATATCCGAAAATAGTGATTATTTGCAGGGAATGCTTGCCATAGTGAGGAGGACATGTTGAAATTGAGTGAGGAGGACATGTTGAAATTGAGGTTGCACTTGAAATCTAGAATGAATACCACAAAGGGACTCTAAACGAAAGCCATGTTTGATGTTCTTTACTTATAAAGAAGGGTCATTCATTGCATTTGTAGCAGATGGGGAAGGAATTGAGTATGACCACCTTCCCTTCAAAGACTTTGACAAAAATCAATATGATGTGACCGATATAGAGTCCGACGAGACTGGCAAGTGTATGTACAACCAGAATGATCAAGAAGTTGCCCATGGCTTCACTAAAGAGATGTATATCACATCTGAATGGTTGCCTTTTTCTGCGTCCCAACCCACACTTTACTGATTCTATGACAGGTCACTGGTATGACTTGAGGGGCCTGATGAGTTGTCTCTCATCTGACGCAGACCTCTCAAAGCATTACACCAAACATTGCATCAGAGCCACTAGGGTAACCTCCCTAAAGCACCAGGGTTTCTCCAATGCAGATCGATATCTGTAAAGTGAGACTAGTTTAGTCAACTATTGTAAGGAACCATGAAACTCTAGGAAGAAATAACTATATTGACTGCACTTTTTCAGAATAATGCAAAGAACCAAGTTCTACTGTATCATCTGGTCCAGAATCTTTTAAAGTAATGCCTAGAGTAATTAAGCTCTGATATGCAAAATCTCAGTCAAATGCATAGATCTGTCTATGCTACTTGCTTAGAATGGACGAAATCTATATTTTCTGGAGATAGTTTCAAATGCCCTGTCAACCTCCACATACACATGCCTAATAGCAAGTAAATTGTATAGAACTAGTTGATTAGAAATGGAATGTAAATAGTGTGGATATGTCTATATATACACAGGATGATGCAAATTGTATGTGAATACCTTTTACTCTGAAAGCAAAACGATTAAATTTAGACTATATATTGAGTATTTGATTATACTAGATAGCAAGTACATCATGCAAGAATGCTGAACAGTCTTTTTGTTTCTTACTATGGCATTTTCGTTACTTGCTTTTCAGATAAAGTATTTGTCAGTCCTTATGTCATCTGTGCACTTTCCTTTAAATGTCATTTCACTCCAATTCAATAGCAAATCCAAAGCTCCAATTCCGCCTAAGTATGATTTCAAAACCCCTTCAAACCCACCTACCACTCTCTTGAACTCTACTATTAATATACGGCCACTTGCCGGGTCATTTACATGAATTTCCTATTTTGCTGGTGATGTGGGTCAAGTCACGCTTGAATGGTGTTTGGCGAGTAATAGAATTTCCATAGACATGCAAATGCTATAATAGTTATAGAGACTGCACAAGGCAGACTCTGTTGGGAAACACTAGAATGTCGAGGGTTGAATGGGTAGTTGCCGGGTTTAGGCTCTGAGTTTGGAATTTGGAATTTTGACTTTAGACACTTTTTCAGCCATATAAATATGGTTAGGTTTGTAACCCAGAGAGTACCCGACGAAAAACCATCCCTTAACCCGAAGGCACTGGCAACTTCCTCACTTGCCCTGGCCAGGATTCGAACCAAGGCAGTGGTGAGAGACAGCAAGCAGTCAGTGACAATGCATTAGACCACACAATTAGACCATCAGGGCAGGCCCTTATAGGCTCCAAGTCTAGGCTTTGAGTCTATCTATTTGAAACAGCATTAATTCTTTCCAAAAATGGGATATCTGAAATCTGCATCAAGATAGCAATCAGTAGTTATACATCCTTAGTTTTCATAATTGTACCCAAGCCATTCTCAAAAAACAGAATCTTTCGAAGTAGTTTGTAGAGAGAAATAAAGATTGAAAGTACTGGAAAAAAAATGAAAAGCAGATGTACTATGTTATTTAAGTACTGCTTCTGCGAAAAAAAATAAACATCCTGCCTAATGAAAATTACATTGCTAGTAAAATCAGAACCTCCTTAATCGCTACATGTAATTAGAGAATTTATAACTAGCCATTTTGTGCTGAAAATCAACACCTGAACATGAAAAGTACAGTTATGAAATGTGGCAGCCATTTTAGTTGATCATGCATACATGTGTGGTGACAAGCTTGCACTTGTAGTGTTGCGCATTGCATGGAAACAAATGCAAGCCAGATCACTGTAACGTCATGAAATGGTGCCAGTTTATCTTTGACGATGTGTTGACATTAAGATGCCCGATTCTGCTGCCGTGTCAAGGACCAGATGGTAGCTGATCTGATTTGTAATTTCGTTTTTCGTCACATGTATGCCAATTATGGCTAATTCGTGACTAGCCCCAAGTCGCAGTTAACTTTCTCACATGCCCAGGCCGGGATTCAAACGCAGGCAGTGGTGAGAGACAGCGTGCAGTCAGTGGCGGCGCCTTAGACCACACGGCCGTCAGAGCAAATGTAAATTATAGATTTGAAGGTGCTATTCAAGGGATAGATGCTCAATAACCCATCCAAGTGTTGTACATCTTATAAGGTAAACATCACCATATTTGGTGCTGCAAGTGACTTCTGAACGTCGCTGTGCAATTTTAGCCTTACTGTGGAGGACCATGCATCCTTTAGGCTTATTTGTGAGTCGATTAAGTCAGAAGACTAGCAAAATGCAGAGAACTTCAGACATCAGGTATTAAAAGATGACCAATTGCGATCTGTCAGTCAAAGTTAAGAGAAGATATTTTGATTGTTTTTTTTCCTCCAGAAAATTGGAATCAATTGTATGAATAAACAGATGAGTGTTTAAAGGCACACAAACCTAATTTAGTGCCATAAAATATTAACAGAGTAGGATCAGAGCCTTCATATACGAAGAGGATCAAAGGACATTTTATATGCGTGGTATACACAGACAGATCCACGAATTCCCCTTCTTTTATAAGGCTAGCAGGGAGCTCACCAGTTTAGGGTTCCCAGGGAGGTGCCAACTCCTATTGCATACCATAAGGTGTCCGCTTTGCGGGGTGCTTGCACAGTGACTTGGGGATTAAACTAAGTAAATGCTCACTAGTTGTGCAGACATGTTTTGCCCTGCATATCATTACCAGGCAAAGGTAGGCTAGTAAATAATGATGTAGAATGAATGAATAAGTGTTTAAAGGCACACCGACACACAAAGGTCATTAAGTGCCATAAGATATTAGCAAAAAGTGGTCCTTTGTCATAGCTGAAGAACAATAACAAAATGTTAAATCAGTTTATAATATTAGGATATGGGTTTTTTCAGGGTTGCCCTCTGAAAGGGGGATCCACCATGGACTAGTGGTTATGATGCCTGATCGATACACACCAATGGAAGCACTGATAGAGAGACCACCTGACGCCGAAGATCCAGATACAGACTTTGGGAATCCATTGAAGACAGGAGAATCCGTGTGGTACTTAAATGCTAGACGGACGTAAGGAGAATGCAGCAAGTTGCAAAGCCGTTGGTTGGGGCCATTCATCATCAAAGATGTGTTGTCAGCACTGACAAGGCACTTGCCCTGCAGCGTTGTCTGCACTCAGTTCACACATCACTTGACTCAATGGAAGTTCACCACAAATTTGCCCATGTTGTACCTATGCATCTCTCCAAATATCGGGACTGGTTAGTGTCCAAGAAAGGCTTAAGTCCTAGTTCAACTACTGCAGAAGAACTTGCAGAACAGCAGGCTCAACTAGAATCGGATATATTGGAGGTCAATGCCATCATTTCCAGCATAAACGATTCCAGTGAGCTCAGCCATGTTCGATGGGACAAAGATCTTGTCAATTCCTCCCTGAAAGTTAGGGGGAAATTTAAGCAAAATGTTGTATGCATCAAAAGGATTAGTTATAACAAGTTATATGATGGATGCCATCCATCATATAAACTTAGCTGCTCCTGGATGAAGCCATTGATTGATGGCATCATCTATGACATCCAGCACATCAATCCATACGGCTTTGATGACAATGATGATGAAAATATGGGAAATTCTTGGGATTTTAAGCGGATTTATTGGATTCAACAAGGAAGAAAGACACCTCTGGTGGTTCATTATGACAGATTGAAACCGTGTAGAAGTGAACTGGACACAGAAAAGCAGAGTGAACTAATAAAAAGTAGAAATGAACAAACGAACAGTCACATAATAAAATCAAAGAAACTTACAGAACATGCAAAGGAAGATGAGGTGCAAAAACGAGTGTTGAGAGCAGCAACCAAAATCAAAAATCTTATCGGAAAATAAGACCACCTGGTTGGCTCACTGACTTTGAACATTAAAAGCATTGTTTAAAAAAATAATAATAAAATAAAATGAAATAAAAATCAATTAGGAAATAAGTCAGACTTTTGATTTGATTCCAGCCATGGCGTCTACAGCAGTGGGTTTTTACCGTTGTCACATGTGTCCGCAGCGTTTCTTCAAGAGGGAGAACAGAGAGAGGCATGAAGAAAGAAGAAACGCTGCCTATAGTTTTCGATGCGGCGATTGCGGGCTGAAATATTGTAGGAGGGAGGAATTGAGGAGGCACCAAAGGCGGAGACACCCTGGGTTTGCGGAGGCTACGGCAGCTCGACGCTTGTTGTCAGTCAGGTCCTGGGGAGGCGATGCCCACGTCTCCGACCCTCAGCATGTTGGCTAAGCCTCTGGTGTGCTTGCCACTGGAAACAGCAGAGGCGGGTGGAGAGGTGATACCCACGTCGCGACCCTCAGCACGTTGGCAGAGCCACTGGCATGTTTGCCACTGGAGGCAGCAGAGGCAGGTGGAGAGGCGATGCTGCCGCCGGTAGAGGAAGAGGAGGTGCCGGTGGAAGAAGTCGTTTGGGAGGAGGTGCTGGAAGATTAAGTTGCAGTAGACACGATGACATCCGAGGTGGCGGAGGAAGTTGCTGCAGCGAGAGACAAGTCAGATGCACCTGATGATCCGTCACAGATTGAGGAAAAGGATGTGGCAACTCAACAGACCCAACTATAGTTTCACCAATATCTAGTCGAGAAGGAGGAGATCATGGAGGAGTTAAATGAAGAGGGGAAACTAAAGTCCAGGAAGAAGATAATTAATCGCTATAAGTTATTATAAAGAATATAACGAACATTGAGAATGAACTATAAATAAGGAGTGTAAATAGACTTTGGATGATAGAGAGTGGATGTGGTTACTGCAGTTATTCTAATGTTCTTTTGCTGGATGAGATATTGCTATATAAAGTTTACGCCACCTATCCAGTGGTTCAAAAAAAAGTGTTTGGTTCCTATTACATCCTTAAAAAATATAGGTAGGGTAGGTAGGGATTTTTTATTTTTTATTATTTATATTCTTTAACTTGCACGATTCCCTGGAGTTGGATGGCTTCGATAAAGGTTTGCCTTGTTGTAATTGTCTTTATATGCATTAATTGTAGGCCCCTGCTTCTGTTCATCCAGAAATTTATAATTTAATTGTTGGAAAATTGATATTTAGGACGGCGAGGCAAATTTTTGGGTAGGAACAGTTCATTTTTCAGTAGGATTGGCAAAAAAAACTTTAGGGTTGGGGACAAATACAAGGTAGGGTAGGGTAATAGGAACCATACATCTTTTTTTTTTAGGCCTTACGTGGTTAGCAACGTATTTTGTGGTCATTGTCTCACGTGTTGCAACAATGCGTAGTTGAGTGAGGTATTGTTGGGCGTCAAATGTGGATGTTTGAACAACAGTGGTGCTGCGGTGTTTCAAGGAGAGTAATGTGATCAGATGCCTCGAAACAGGGTTTCGGAGCAACTTATGGAACAGAATGGGTACAAGCTACTTGGCCAGTAGCTTGGAAACAAGGCAACATTGCAGTGTTAGAACTTTACCCAATATATGTCCTCATATCTATGTATGGTCAAAAAATTCAAAACTATTATTTTCCATTGTGACAATGAAGCTGTAGTCACCCGGATAGTCAACAATCAAACTTCAAAGGACAAAACAATAATGAATATAATACGCCCTTTAGTATTATTGTTGCTAAAATATAATATAAACCTTCAAACTGAACATACTCCTGGTGTAAATAACATTTTAGCAGATACCATATCTCATTTTCAGGTCACTCAACACATGCTTCAACTTTATGGCATGCGGCCCTACCAAACAGATTTCCCAAAACACCTCACACCAGAAAACTTTCATCTATTCTAAAGCAGATTCTTAATGTGTCAATGTCAAATTCATCATTCAAAAGTTACATTCGTCACTGAAATTATTTCAGTGAATTCCTACATAGTGTATTACACCAAAAAGTACATCTACCCATACATAGTCAACACATAGCAATGTTCATTGCACATTTACACACAAAAGATTTACAGCACAGCACTATCAAGTCATACTTGTCTGCATTATCCTTTATTCATAAAGCGGGCAATTTGCCTGATCCAGTTAACACTCATTTGGTTCGCAAAAGTATGATTGGTATAAAAAACTTACAAACAGTAAAAACATCCATGCGTTTGCCAATTACCAAGCATGTTTTAAAATGCATATTATCCGCAATTCCTTATGCAACTAACAACCCATACAATCATGCAACGTATGTATAGAGCACTATTTTTGTTGACATATTACGCATGTTTGAGAGTTGGTGAGCTAGTGCTTGCAGATCAAAAACTACATGTTCTGCAAATTCAACAAATTACTCCAGTCAAATCAGATGCTGGTGTTGGTTATGATATTGCTTTCAAATCATACAAACACAGTCATAACCAAACCCCAACACTTCGCCTACTGGCATCAAAAGACAAGCCGTGTCCTGTGGATGCTCTGTCCAGCTTTCTAGCAGTGCGTTCTTCAGGAGATGGTCAAGTCTTTATTGATCAAAGGAACCAACCAATAACAAGAAAACAATTCAGCAAATTCTTAAAAGTATGCCTACAGATTGAAGGTTACTCTTTTAATAATTATAACACACATTCCTTCAGAATCGGCCAAGTAACTGAATTAGCAAAAGCTAATGCGCTTGAAGCTATCATTAAATCTACAGGGCGCTGGAAAAGTTCTGCTTTTCAAAAATATATTAGACCATCGTATTTCGCCGAGGGACCTGATCGGCCCTCATGAACGAAGTAAGTTTGTTTTTTTAAGTTTAATTTTTTAATATTTTCGGAACTGTGGGGGGGGGGGGGGGGGGGGGGGGGGGGGGTATATGTTATTTATTATAAAAGATGTGTATCTTGTCTATGTTCCGCCTTTTATTTCAGGTCTCTATCTTCAATATAACTCCGATTTCGGAGTTATTAAGTAGATCCCAAAATGGAGGGATTCGTTTCGGACATTTAGAAATTAAAAAAGTTTTTTATTTTTTTAAAAATAAAAAACACATCGTAATGGCGCTTTTAATTGCCACATTTGTATATATCACCCTGCTCTATCGGGGTAAGGGTCTGTTTTTTTATTGTTATTATTTTTTTACGAGTTTGAAGGCATTAGACAGAGGTCTGTTATAATTTTTTTTTTTGAAAAAAAGTTATATTTTGCATTTCGGAGCATGCCGTTGCTCAGATTTTGTATTTTTTTCAAAAATTAAAATTTTATTAGATAGATATAATGAATATCTATCTATATGAAAATTTTTGAAAATATCTGGCAATTATAACTTGCCAAACGAGGGGAGATTCCCTATGACCTCAAGGGGTTTTCCCATTGTATGGCAGGCCATAACCGAAAAAAAGAGCCTGCCATAACATGATTTTGATTTGTTGTTTATAAATGTTTTAAATTTAATTTCAGCTAAACTTTTGATTGAGGAAATAAGTTCCCCACCTCAGGTACAAAGCTATCCATCCCTGGACGTTGGGGTTGGAATATTGTTTTTTTTTTCATGTTTTAATTTTAACAATAAACATGTATGTTACTGTTATATTTTTTTGGGTATAGAATCTTTCTATTCCCATTGATGTTTAAGTTATATACGCGCCGTGACGGATTTTGAGGGGGGGATTCCCCCTAACCATGCACTATTTTTGGGCCAGTTTTGGCCAGATCCAGAAAGAAGCTGGGTCATGACCTTTCATATGTGTATCCCAGACCTTCATCATGGCTGCTTTCAACACTAGAGGAGAAGCTTTCGAGCAATTTCGCCGCGGCCAGGATGTCAGAGCCCAAGATATCGTGCCCCTTGTTCCGGCTGACCTACAAGAAAACTTTAGAGAGCTTTTTATGGACGAAGACAGTGATGACAGTGACTTTGAAGGCTTCCTTCCACTGGACACTGACAGTGATGATGACGACGACTTTGTTCTCGCCGATCTACAGTTTCTGCGTCGCCCCACAGAAGATGACAGCGATGAGGAGTTCGTGTTGGCGGATTACGTAGCCCCTGCTGCAGGGGACGACCCGGATTTGGGCCTTGTTTTAGAAGATTTGGTGCCAGTGCGCCCCCATGTTGGAGGCCGCAATCAACCGCCAGGACTTGCAGCTGGTGCGAGGCCCGCCGCCAGTGGAATTGGCAACCGGGAGATCTCAACTTCGCGCCCATCCCGTTCTCGGACACTCCTGGCCTGACAGAACTCCCTGATGATGCCACGGTAAGCGACTTTGTCAAGCTGTTTTTCCAGGAGGAGGACTTCGCGACCCTGACCAACGAAACAAATCGATACGCTTCCGATCATCTGCGCGGCCATCGGGATTCCATCCCCCCGAATTCTCGTTTTCGCAAATGGCCAGAGAACGGAGTTCGCGTCAGCGACATGAAATGCTTCATCGCCATAACGGTTGCCATGGGAATCGTAAAGAAGGAGGCCCTGGAGGACTACTGGTCCACGGATCCAATGACCGCGACGCCTTTCTTCGGCCAAGTCATGCGCCGCGACTTTTGGCTGAACATCTTGTCATTCTTGCACCTCGCTGACAACGCCAACTACGTCCCTCATGGCCAACCCGGATACGTACCCGAATACAAGTTCGGCGCCCCCTACAAACGGATGATCCAACGTTTCACGGCCGTGTTCAAACCTAGTCAGTACATCAGTATTGACGAGGGTACAATCGCATTCCGAGGACAAGTTCGCTTTAAGTTTTCAACCCCATGAAGCCAGATAAGTACGGTATCAAAGCATACAAGCTCTGCGACTCGTCAAATGGTTATCGCGTGCGGTTCGAGTTATATACGGCAACACCCCACGGAGAGCCCACTGGCCATGGCAGCACATACAACCTCATGTTCAGGCTCGTCGACCCCTATCTGTTCACCGGACGCATCCTGTTTACCGACAACTATTACTCTTCTCCGCAACTTTTCATGGACCTCTATGACTCGGGGATAGGCGCCACCGGAACAACGTGAAACCGCAAGGGAATTCCCGATTCAATCAAGTATGCGAACGTCAAGAAACGTGGCGAGAATGTTGTTGTCAACAACAATCCCCTGGTTTGCGCCAAGGTGATGGACAAGAAAGTTGTCACCTTCCTATCGACAGCGCATTCATTCAAGATGGTCGCATTGGGATCCGTTGATTTCCGTGGCAACCCTATCGAACGCCCAGAAATGATGAACGAGTATAACAAGTACATGGGTGGTGTGGACGTCAACGACCAGATGCTTAGCTACCAGACCTTCAACTGACTAACCCTGAAGTGGTGGAAAAAGGTGTTCTTCCACGTATTCAGCTTGGCTCTGCTAAACGCCTATATCATATACAAGACCTGGTGCGCTGAAAAGCGTAAACAGCCACTGAAGCAGAAAGCGTTCCGCCGACAGTACGTTAAAGAGCTGATCACATCTGTTGGAGTTGTCCCATCTTCTGAAACCCGCCCACCAAAGACCTCTGTTTTAAACTTTACTGAGCAAAATAATGAAGCTTTATGTATAAAATTCACTTATCATTAAAGGGCAAATGCACCATCATAATGATTTAGGTTCAAAATGTGCCTATACGTGTCACCTTTCTAATAAGACCACCCGCAAGTCTGTCCTCCTCAGCACTCCTCAGATATGGCTTATGAAAGTTAGTAAAAAACTAGCCTGAGTCTTGGCATGGAGGCTGACATTGCAGGCCAATTAAGCCCAATTAAGCACAATCAGTGGTATGAAGTGACTGCCAGTGCTGCTTCTGATTGGTTGAGAGATATCAGTGGCTGGAAGTGACTGCTACTGATATCTCTCAACCAATCAGAAGCAGGTCTGGCAGTCACTTCATAAGCACCACTTCTGATAATGGCAGCCTCTATACCCAGACTCAGGCTAGTTTTTTACTAACTTTCATAAGCCATATCTGAGGAGTGCTGAGGAGGACAGACTTGCGGGTGGTCTTATTTGAAAGGTGACACATATAGGCACATTTTGAACCTAAATCATCATGATGGTGCATTTGCCCTTTAAGTGTATTTCATCCTAAACAGCTGGTTTCTAACCAAATTGAATCAAATGCAGCTTGTATCCGGTATGTGCAAGGCATTTTCCTGCATTCTGACTGTTGATCTTGACCTTTGAATGTACTCATTGACCTTGGATATAATCTTTGAGATGGAAAATATGAAGTGTGCTTTAATGAAATTTACTGAAAAAGTGTCTCATCATAAAATCTGGTTTCAAACCAACTGTTATCAAATGCAGCTCATTTTTCAATGATTTGACCTTTGACCTTTATTTTAAAATGTACTTATTGACCTCAGATTTAAACTTTAATGTGAGAAAAACTAAATCTTTGTGTATAAAATTCACTGATTGATTGTATTTCACCCATAAAAATCGAGTTTCTTATCAAATGCAGCTTGTTTCAGGTCCAAACAAGGCATTTTAAGGATTTTGAACTTTGACCTTGAGAAGTTAGTCGAAACAATTGGAGACATATTTTTTTGAAGTCCTCATCCAAAATTGGTCTAGACACACTATGTCTCCAACAATTAACATGAACTTCCCACGGAAACTACATAAGCTGCCAGACTATATGGATAACCTCCTACGTTTAAACGGCCAGCATTTCCCTCGTAAAATTCGCCCCGTAGGCAAGAAAAAGAACATCATCCAGGACGCGAATCTGCCTTTGAATGCGCCCAATGTGAGAAGGCCCTCTGCATTGACCCCTGTTTCGTTTTTTATCACACGAAGACCGAGTACAAGCTTGCCTACAAACGCCACAAGGCTCAACAGGAGGCAGCGGCTGCGCAAGATGCTCAGGACTGAAACAAACAAACGGTAAACAAACGCTATGGCCTTGACCTTGAACTCTGAAAAACGATGACGCACTTAGTGCCTTTGGATATTTTTCGTTATGCGCCCATGTGTTCTTAGCCACCCGCTGGAGCATGCCAGATGGCAGGTAACATAGCTCCATGGTGGGCAGTCGGGGTAGACTTTTAGATATAGTAGTTTCTAGAAAAATTAGTTTCGATATAGATTAGTACTAAAAATGTTGAAATTTTTTCAAATAAAAAACAACACCCCTTTGCACTTATATCGCTTGAACCTCAGTCAGGCAACCTCAGTGCAAGAGGACCTGAGCCTGTCATAATGTATTTCATGAAAAACAAATGAAATAGATTATTACAGGGCAAGCCTAAGGATAACTTGAAATGGTTAACTTTAGGCTTGTGGCTCCGTCTGGACGGTTATTTTATTCTAATGGTGAATGTCAATTTCATATTTCTTTCAGTTATCTTTTGTAGGTTACGGATCGTTACAAAGGTAAATTTCCTGCCAGGTGAATGTGCCACCTCAACTAAGTCACCCCATATTCAATTAAAGGTGTACACTTACCTTCACTTACCTTCTATACTTACCTTACTCCAATTCCCATCCCACTTTAAAGGGGCTGTGAACCCTCTGATCTGTCGCATTGTAGTAGCATGGTTTCCATGTTGATGATCTAAAAGTATATCTTTCAGGGAAGTTCCTGAGGAAAATTGAAGAATTTAGAATTTCCACTGAAATACAAATAAAATCTAAATCTACTCTATGCACCATAAGCGTAGGTGCGATCACATAGGAAACACTACAATGCATCAGGTAAGGCGTGGTTAAAATTAGAGGGGGGGTGCTGCTGCTATGTCTAGGTGCGACTAGGTGCGTCTAGGTGCATCTACCTGAAACGATAAAAACAAATATTAGAACATATGATAACAAGAGAGACTGGTTCGCCAGTCTAGGGGCCGGTCAACCAGTTTAAGGGCCGATCGACCAGTCTAAGGACTGGCGAGACAGTCAAAGATTATTTTGAGAATAATAACATAGGTTTACATGTAAAAATCTAGATATGTATAATGTTTTTATATGAAATATAGTTTTTTAAAGGAAGGCTTTGGTTTCGTACAAAAACTTGTTTGAACTACCTTTATACTACACATAATCACTTCCTGATTGCATTTCCATTCTCCCATGCTAATTTGGGCCTAAACAGCAATTTGTGTATTAAGCCCCTTCCTGCTGGTCTATAGCAACAGGTCCCATAGCAACCCCAGCTGGAGGTGCAGAAGCCCTGCAGCATGCAGTGAGTGGATTCAGTGCACTAGTAGGCCCAGTGCCAGTAGGCTGTAGGTAGAGGTTATAGAGAAAGCAAGGCCTGAATTGTGCAGATTTTGCTTAAAACAGGCATAACATGTATGCAGCAAGATTTGAGAATAACTTGGGACTTGAACCATACCAGTATGAGCCACGGAGGGCTGTACCTAGTGTTGATTCTGATTCACATATCTCTAGTGAGAGTGAAGAGGAAGTTGATTTTGGTGATTGGAGAGTAGACACTGATGAGTGGTGCACATGTGGTCAGTGTACAGTAATGGCAACAGCACAAGAATGTATATGCTGCCAAGAACTTGAGAATGCCAAAGTATACATAGATGAGTTGCCGAGAGAGGCAACCTGCATTTCGGAGAATCCTGATTTCACCAATGTTGTCACCAGAAGATCAGTCCTGAGGGCAGCACTGATTGCCAGGGCTGACATAAGAGCTGATGACCTAAAAGAACCTTTGACAAATAGGTGAGTTGATGCTTTATATGTTAAACCTTTTAGAGGCACACCCAGGATATCTCAAAAGGTGGGGGGGGGGGGGGGGGGGGGTTGCTGGTTCTAAGTAATGCTGGGGAATGTCTCACATTGAAGGTGGTACCACCCTCCCCCCCTCGGCCCTCCCCCTCTGGTTCTTCCTTTGACTTTTGTACCATGATAATGTATAATTGATATAATTTATTAAGATGCATTTCTAGTGCTTACACAAGGAATACCATTTTCAATGTAAGATATATGATAAGCTTCAACTTTCTGTAAAATATTGATTCAACAAGAAACAAAATATGAATTTAAAAAATGAATGGCTTTATTTTGCATAATAATTCAACTGAATATACAATCTGCAATGGCTTCTACATTTACTTGGCTTCTAGTTACTTGTCACATACTTTGAAACATGTTTGATTACAATTGTCTGCCAGAGTATTATTCAGAATAGAGTAACCATAAGCTTTTTGTGAGTCCAACATTGTTTATTACTGTCTTCACTGGCTTCTGTATATATGTAAGAGTCAACAGCAATTTTCTCTATATATAACTCTACCAATCATTTCTACACTGTCAGTCACAACACTGACTTAATTCAGTTCCACTAGCTATGTTGAAAGCCATTTTTCAAAGTACAAAAGTCTGAATTTTAAGTTCATGTGAATCCTTTTATTGTATTAAAGTGCCACTGGTAAGATGAGAAACAGCACAACATTATTTATTCATTACCTTATCAAAATATTTATAAGCAGTATTTTACCATTTTTTTTTATCTAAAAACACTGCCCATTCAAGGAAACTACCTGAACATGCACCTTGCCCAATTACTTTTCCTGTACTAAAGCAGCCAGTGAGAGTGCTGAATACACTCTACACTCACTGCATGCTGCAGGTCCTCTGCACCTCCAGCTGGGGTTGTTATGGGCCCTGTTGCTATACACCAGCAGGAAGGGGCTTAATACACAAATTGCTGTTTAGGCCCAAATTAGCATGGGAGAATGGAAATGCAATCAGGAAGTGATTATGTGTAGTATAAAGGTAGTTCAAACAAGTTTTTGTACAAAACCAAAGCCTTCCTTTAACATAAAGGACTGGTTCGGCAGTCTATGATACCCCTATTATACCCCCGTTTCCTTGCTGAGATTGTAAATTCTAGAAGGCTCCTCCTCCCCTCCCTTTTCATGTAATGACAGTCCCATATTACACTCTGTAAGTTATATGTCTTAGAAAAAAACTTATGTACTTATATAGGTATTATTGGTTTCTGACGAACGTATGATTTGTAGACTGACCTCGGTCTAGAGACTGGTTCACCAGTCTAGGGGCCGGTCAACCAGTCTAGAGTCGGGTCGACCAGTCTAAGCAAGGGCGAACCGGTGTAAGATGAGGAGGGTAATATTTTTTATATTGTTTTAACATGAAAAAACAATTAAGTACATTGCTTTTGCATGAAATCTAGTGTTTAACCAAAAAAGACTGGCTCACCAGTCTATAGCACCCCAAATTTGCCCCGGTTTCCGCCGAAATTAGTAAAATCTGAAAGCCCCCTCCATTCCCTCCGTTTTGGTGTATTTTGACTTAAATTCGATGAATGATAACAAATTTAGGAACCAATTACTTATAAGTACCTATTTAAAAGGAATTTGCCCAAACAATTCAGTTCTGGGGCCCTAGCCCCCACCAGACAATTCAGCAGGACAAGGGTTAAATATAGCATTCCTTCTGGCGCTCTCTTATGAGGTCAGCCTCAAGAGTATTGTATATATGTAAATATTTAATAATTTATATTTAATATTATAAAATATTATTTATAAACCCAATAATTGCCTTTGTTAGTCGTGCCACAAATGCACACGTTTGGTGATCAGCACCAAACATATTTTGTGGTGCGACAGGAGTGACATCTGGCGCTCTCCTGCCAAACTATGGATGTCCACGCATCACGTTGCTATGGCAGCACGTGACTCAATGGGGCAGGCGCCCACAACGCGATCGATCATTGTCTTTTTCCAAAACAATCATTTGACAGTAGCGGACGTTGCTGCTGTCACTTTCAGAAATCAATTTTTTAAAATCCCACCCTTTTCCCTCCCTCATTCAGAGTCTTTTTACAAAAAATGTTATTGGCGCTCTCTTATGAGGTCAGCCCATTTTCCATTCATTAAACAGGGAAGAGTTGCAGATTTTCTTGATTCTATCTAGCTTTCTAGTAGATTCACTGGAGTTTGCAACTTTTTCTTGATCGAAATATTTATAATGTATATATACATATATATCTATTATCATTCAATGCCATCTGCTAATGCTTGCTATGGTTTCTTAACCAAATTACAGTAGAGTGTATATATGTAATATCTAACATATTATTTAATTGTTATATTCATAACAATAGGTAATTATAAAGGTACTGTTTTATATTATGCATCAAGAGTATTGTATATATGTAAATATTTAATAATTTATATTTAATATAATAAAATATTATTTATAAACCCAATAATTGCCTTTGTTAGTCGTGCCACAAAAAATCAGATTCCCTTGATAAACATAAAATTTCTACATACCACCAAACAGCGGCCAGCGCTTATAAGTACAACAGGCACAGAGGAAAATGTGAAAGTGGGGGAATCTCAGAGCAATAAGACACTTCTTATGTTGCATAAGGCAGCTCTACCAAAGCTTAAAACCATGTTCCGTTCGGTACACGCTTTAGCTCACCAAAATAGGCCATTTAAGGATTTCTTGTGAATGTGCGATCTAGATGAAATGAAGGGCCTCCATGTTGGGAAGAGGTACCGCAATCACACGCAGGCTGCTGATTTTGTTGCCTTTACAGCCCTCAAGGCTTTTGATGATGTCGCAAGAGAATTGAAATAATGTAAATTCTACTCAATTATGGGAGATGACTAGGGTTCGGTTGCGAAGCGATTTTTGGTATCGCTTGATCGAAAAATATTTCGAACAATTAAGCGATTCGATTCGAGTTTTAAGGCCACATGCCGTAGTTTTAAGGCGAACGATTTTGCACATCATTGTGCTGCGGTATGCGCCGGCACATGCCAAGGCATGCATGCTGTGTTGTACCGCGGCAATTGATGAATCAGTGCACCAAATATGGCGCAATAGATTTGTTAACTCTTGAGAGTTGACATGGAGCCGGTCCGTGTCACTTCGCGAAAGTTCTAGAGATTTTTCTATGTTTTGGCCGTGTAATTCCGCAAAAAATATTTCAGAAATATAATCGATTATTTCAAATGCCGTTTGAACGGGTCGAGTCGGCCTCAGCTCAAACAAATGCTCGAGTTCTCGCTTAATCGACCGACCACTAGAGATGACAGCACTGATGTTGGTGCATGTGAACAGAGTATGTGGTTTGTGAGGTCGGCCAAGGAAGGTAAAATCAACATCAGGTTTTTAGGGAATAAAACCTTAGAGAGGGCAGACGCTGAAAGTATAATTAATGGCGTAAAAGAACTGGTCGATGTTAATCTTCAAATGAAGTGGCAGGCTTTCATGGACAGGGTAGTGGCTTCAACAACGGACGGAGCGAGAGTGATGTTGGGAAGGGTTGGAGGTGTTTGTGTAAGGCTGCAGGCCTACCAACCCTCCATGATCATCGTTCACTGTATGGCCCATCGCTTAGAGTTGGCCTGGGGAGATGCATGCAAAAAGTTACCTATCTATGACAAGTCAATTGAGACCTTGGCTGTTGGTCTGTTTTATTTTTTACTCTTCCCTTTGAGACAAGCTCTGCACGTAAAATTCATCTTTTTATTTTTTATCTGTCAAGGCCCAAACTATCCCCATTAATCCATTGTTCACATCTACCAGGCACAAACATAATTTTCAGAACTAACTTGCCATGCCGGGCAAGTAGTAAATGATTTTGACTTGCCCGACATACTTTTTGACTTGCCCGAAGTACGATTTATGCTAGAGATGCATGTATTGTTTGTCAAGGATTAAAAGATAAAACATTATGATTTCCTTTTCAGTTTTGTTGCATTGTTTGCATGGCTCTGGGTATCTGGGCCATTTACTAAAGAAAAATGAGATGAGTATTCAGAAATACAGCATGCCCATTTGGTCAAGTGAAAACTAAAATGTACATGCCCAAAAGCCCTTTTTTCACAAATTCACTTGCCGGGGCAAGCTAGATCGAGCCACTCTATCGTCAGGTATGTCTTTGTTTACATTATGAGATTGACTGGCCATACCCACAATAGAGAAAGCCCCATACAAAACTTTTCCACTGCGCCCAAAAAGCTGGGCGCTCACATTTTAAGGCCAGTCTGGCCACCCAAACCAACTGAATTCGTTACCTACCTTGTAAATTAACGTTGTGACGCTTTTACAGCACTCAAATCTGCCCAGAGTGAGAGAAATCAGAGCTTTTTGGCTGGAAGCGATAATTTTTAACGAGTTTGTTCCGCCATTTAACTCACAAGTGTGAAAGGGTGATAGGTTTGATATGAGAAATGATGGATAATGCTGCGCGACTAGTAGGGGTCCATAACGTTAAAATTATACGGTATGGTACGGGTACTGTATATTTTATACGGTTCCGGTATGCTAACGGTATCGATACTGGTTACTTTCTTTACTTTGTTGATGTTTTTGAAATTCTGTTGCGCGCGTTAGTGCTTGGAAAAGTGTGGTGGGGCTGGACTAGCACCATGTAAAATACATAGCGTGGCCCTCTCCACACTTTTCCAAGTACTACTGCGCGCGTTAGTATCTATCGTGGTGCAGTTAAAATGGCGGCCGGCACTGGATGACGCGATCGTGATGTATTTTCCTGCTGATCCCGCGTCTCTGCACTCTTTTCCGCCTTGCCTGCTATATCAGCAGCGAGGCATTTTATTCATAGTACCGGCTACTATTTATACGGTTTATCACCGGTATTTTCGGGCGGGGTATCGGTACCCTCACGGTACGGGTATACCGGTGTTGACCCCTAGCGACTAGTCATGCCTTGGATTAAATGGCGGAACAAACTCGTTGAAAATTATCGCTTCCAGCCAAAAAGCTCTCATTTCTCTCACTCTGGGCGGATTTGAGTACTGTAAAAGCGTCACAGCGTTAATTTACAAGGTGGGTAACGAATTCAGTTGGTTTGGGTGGCCAGACTGGCCTAGAAATGTGAGCGCCCAGTTTTTTGGGAGGAGTGGAAAAGTTTTGTATGGGGCTTTCTCTATCGTTGGTATGATTGTAGGTCAAAATCGCCGATCCGAAAATCGCTGACTACCTAAATGGCCGCGATCGCAAAAACAGCCGATGACACAATGGGCTCTTCTGAAATAAACCTTCCTACTCCCCTAATTTAGTAATTGAATTTCACATTCTCCACATTTTAAGTGTCATAAACATTCTTATTAAGTAGTCTCTGTTTCTATATATGTTTTTGTATAATTCTAGACGAATTCCGTAATTGCGCCACAAAGCCAAAACCTACAGTTATAGCGCCCAGCTGCGCTTACTTTTCTTCTTGAAATGTTCGTTTTTAAGTCCAAATTCAGTCTAATGATAAATGACAATAAATAGGGCCCCTTTCAACCATCGGCCTTTTTTCAAACAGCGATTTCCGAATCGGCGATTTTGACCGTACACCTAGGGGCAAGCGGGCTACTAATTATGTCGGTGCCTGTCTACCACAAACTCTTCTCCCCCCTTTCCATCTTCTCTACTACTTCTCTTACTCATTTCTCTCAGACAAACAATTCAAATTCCAACAAACAATCAACTTTTTCATTTTCTCAAAACTCCTTACCAAATTTCGTTTCCCACCAAAAATGCTACCCACGCCAATATACTCCTTGCACCCCAAATCGTTTTAAACACCCCAAATATCCTCTTCCCGCTCCTACAACTGACACCACACAAATCACAAACTATTCACAAAAAATAGGCCCTTGGAAAGTGACAAACCAATCAAGTCCAGTTGGAACTGAAGCAAGACGGTTCCGGTTCAGTACGCCGAGAAGAAGCCTGCCCTGAAGCCTGCCATGTGTAAACCAGTTTCCGCACTATGCGACGCCTAGCGGTCAAGCATGAAACTCTACTCTTGGCCTCCACTTCCGGATTACCCGGCATGTTATAAACCGAAGGATATGAACTGAAGACTTGCAAATAAACAACATTGAACAGATTAGACAGACTTGAAATTTAAACTAACTAGTTCATTTAAACTGGTCGTATTGATCGACGTTATCAGAAAGCAAGATGGATTCTCAAAGGTAAGAATTAAAGTGACTTCTACTCTAAGTCTTGTGTTTGGTCTTCTAAGGTCTTAGCAGAGAAATACATCCCCTACTCATCTCAGGTCTTAGTCTAAACAAGTGCTTGAAGTGGCATGAAATGATGAATGAACTGTGTGATACTGTGATAGGAGGATAACACCATGAACAGTCTTCGGCTTCGAATTGCTACTACTGGTTACTTATAGGCTGGGGACATATAGATAGAGACCTGGGAACAGGTTCCACTCGCCTGTAATGGGGTGTGCGCACGAGCTAAAGCAATTCCCGATCGAGCCCTGTGAGTGTGAAGACATCTACATCTTATGTAGCTGGGCCGACTCTAATATTCATTTTGTATACTGATGCTTTTTGGTATTAAAGTCGGGGATAACGCCTATACCCAGCTGTGGTAGTATTCGTTCTTCCCAAATTTCTCCGTCGGTGCCAAATTTACTTCATACCTGACTGCTCCAGGATGACAAATATAAGCTAGCAATGTGTGCCGCTAACTTCGTGTGTGGGTAAAATCACTTTTAACGGAACGGTAGTCCAAAGATTTTTTGAGAAGGTTTGTTTATCAAATGGTGACCACCATCTTGCCGAGATTTCATCGACAAGCGACTCCCATTTGTGATTCGGCACATGCGGCAGGCCCAAGACCATTTTCATAAACAATAGGCGGCATGTGCTGAATTACAAATAGAAGTCACTCTTTGATGAAAGCTTGGCATAGATTTTTAAAGTCTCTGATGGAACTTGGAAGATGCATGACTACTAGCTTAGATGAAGAATCAAGGGGACTAAAAGCCACCAGATTTCACCGGTTGACCTGGGCTATGGGTCAAAACGGGGCTTAAACTGTCTGTATACCTAGCTTGCAGCTAGTCGGAGAGCTGTTTATTTGAGAACCCTGTCGTTAGTGCAGCTCACTGGCTACCTAGCCTAAATAAAAGTTGTTAGTTTCCTGTATCCCTACCCTAACAAGTTTTTATTCAAAAAAAATACCTATTCTAAAGTTGTTTCCACCCTCCCAACTCCCAATCAATGTAAAACATGCACAAAATACACATTCTTGACCCGAAAAATTATCCAAAAAAGATCTTTTTAGCGACCTGGCTACCATTGCCAACAATACAATCTCGTGTGTTTACAAGTATTGTTCGCAACAGACAAACACGCGAGATCGTTGTGTCGGCATGTTCACAATTTACAATAGGAATTAATGAGCAAAATCAACATTTTGCGGAGCTGAGACAAAAAGTATGTTTGTACATACACGTAGTAGTGCTCCAAAGAGGTTTGCCAAGTTTGGATGGCAAACTCAAACGTTTTGTCACAAAAAAGTGGCAAAAGTGATTGCCAAACTCGAGTCAGACAGACTATAGTACCCTATTTTTTCGGACTGTTACAGGAAACAAATTTTTTTCTAGGCCTTATACTGCAGATCTGTTTAAAATCAGCTGGGCACACAGCCATATCTAGACTCCTTTGTTATCATTTGAGCCATTGTGTTCGAAATGTTGTCTCTATGATGGAAAGATTTGTTTTTTTTTGATGCAAATGCTTTCTTTACTTTCTCATGATGGGCATTGGATGTTGTGAAGGCTTGTTCAAGCAGTGTTTTTTGCCAAAAAATAAACTTCATTGTATAAGTAAATATATTGTTTAAAAACATATATATTGCTTCTAGTTTAAGAATGTGCAATAAGACTTTGTGAAGAGAATGTAGGTAATTATCTAGAACTAGAGCTGCACTCACCACTCACAAACTCGAGTGGCTCGAGCACTAGGGAAGGCGAGTCGAGCTCGAGCTGAAGACGTCAACTCGCAAACTCATCTATGTTTGGAACACAAACGTACCACAGAACATCTAACACAAATTTTCTTATTATTGCTTATCGCTGTCATATTTTGTTTACAATCCCCAATGTATAGAGGCAGTTTTAAGCGTTATATACTGACCTTTGTACCGCTCTATAGTTCTAAAGCAATATGTAAATATAGATATATATTCTTCTATGCAGGCACATTTTAAAATGAAATAACCATGTAAATGTTAGCGATTCTCCATTAGTAAGTATTTCTTTCTTAATTGGTGAGCTGAATAATGAATATTTATTATAAAAAACGAGCATCCATGAGCTCATGAGTCAAAATGGTGTGACCTCATGAGTTGATCTCCCTCTGTGAGTGCAGCTCTATCTAGAAAACTATTGACATGGGTTCCGTTCATGCATAAACGCTCTAAATAACATAATAATACCAGTTCATTTTTTTTTATTCGAAGAAATGTTCTTGCTTTGATTTTAAAATTATAAAGTCAATCTGGAAATTGCTGAAAATAACAATGTTCATCTATTCTGAGCCAATGATTGTGTTAATGAATGTGTTATCATGTGGCTCACCAAGGTCTTAGGCAGGATTTGGGAGGTGGGTGCCAAAATTTTGGTAGAACTTAGTAAAGTTTTGGGCATTCTATTTTGCAATTGAGACCACTCAGAATATAACCATAAACATTTATTTACTCTTCAAAATAAGGCATAATATCCTCATATGATTATGTCTTGGAGATTGTATTGAGGTGGAAAAATTCAATTATATGCTTGAAATTGACATTGTAACATACCTGTCAACATTCAACTATCCAAAATCAGGAGATTTCATGCGGTTCACTATTGCGGCATTTTGTTTAGTTCCAATCCTCGCCACCAGGGGTCAGGTTATAGTTTAGCTTAGGAGTGGGCCCTTATATTTAACAGGAGTGGGCAAATTGATAACCATACAATGTTTAAGAATTATTATTTTTAATTTTTACTTTGAAAGCTTGTTGAATTCATCAGCCACTGCAAATGGCATATTGTGTTGAGCAATGAAGTTCGAAAAAAGAGGCTCTGCTAGGGTAACACTCTTTTGTAGTAGCAACTGATGTGATTTTGTTTGTTGTCTGCAATGTCCTTGCATACTTCTTGCGTGCAGGAGTCCCTATATGCTATTTCATATCTGATTTTCCTCCATTTCCTATAGATATATCCAAACTACATGTCACGCAGTAAGCAAAAGAATCACCCTTTTTGCTCCTAATTTCAGAGTATAACATCAGTATCATCCTTTGCTCCTAATTTCAGAATATTCTCAAGCCATTTTGTCGCTTGATTTACACAGATATCTCTGTATTTTACGAGGTGGTAAATTTTCCTTGTCAGCCATTGTAGATTTTTCTTGAGATACAATCTGATGAAGCTAGCCGACAATCATAAAGGTGCATAGAACAATACATCGGTGCATGATAATTCCAATTAGTAAGGGATTAGCTATTAATACCTACTGATTACAACACCCAGTAATTGGGTCAGGTGAGATACACTAGATAGAAAGGAACAGACTGACCTACTTGCTGAGAAAAAGATGGAAGATTTTTCAAAGTCAGCGAAATCAGTAGCTAATCAGTAGATTTCTTCAAATCAGGTGCTAAATCAGTAGACAGCGATTTGGGGGTCTGAAATCAGTAGAGTACTGCTCAAATCAGTAGAGTTGACAGGTATGTTGTAAGAAATAACTAACAAAGATAATTGGGTGTCCTGATGAGACCAAATGAGGCCCAGAGTTGAGGCCATGCTGGCTCACAGTGCCTGCAATTTAATATTGTAGATGGAAGATAGATGGCAGCACCTTGATATAATTGTTTCTTCAACTGTCCACAGATGGCAGCACTTAATGACCCAGTTGAGTGTATCACCTGACCATATTCAACTCAACTGCATCCTCACGGACTGAGAAATTAGAAATGTATTGTTTTTACTTTTTGAATATTTTAAGTCACAGATTATTGAGCCTCTTGATATCTCAAAATCATTTTTGATCTCAATACTATAACAGGGACTGCTTATTGTGCTTAAAATGATATGTTCCCAAAACCTTTTTCTATGTCCAGATAGCTTCTATACATATCTTCATTTTATCTTGGTATTTATATCATAGGGCAGACAATATACTAGCAGACATTTTTTTTCACTATTCCCATTAGCATAGTTTGTGTTGTCTTCATCTTCTGCATCAGACTACTTTGTTTGCACAATATCTCAAAATCCATTCTGAAACAAAATCTTTTCAAATTTATATGAATGCTCTATTATGACATTTTCATATAAACTGATCATACTTGGAAACCTTAGATTTATTTTTAAGATTATTTGGGGGCAGTTTGCATCCAGATCTGTATGATGCAGGAGCTTAGATTGTAATATAACTGCAACAAAATGTATTCAATTGTTTATTACCATTAATCAACTTTTTGTCAACAAAATGTTTTCACGTGTTGTGTACTAATCCCTGGCAAAAAAATGGTAAAGTTCTGTTCTCATGCCAGGGTCTTAGCCAGGATTTCAAAAATGCCTGTCCAAAACAGCTATTTCAAAAATTCTGCCCGTCCAGATTTAGCTACTGATTTACTTCAAATCCTTATACCAGCTACAATTAATAGCCTAGTGTGTCAACAATGGCAATTTACACTTCAGCTTTGTCCTTGGAGATGGTTTGTTAGGAAAATATTTGGTTATTACACCCAAAAAATCAAAATTGAAAAATCACCTAGAAATTTTTGCCTGTCCGAACAGGAGGTTTTTAGGAAACTACCTGTCCACAAGACAGGTAGGACGGGTCCTGGCTAAGTCCCTGACTGCAACGAAATGTATTCAATTGTTTATTACCATTGATCAACTTTTTTTTCAACAAAATGTTTTCAAGTGTTGTGTACTAATCTGTGGCGAAAAAATGATAACGTTCTGTTCTCATGCCACTTACATAATGGGTAGAAATGCGACAGGAATTTCAAATTGTGTGACAGTCACTTTGACTTTGGAGAGCCCTGAGATGGTAGGATGAATGACAATGATTGGAAATTTGCAAGAAAAGTTTGAAGCATCTGTGAGAATTGTTTTTCAGATCGTACTCCTTGCAATCCATAGTATTAAAACAATTGTTCAAATTCATTCAGTTCAACCAATTTTGGCAAAATTACATATATCTAGGAATATTTTTAAATCCATATTAGAACTTAAGTGTACATAAGTAAAGTTTGCTCAGTACAATTGATCAATACATGTACAGTGTAATCGATTCCTCAATGGCATTGCTCTCACCTGGTTTGGAAGAATATAACCATAGGTAAATATTTAACACTGCCTTAAAGCACACAAGTCATGTACATTTCATGCATTCACATTTTCAAGGCTCATTTCTTGGTATTTGTCATCAGGGTTCATTTCATTATTTATTCAATGAACAAATAGGCTCTCGTGCAAGAACAAATTTGGCAACACTTTGTTAAGCATCTATCCTAGTGATTTTAAGAAAATAATGAACTATTCAATGACAGGCACCGCCATAATACCTCCATCGGCGCTATTGATAGTTTCCGTAACGTATCGCGCCCTGAATCGATGACAATGGAAATCAGCAAGGCCACTGTTCTTTACCTGTTCCGCACCTGGACCTATAGAAAAATCCAGGCTATTGTCTTACTGCTAAATGGGCATTTGTTAATCTGTCTAATTTGCATATTTTGTTTGTCTGAGCACCTGCAAGACTCGACCGGTAAGTCAAAGTGAGACACCCGCAAGAATCGATGAAACACAATCAGGTGAAAAGAGATCGTTGAATTTTATGTTATTATTTATTTATGACTGTTCCATGAACACAATGGATTGAATGACAATACCACCATTGTCACACCTATTGTCTCTAATCTTTGTGATTTATTGGTCTATGTCAACAACAACTTTTATTCTCATCCCATTAAAAGCTGTTGCAGTATATAAAGAGTGAGTTAGGGAGTCCTTGGGGAAAATAAACCACCTTCAAGTAAAATAATAGCCAACCTCTATATTTACTGTATTATTATGTGATACTATGACATGCTTTATTTTAATTCATTGAAGAAAAAAAGACCATTTCAAATTCATGAATTAGTAGAATTATGAAACATATTTTCTTCCCCTGCGCCAAATCTTCATTAAAATCTATATCTTCATTAAAGAAAAAGACCAGTGCAGGGTATATAAAAAATTCCTAGTTTGAAATAATTTAACAAAAAGATTTTGTTGTGAAATTTGATTGCTACTGGTTATGAATGCAAACCTGTATGTATAATGCCATTTCATGAGTATGCAATATATAATTTCTGTCTTCACTATGAGAAGCAAATCAATATTTCATTATTTCACTTAAATTTCAATGACTGGATGTACTTAAGATATAACATGTGAATCATAAATAAGTGGTTACACGACCATGATTGGTATCTAAAATATTGATGTCTACCTCGAAAAAATATGAAAACCAAACTTTATGGTTGCCTATCACTGATACCCAGCTTAGACATCCCAGATTAGGACCTACAATCGAGACAAAATTCTGTCTCCTGAATTTATGACATTCCTTTAAAATTTCATTTGGAATTAAAATGAGGGTTGAAATAGTTCTTAGCACACAGGTTAAGTTACAGAACATCTAGAATAGATATATGGGCATAAGCCATTAAACTTTAACACATTTAACCTGCATAGGAGCTTACATCTAATAAAGTTGAAAGAATAACATAGAAACAAATTATAGGCAATCATATGATAACATCTTATATAGTTGAAATTTTACTTATGAAATATCAAGTCAAAAATGATTCATTAGTTAAATCTTAATGAAGTTTAAAAAATAACATAGAAACAAATCACAGGCTAACATGATAACTTCTGATATACTAACTAGTATATATATATATATATGTGTATATATATATATATATATATATATATATATATATATATATATATATATATATATATATATATATATATATATATATATATATATATATATATATATATATGTATATACATAAGTTAAATTGTTATTTACAAAATATCTTGTCAAAAATCTCTAATTGAGATGCCAATCACAGCGCTGGCTGCCTCTCAGTCAAAAGGTCAGGGCATCATTCTTCCTCAATCACTGAGAAACATGCCGCCAAGCCCTCTTTCCCTTCCATTACAGGGGAGGCTGCACTATCTTCCAAACAAACACGGAATGTAATTCATTTTCTTGAGATGCTAAGATGCCCTACACACATCCTCAATGTTCCATTACGGGTAAACTACTCCTTAGTGACCCATTTGTCTTGGCGATGGCAGGACAGCGTTATTAAATTCTGTCTGTTTCCGGGCTAAGTGTAATCTGTCACATTTTGGCAGGTCTTCGCTAACGAAGTTTGACTAGCAGGGCTTTTCATCTAAGAGATGGAGGATCGAGTTTCACCTGTAGATGGCCATTCTTAGCTCCTAGGGATGGCGGGACAGGTAAAAAGGTGACCTGTGTATCGGCAGACTAAAGAGCTCGAACAATGATGACATTAACTCAAGTACCATAGCCACTATGAGAATGACATTTGGGGAGTACCCATGCAGTAAACAAATCACATTTGACATTTTAGGGAATCGATAATTCATGCCAACATGTTTCATAAGATAAGTTATACAAAAGATTACCGCCCACATAAAGATTGAATGCAACTTTAAATATGTATATATATATATATACACATGTTTACATGCCCTTAAGTTATGATTTGATGTCTTTATCATCTCTGTTGTGAACCTGTGCACTTTAACCCATATTATTGCTTACTGCAACATATTTACTCAACAATTTTTTTTGCATGACAGATTCAATGTCCTTTTCTTATGAATATTGCTACTCAAACAATTTCTCTGTAGTCTAAAAGTATCGATCATCTATGGGAATAATGTAAAACAAATTATGATCAATGCCACACAAATACTTACTGTGTTATTCTGTTGCCTTTTAAATGAACCTTTTGTCACTTACAAAATGGTATTATCACACCCAATGGCTGCAGCTGCTTGCTATGTACATTAAAATGCATAACACGTCCAAAGCAAATAAGACAAATTTAAATGTCAATCAGCAGCAGAGACAGGGTTTGTTTGACTTCTTTACGGGGTTTACTTGATGTAGTTTAGTCTGATCTTGTGTTTATTCGATGCAAGTCTGTAATGAAAGCTTCATACTACACCTGCAGTTTGGTTAAATCCCATTAGTGCTCAAAAGCTCTTCTAGAAATCGTTGTTTGGATCTACAAAACTTTTGTCAACAACCTTAGAATTGATGGTGATTTTATAAAGTATTTGAAGGTTGGTTTGTTGTAGTGCTCAGGCCAGGGGCTAAATAGCAGCCTATGCGTCCAGCGTGTCATTTGGACACCCAGAACACTGTTTTTTGACAGTTTGGACACCCAAATATCTTTGACAGAATTTGCTGATGATGACCTTTCTTAGAAGATAAAAGATGTAGAAGCTGTAGTGTCACTTTTATAAGACACACAAAGCAGTTACTGGCCTAAAAAGCAAAATCTGTAAATATATAGGGTTTATTTCATTTGATTAGTAGTATGTACACTTTGGACACACAAAAGTCTATGAAACCTCTATTTGGACACCCTGTTTCGAAAAATTGGCTAAGACCATGGCTCAGGCTAACATTTATTTGTCAAAATTTTTAGCAGCTAAAAAGCCAGCTATGCTTTCACCTGAAAGATTTCATCAAAATTGTCAGGCTGCTTTTGACTGATGTGGGTACTAATGATTTAGCTCTTAACCCATTCTAAACATTTGTGCAGGCAGACCACAGTGTGCCGATGTGCTTTTAAGCACCCATTCAACCATTCATTCATTCATTCATTCAGACCACAGTTAGTCCTAACCACTGTGCTTTAAAGTTTATCTTTCCTGGGGGGTACGTGAATTGCAAATATAACTTCAGAAATCTTTCCTGCCTCACTAAATGAGCTACCGCTAAATTCACTATATAGTACTTTTGTATCTTTACATGTCCTGTCATAGTCTTAGCCAGCAGGTCATCTGGGTGTCTTCTTGGACACCCAAACCCTTAAAAAGCACCCCTTAGGACACCCCCCAAAATTGTGAAGAATTTCTTAAAATGTCAATCTCAAGCATATAATTGAATTTTTTCATCCCCATATAATTCCCATGACACTGTATAAGGATATCATGCCTTATGTTGATAACAAATTTTGCAATTGCCAATTTTAGGCACCCAGTTTTCAAATCCTGGCTAAGATCCTGTGTCCTGTAGCTGCCTGTATTATACTGAAAATAATACTTCTCATGCATATTCAAACCTAAACCCTAGTCATGAATGCAGCAGGGCCTTTAGTTTTTAACATCCATGATTCAGTATCTTGTTGTGTTGAATTTGCTCAACTCATGCAAATATATGTCCATCATTCTCAAGGTGTGTGTGTGTATGTGGCATTGGAAGGGTTAAACCTCCTTTTGTCAATCACATAGCCACAGCATGAATGGTAGACACAGCCCTCCTTGACTGGTTGATAATTCTCTCAGTTGTATTTTTCTTGGCAGTGAAAGAAGACTTGATAGTAAGATAAGCAGTTGTGGTTTTTGATCATATTTCACTCTGCACCAGGAGGGGTTCTGGGATCCTGACTCTGTGTTGTGTTTTGTAACTGGATTCCAATTACACAATGGGAAAAGGAAAAAAACCTATTGTTTCATTGCTCTTTTGATCCTTAGATCTGCAAGCGCACCTGGGCTTTTGTTTATACCTGCTCAAGTGTGAATCAGCATCATATTTCAAAGCTTGTGGTTTATTGTCATTGTAAGGCTTGTTAAAGTGCTCTTTGAAAACTCATATGTGAAATGCTTATCTCTATAAGGGAGATTCTTATTTATGTACAAAGCCCTTCATAACTTTTGAAGAGTAGGGTCCACGTGACCACAAGCCCAAGAAATTAAGCTTATACTTTGACTTTGTATCAAGTATATACTATATAGTAGTAATAGTACATAAGCATACAATACAATACTTGGTGAAACTGTGTGGGTTTCTCAGTTTCAAGACTTGGAAAATCATTTTTCTCCAACATCCCGGTTCTATTCCTGAAGTTTATAGACTGTACATGTCCGTATATATGTAGTTTTTCAGTCCTCTTACTTCAGCAAATTAGAGAAACCTCTTTAAATTAAGATTGTTATTTTAAAATAAGCCTTTTTGATTTTGTCCAGAAACAGTCCAAAATTAGGACTAACTATTTAGATGATGTATTTCCAACACAACTAATTCTTGAGAAATGACCATCAAAAGTTTAACAGCAACTCTCCCTCAACTATTTTCGCATATTTTTGCATATGTGCTTAGTTTCTTAGATTAATCCAGATGACATCTTCAAGGTTCATTAGGTTTTCATATTTTCATCTGAAAGTGGATAGCATACCAAGGTGCACTCAGTCATACACTGAGCAGTTGCCATTTAGCAATTAATGAGTTCATCCAGCTTTTCAAAAATGAAAGACCTTTTTCCCCCAAAACTTTATTTCTATTTTTGATATTTTTTTGTTTATCACTTGCTTATCTATCATGATCATATTGTAAGTACACCATCTTAATGGGGGTGCATAGCATGGCTCCTTGGAGGTACCATATATAGTGCTGGGAATCGTGAAAATTTTGCCGCTCGATTGCTCGGCAAGATGGCCGAACGATTAATCGATTATAATCGATTATTTAGTAGTTTACCTGTGGTAAACTACCACTTGTGTCATAGCCCCCCAAAAACGAAAAAGAAATACAATTTTACCGCCCAAACCGCAGTAGCTAGAAACAAGACAATTTGGAGTTGCAATCCGTGGCAATATACAAGAAATATAAACAATAAATAAGGACAAAACAAGAATGGAAAGCTAGTGGGAGGCCACAGAAAATTCAAGCTTTATGATGACCACGGATTGCAAGTTCATTGCGCCGATCGCGGCTACCTAATATACACGCAATAACGGCACAACTACGCATTCATAAAACCTAAAACATTCTGAACTTGCAAACCGTGGTAATAATACATAAATATGATGAACATAAAAGCCGAAATAAGGATAGAAATCAATGTGCGAGATCGCGAAATGTATGTGAATTATGGGACTTATGAAACTGAAAGTGAATTGCAAGACTACTCTACGCATCAATTTCATCCTGAAATAAAGTATCAATGCAATGCATACAATAAAACTTATCATATAAACATTGTAACTTACCAATTCCGCTGGTTCTGTGAGATTATACACTGTAATCCACTCAAAAAGTGAGTTACAGTGTATCCTGCCGATCGAACGTGTCTTTCAAAATGGCGGCCGTCTGGTTGTGTTTATTTTCATTATCGCTCGGCAAAGATCGAGCGATGGATGGCAAGTTCGATTGATCGGAACTCGGCCAAAAGCGAGCCGAGCAATCGAGTTTCCGATCAATCGTCCCACCACTAACCATATAGGTATACATAGTTGTCAACAGTTCATATTACAAAGTTGAGGTCTTGAGGTAAATAAAGCGAGGAAGTTGTAAACTGAACATTTGTGACTTTATCATCATTGTTCTTCTTTTGATAATAGTAAAGTATAACAAGTATAACACTTCTTACCTAAGATCTAGAGTTAGTAACATGGAAAAACAGGGACTTAGCCAGGATTTAGAAACAAAATTGACAATTGTAAAACTTCTGGACGTTTTTTTTCTAAGGAGACCACAATATACTCAGATAAATAGTAAATGCCATAACTACGTATTTACTTATTCAGAAAAGATACAATATACTTATGCTATGCTATATAGGAATCATATTTAGCTAAAAATACTCAAATATTTGCATGAGACATGACATTTTTAGAGATTCCTCACAAAAGTTTTTGTGTGTCCCGATGTGTAATCTTGGAGTGTTTGGGTGTCCAAATGACGCCCAGACACCCTGCTGGCTAAGACTCTGTCAGGTAAAAGCAGTCCTTGTACATGCATACAGGGTATTTTGTGAAAGACATACCCCGCATAGTGAACATAGACTCCTTATAATAACAGAGGCCTCTTCTGCAGTAGTCCATCTGAAGACCTTTAATTGGCTGAAATTGGTTTTGAATATATAATGATCTTAGACAGGTGGCTTAATAAGAAGTGACAAAAAGTGGCTGTTCTGTGTTGTGGCGTCACCCCCTGTGTTTGTTTAGTCTCGGCATGGGCCGATCCGTGTCGTGTTCGATGCTTGTGAATGATCATTTGTCATTATGCCACTCCACTGATAAGAAATTGTTTTGCTGAAAGAGTTAAGTTTCAATCATTTCATGATAGCAGAAGGGATGGAATTTATATTGCAAAATTATCATTTAAAATTTTCTCCTCTGAAGTGCTCAATATTCACTGAAATGTCTACACATCTTGGAGGAGAAATGGTCTATGTTTTAAATTTCTTTACTAATTTCAACTGGCCCTCATAATGTTTCCTTGCAGATTTAGAAAAGTTTTTATATGTAAGACCACCACTTGTTGAATCTCGGCATGATCTTAAAATGACACTTTTCTTATAGCCAGCAGGGCTTCGAAGGCATATATTATACTAAAGGCCCTCACAATTTTCTATGTAGCCTCAGGCTATGGGGCCAGTGGTTGAAGCTGTACCACTGTGATAGCGTATTCATGTCGTAAGCATTCTAAAGGGGCTCAGTCACCCTGGTTATAGCTTTCTGACAAAAGCATGTTTTGAAAAATATCAAATAAGAAGAAATGATCAGATTCCAGTTTACAAATCTCCTCTGAATACTTACCAACTTTTCGCCTTATGTTTGCATTAGCCCACTTGTATCTTAGCTTTTATCGATTTTGCTTCTCACAATTTGAATATGTTAGATATTTGAGTTGGAAGGGAACTCATTACCTTTCGTCTTCCACAGTTGTGTTTGGTCTCTCACAGTTGTGCTTATATTAACTGGCCCTTTAAAGCACTTTAAATTTAACTGTGAACAGAACTTAACTGTAAATGCTATTCAAACCACTTTTGGAAAATTTATAGGCTTCTAAATATATGATATATAGTACCAGTAACCTGCATATGAATACTAACAATTTAGTATTCAATATACAGGTTACTAGGGTAGTTCAGTCTATCAAAACCTGATTCAGGTATACATGAAGAGCAATTCTACACAGATGTGAAGTGAAAAGTAGTTACTTCAGACATAGCAACATAATTATTTACCTAACAACCACAAATAGTCCTCTGCGAATTAACCCTTTAGGCCTAGAGCTTCCCTCAAAAGTCTGTTTGGATCTTTGCAACTTATAATAATGAATAAATTTGCAACCCAATGATATTTCCAGGTGGCCATGGACACCTGTCCTCAGAGATATATACAGAGCTCAACACAGGAAAATTTGGACACTTGAAGATCAAAGAGTCATGCCAGGGTTTCGGGGTACCCTACCAATTTTACTACATTGTTTGTATCCTCCCCCCCCCCCCCCAAAAAAAAGGATATCAGATATAAAAAAGGACAGGTTTGGAGATTAACCTGAGATTGGCCTTCATAATCTTAGCCAACAGGGTGTCTGGGTATCATTGATAAAGGGCCCCCCAAAATCACCCATCAAAGGCACCCAAAAAATATTTTATGTAAAAAATGTCAATATCAAGCACATAATTGAATATTTTTACCTCAATTTAATTTCCATGACATTGTATATGCAAATTATGCTTCTCTTTCATTTTAGGAAATACATGCTTGTGGTTGTAATCTGAGTATATAGTGGTCTCTCTTGAAAAATAGAACATCCAACACTTTTGCAATTGCTTAATTTAGGCACCAAGGTTTGTAAATTCTAGCTTAGACACAAGTAGCCACTCTGGCAAATTCAAACCCAAGAGCAGATAACCCAAGCATAAACAAGGCAGTGCTTAGAGTGTGTGCGCTATATGCTGCCAGTTGCTCTGGAATATCCCCCGGGGGATTGAAATGGTTTCTGTATGTACAGTGCCTGCTAGGGGAGGAAGGTCGTGTGAGCACTTCGGTGGATACAAGACTATAAACCGAATACCTTTATAGCTAGCCCTCACCTGTAAGGGTTTCAGGTTGCCCTGCAAATATTGCTACATTAATTGTATTCTCCTTCCCCTAAAGTATCAGAAAGTCAAGTAGGGCAGGTTGGGAGCTTGACCAGGTTGCATGCCCTGTATGGGATTTTAAGATTTTGAGGCAGTCTTTACTATCTTCAAAGTCGAAACCTGAGATGAATTAGACCCTAAATGCAACACACAAAGAAATTGCTTTATGAATACACCAAGACGCCTGATGCTGACAAGTGTGTTTTCTTCTAAACATGTCAGTGTCAATCTGAGCTGTCATTGCTGCAGGGATGAATGGAGCATTAACCCTTCCATTGCTGAGCCTACTTTCGCCCAAAGCACAAAAATGCAAAGATTTTTATAAACCATCTAAACCCTGTCATGTTTGTATTCATTGGATAGCTCTTGTTGCGTACTCTCAGATGAGTACCCATTTACCAGGGTTTCAGTCATTTTTCAGTTTTTTCGCATCATTTTGTATTGCCCAAATTAGCCACCAACAGTATAAGAGTTAAGACTCAGCTTAGGAGAAGGAGGAGGAGGAGGCAGATCAGTGGAGTTGCCTAGATCCAATATTTACCTGTAATACCACCTAAATAGACAGGGGAACATGTTTACCGGCAGCTGATCCTTGTTTTTACACCTGATCAGTAACAAAAAATCTCGAAATTTCCCTTTCACTCGTGGAGAATGATGTTTGCCTATCTAGGGTGTCATTTGTGGTCTGGCGTACTAGGTAAAGTTGGTTTAGTGCTGCAAGCCCAGCTTAAGAGGTTTGTATTGACTTAGGCGGGAGGGAGGGCAGTGCCTGGAACAGCCAGGCAGTCAGTGCGAACAATAGGGGAAGTGTGGCTTTTGTAATGCACGTGTGTCTGCCACAAAAAAACACATCCACAATTTCTGTGGAGTTGTGATATTTTACCGTAGCTGGTAGGTGGACCTGAGGAGGGTTTGATGGACATGTCCCTGGGTAATGTAGCGTCCTCGTCAAAACAGTCATACTGGTCTGGGTGATCCAGCATGCCATACTCCCTTGTTGCTATCTAATCAAGCAGAAATCATAATACCTGTTGCATACATTTCGCTGTACATTTCGCGTACATTTCAAGTTAGGACCAGTCTACCAGTACCTGGTCAAACACAACTGCATGTTTGGTTGATCATGCCTCATGCCTAATGCAGGGGACAAACTTGTAACACTGTGATATGCATCAAGTAATTGTTGTGAAAACTCCTTCCAAGTTTCCTCTCGGTCGCACTAATCCAACTGTTAGCAGCTTCCAGTAGCTCAAAGCAGGAAACTTAATGAGGAGTTAGGATGGAAATGTTATACCATATGGAAAGCGACGCGGACATGTCAACACTGTTTGATACCTACTTGATCAAGGTAATCTCATTACTTTCTTTGCGCAGCAATTATTGACTCTGGTTTATAATGGGGGCTGTAATTATCACCTGTATTAATTAATGAATAATGAATTAATTAATAATTAAAGCACATGTTGCTGTGAGAAAATAGACTGCTGGGGAGAAGAGGGTCTCTAATTGACGTTGTTAACTTTACTGTGGAGTTTTAAGGTTGCAATATTTATTGCAGGATCAAATAATTTTAAAAAAAATGTTAAAAAGTCTGATAACAATTTGTTAAACTATATATTTAACTAGCATTCTCACCATGTCCTGACTCTTCATCTTCAAGGATTAGCTGATGACAGAGAGGCCTTAGTGACAACTCTTTAAGAGCTATTCGTGAAATTGCCATCTGTATCTTAACTATCTTTGACATTTTTGACAATAACATGGAGATAAAGAATGATTTCACAAAATATTTGAAGGAAAGTTGGTAGTTTTTTGAAGAATATTTCTCATTTGAATATTTTCTTATTGACTAACAATAAAAGTTTTATAATACAGTCACTTGAAATTGACATTTTTAGAAATTCCTCACAGTGGGTGGCCAGAGGGGTGACTTTTGAGGGTTGTGTGTCCAAATGATGCCCAGACGCCCTGCTTATAAGCTAAGACTGTCGTACCATGTCCTGATATTGGTGTTAGAATTAACTTGCCCCTAGGGTAAATCATATCAAGGCCTAGTGTCTAGGCCCTTGGCTTCACTGAGCCTGACTACTGCTTGTAGCATGGAAGTTGTTAAGTTGTTTGAGGAGAGTGTCTTTGAGTGCCATCGTTTAAGCGTGTACTTTGTGAGATTAATTGAGGATCTCCTCACAAGATGTTGTCCTTGGACAAGCTTGCCGTGGTCGTGCTAGCGTAAAGTGTGTTCCCCATTAGCGCTGTGATGAGTGTTTACCTGCTGAAAGATCGTTATCTCTTTTCAATGAACTCAGGTGGATGGCTGTGTGCTCTGTCACCAGGGATACTGATGCTGGCTCCAGCAGAGTACATCAGTGGTTTTGATTTCTCAGCTAAGTGTTTCGTCCTCAATTTTCAAGGACTATATCAAAAAAATAATACGTGTAGGAGCAAATTTTTTAATGCAGATATTTTTTTCAGAATACTGAAAAGGCAGATCTATATTTAGCCTTTTTGTATTTTTTTGTTAATGTTGAGCCCTATTGAAGTTTTAATAACATTTTTGTTAAATAAAGTAAAAAATAAATGTTTATGGTTGTTTTGATGTGCATGCCCTGCTGTTGGCCCTGAAAAAGTGATATATATATTTTGTGATTGACCATTCAGATGACCAGTTTGAGTTGTAAGCCTGTGCTGTCAAGTGAAAAAAAGCAAGATATTGATTCCATGAAATAATTACTCATTTTTTATGAGTTTGCCTATTCATATATTTGAATAGAAAGCCTGTCTTTAAAAATTTAAAGAAAAAAATGTCTCAGAATTTGATTAAAAAAATCTATTTTTTTTAAGAAATTTGAATAGAAAATTTGGAAAAAAAATCTTGTTTTGAAAATTTGATAATTTTTTTTATCTTTGGTGAAAATATATACATCCCCCCACCAGGATATCAACTGGTTGATGTCTATATAGAGTTGAGGTATGCTGACAGAAGTAAGGAGCTGTGGGAAAGAGAGTGTGTGAGCAGCTAGCTGTCTCACGAGGTGGTTGTCCTTGTTATCCGTGTAAACCCAGCAGCTGTAGTAGGTGTGAGTAGTGCTGTCTCTCAGGAGCAGGAGATAAGAGCCATATCACCAAACCTCTTCCTCTCTCCCACCAACCCCACCTGCTGGATACCCACAAACTCTCACACACACAGGGTTGACTTTTCCAGCTGGTAGACTTGGCTCCTTAAATCTGTAAAATGTTGATGTTCCCTTCTGAGCTGACCAAGTAGTGTTGTGCAGTACTGGCAATAGTAGATAGATGGCGCCACCAATTCCACCTGCTGCTTACCCCACAAACACACACACACACTGGGGTTGACTTTTCCAGCTGGTAGACTTGGCTCCTTAAATCTGTAAAATGTTGATGTTCCCTTCTGAGCTGACCAAGTTAAGTGTTGTGCAGTACTGGCAATAGTAGATAGATGGCGCCACCAATTCCACCTGCTGCTTACCCCACAAACACACACACACTCAGGATTGACTTGCCAGCTGGTTTCTGACTTGGCTCCTGATCCCTAAAATGTTGATATTCCCTTCTGAGTAGCCTAGATTGTTTTCTAGGCTGTCATATGTGTATTCTGTCATGTTTTTATTGTTACCAGGCACCAAATAGTCTAGGTGGCCAGATTGGTCAATTAGGTTCACACATATCTCACCATGAGAATAGAGGATTCAGTTCAAGAGTATGAAAACCTCTCGAGATAGGAGGACCAGGTGGTGCCATCTATCCACCATACCTGGTAAATATTATATACCACACTGCTTGGTCAACACGGAAGGGAATGTCAACTTTTTAGGGACTAGGAACATAGGCTTACATACTGGGGGATTGACTTGCCAGCTGGGAGACTTGGCTCCTAGTCCCTAAATTATGACATTCCTTTCTGACTTGACCAAGCAGTGTTGTGCAGTACCAGTAATGGTGGATAGATGGCGCCGCTAATCCCTCCTGTTAACCACATACTCGCACACATTTGCCAAATTGACCTGCCATACTGGCCATAGTGCATTGTTTAACAAAAGAATACTTTCAAAAGATAAAATTATAATTGTTTGATAGGAGTCAACAATAAACTTCTAAATCAACTAATTGTAAACATTTAGAACATAAAATAATGAGGTCAATAATTTATCAAAAACAATGCTAATAAAACTGCCTAGTGGTCGAACAATGTTTACATTGATACATTCTCTTTATTTGAAGTGCCACCCCTGGATATTCGGCTCTGCATATGCCGCATTATAAGTTGATTTACTCAATTTAGTCTCCATTAGATTGATACCTGAGCACAGTGTTTGCCAGCAGCCTGAGAACCAGGCTAGCCAGCATTTAGACAACCAGACCCTCCTAAGTCACCTCTCAGATTTAAGATTGGTACCTGAGAACAATGTACAAAACATATTTGGCACATGATATTGCCTGACACATTTGATAATAGGCAGGCTTTCAAGATCAATGGTATAATAAACAACATGTACTGAGGAGGCTTTTCCTGCAACATGGCTAATTTCTTGGGTATCGAGTAGGGCTAGTAGATTCTTAAAGTGCTAGCCTAATAGGTTTTGAAATCCTGGATAAGAATTTATAAGCTGGCTTTCTACATATTGCTAGTGTATATATACAGTATATCCCTCTACATAATGCTACTTGAGTCTGATAGCATAGAACCTTTGACCTCCGAAGTAGCATTTTGGTGTATAATTTATTTTTATGTTTATAATCTAGCCTGCATGGAACAAAGCAACAAGTGAGGCATGACTATGCCACCTTATGGCACAGAGCTTTCTTACTTCAGTACTTACTGAGCTCCTTTTAACCCTTAATATGCTGGTGGTGGCCAATTCGGCAATTACAAAATGATGCAAAAAATCTGAACCCCCCCCCCCCCTAGCAAATGGTTATTTATTTGAGAGTACTCAGCAAGAGCTTTCCAATGAATACCATCATGACAGGGTTTAGACTATTTTCAAAAATCTTTGCACCCTTGTTGTTTGGACAAAGGTAGCCTTAGCATTGGAAGGGTTAACACAACACAACAACAAAGCCTGGAGCTAGGGTCTTAGCCAGGATTTAGAATCTGGGTGCGCACAATTTGCAATTGTAAAACTTTGGGGCGTCCTATTTTACGAGGCAGACCACAATGTACTCAGATTACAACCATAAACATGCACTTACTTTCTGTAATTAGGCATATAAATATACTAATACAATATCATGGGAATTATATTGATGTGTAAAGTAAAAGTTCAATTATATGGTTGAAATTGACATTTTTAGAAATTCCTCCAAAATAGGTTTGGGTGTCCTGAGGGGTGGATTTTGACGGTTTGGTTGTCCGAATGATGCCCAGATACCCTGCTGGCCAAGACTATGCCTACAGCTCTACAGGACCCCTTCATGTTGTTATCCTGGCTAGCTAGCTATCTCTGCAGCCCCAGTCATTACAAACCTTTAAGCCCACTTCTTAAGATATTTTTTCTCATCAATTTTGTGGCAGGTTTGATGAAAAAGGATTTACTTTTACTTTGCTTTAAATTTCTTGATAGATATGTCAGCCAATCATGACTGGTATTCAAGCAGGCCCCTTCCTTCAATATTTTAACAGTTTTTAGCAGCAAAAGAAGCTAAAAACATCATATTTTCTCCATATGGTTGATGAGCCAGTACGATCAGTCATGTATGTATCATTTGAAGAACTCTGTTTTTGGCATTTTGAATTAATTTCATCTCTAGCATTTTACATACTCATGAAATCACAATGCTTAATTCAAATTGACAGGGCCAAGTAATAAGTACAGGTGTACATGAAAATATAATTAGCAGGCCAACTTATTCAAATATTTCAGTAAGGTTACCCTAAAGCGATATGGAAAATGGTTCTTAGATTTCAGTTTCCTGGAGGTCAAGAAACTTACCTATGGCCTGAAATATGCATCACTTTGTCAAAAGGAATTTGACATAAGGAATCATTTTTCATTATATTTGTAAGTGTGACTTAAGAGAAGTTTCTGAGGAATACTGCAGTACATTTATTTTGACAGGTAGCTTACCTTGGAGGTCATTTTGAGGCCATAGCCATTAATCAAAAATTTATCCACGGTTGTGCTCAGGTCATCGCCATGACAACAGCATGACCTTTGACATATGGCTTTGTGTAAAATTCCATGTTTAGATATTTCTTGACACCCTTTTTTGAGTGTGTAATTCACCATGAACAAATAGCAGATGAACATGAGTAGTGAATTCTATTGCACAGAAAGTGCAGGCTCCTGGTTCTAGTTTAATTCCATGACCATGTTGTCAGTACAACTCTTTTAATCCTAAATTGATGGGGTAGAACTTTATATCTGAGTCTATGTCAGGTGAAGCCATGTTTCAAGGCTAATAGGATTCATATTTCATTGTCAACTCTGTAAATAGTAATGACTGATATTGGCATTCACACTCAGATCAGTCATGTCTAGACCAATCGGAATCCCAAAAGAAACTTCTTTTATCTTGTTCACAAATGGTCTGATCGCTAGACCAATTAAATGATTATTGTTTAAACATATTTAAAATTTATGCACATACCCATGTTTGCATCTCTTTCTGTAAGAGTGGCAATTTACCCTGTTTTAGGGTGTCAAGTGGTGTAAATAATATTTCTTGCTATTACATTTTTGGAGTTAGATACCTGATAGAATTAATATATTTTTCACACAACCCTGCCTATATCTTATCACCCAGACATTTGGAAATAATGTTGATATTTGATAAATACTGATGTTACATATTGTGACTTATCAACTAAAAATGTTCCACATCATGAAATAGTCAATGAACAGATATTTATGATCCACACTGTCAAATAAACTCCCATTTCAAATAGTAATGTTTTCAGTTGGGTCTCAAAATGCTGCGCAATATCAGTGTGAAAATAGTATAAAAAGCTTCTGTGATATTCTCCAAATTCAAGACTATATGTACGATATAGATTAAATCATGAAGAAATAGATATATACATAAAATTATATACCTTTTCACAGAAAAGTCTCACTTAACCAGTTTCAGGTTCGCTTTTCTGCATTGGTTTCACTTACTTGTAATTGCCGCAGTGTCTTGGATATACTATGTATACATAAGGCCTAAAAAAAGTTGTTTGTTTCCTGTCACCCTACCCTAACAAGTTTTAATTCAAAAAATCCCTACCCTAAAGTTTTTTCCACCTTCCCAACTCTCAATCAACGTAAAACATGCATAAAACACGCATTTTTGACCAAAAAAATAATGCAAAAAAAGTAATTTTACTGACCTACCTACCCTATTTTTTTACAAACCGTTACAGGAAACAAACAATATATTTTTCTTGGCCTAATATATATGAAATATTATAATATGTTGCTGTTGAGAAGATGTCTGTTAGTGGAAAGTTTTCGAAAATTAGTCCAAATACCACAATTTGTAGGATAAAAATTTTCTTCTTCAAATTTTCCATAATGTATGTATTTAGTCAAAAGTATCATATTCGTATATAGTGTTTATGGCCATTGGAGTATAGTTTAGCCATACCTGGTGACATCTATATGTGGGAATATGAACTGCACGATTAAGTAAAGGTTCTAAATATAACATCAGCATAATGTAAGGGAGCATTGGTTATGAATGCATGAATCTCATAATCTTTGTGCTTTATTGTGACAGGATGAACATCTCCTAGGACGTATGAGGACCAATTCTTGCTCAATATATACCCATAGACTAAAATGACCATGCCTGTACCTGCATTTCTTGTGTGTTAGGATGTGTGTAAATAGCAATATAATTCTTGTATGAAGGTTGGCAGTGGTGGGAACTTGGGTTTAAGTAGAGAATACTCTAAAGAACTATTTGGGCCTATGTTTTATTCATGGTGAAATTGTCCTCTAATGATATTAAGGCGTTTTTGTTAGTTCCACCTACAATTATTTTTTAACCATTTGATGCATATCAGCCACTAAAGATAGCTCTACTCCGAGACTGATTCAGTTGCTTTACAAAGTTCAAGGAGTTTGATGACCCCCCCTATAATTCAATGATATAAATTTTATTATCAGACTATATGATTATACAAATGATATCAATTTCCTTTTTCGCCGTCAACCAAGATGAATACCTGTCCGTTGTGCACATCAGTTCTTTCACCTGAAAGAAAATATACTATAAAAACATGTATGAGTTTAGCTAACTCAATATTTTTCTTTGCTTTACTGCAGCCATTCTGCCTGCTATAAATCCCATTAATCTTGAGTGCTAGAACACATTTCATGTCTTTGCCTCCGTTATGTTACCCTCAGGTGCTCTTTCCTGTTTTCGAAGAAAATAACCTGAAAAAAAACCTCTTTAACCATTCTCATTTTCGGCTACGACCCATTACCTTGTATATTTCATAACTGATAAAGTAAGTGTTCATTTCTATTACGAGCGAGCAACTGAGTTCTAGGGAAGGGCTTTTAGTTAGGAGGAATTTGCCGTAATGTGATTGGTTGGTCATGTTAGTTTAGTGCAAGAGGCAGTGATGGAGGGACATGGATACAGCTAATAGGCCCCATTAACGACCAGCAGGCTTGCTGGACACAGTGGTGGCTGGATGACTGGCCCACGGCCTTCAAGCTTTGAACCCCATCCTTCACAACATAATGGCTACTTAGGCCTAAAAAAATGTTTGCTTACTGTAACTGTCCAGAAAAATAGGGTAGTTATGTAATTTTTTTCTTTTCTTTTTTTTTTTGGGGGGGGGGGGGGGAATGTGTGATTCATGCATGTTTTATGTTGATTGGGATTTTAAAGGGTGGAAAAAACTTTAGTTTTAATAGGCATTCTTTTGAGTAAAAACTTGTTAGCGACTTAGCGTCAGGTTACATGAAACAAACAACTTTTTTTTAGGCCTTAATAGCATGGCTGGGAAAGGTGATATCAGGCTTTCTCAAATATTGCACGATTTTGCCAGTATGTACTCTATGTATACCTTTAAGTTTCTGGGGGTTTGTTAGTTATGTACGTCAGATATTTCTCCCTCTGTAGTTATAGTTCAGAGGAGTAGACATCCTCAGTTTCTCCGTACAAAATATAACGCAACAGGATAACACCAGGAAATATGTGGTTTGTTTACTGATGTTTCCGTTACCGAAACTCGCCAGCAACTTATCCATGGTTGTGTTGTTTGATTTTAATTTGCGGCCCCGTAACCGGTAGATTACCAGTCTAATCTAATATGAGGTGTTGTGGTCCCCTGATGGGTTTAAATATGATTTGTACAAAGTAGGGCCCATTTAGCTGACAGTCTGTTAATGGCATGGAGAAATATGATAAAATGTGTCACATTTTATTTTGTTATAAAGCACATTTTCTCCATGATGCATGCAGGTAAGTGGTCCCCGTGGGCCTGAGGTGAGCCCGTTATTGGTCATTTTCTTGACAGCGATAATCCATCAGTGCTAGAGCTACCCTCATTCATGGCTATCTCAGCTCTTCTTTATCTACTACAGCGGCCGCCAAACACCAAAATACTCAGACCACACCTCATCATTTAAATGATATGTATGAAGATACATCTATGGTTGATACTTTCATTATTTTTGTTTTGAAATGTTGGAATTTCTTTTTGGAATGCGTCTTTTCATTTGAAAAATGTATAATGATATGTACATCTTCAGAGGATATTTTCAAATTTTCATTTTGAAAATTAAAAAAATCTTTGGAAAGTACCTTTTCATTAGAAAAGAGTGTAAAAGATACATTCTATGGTGGATGCTTTCAAATTTTTATTTCAAAATGTTGCAAAAAGTTTTGGGTTATTTCATTTGATTTTTAATTTGTTTAATGTATTAAGGTTCAGAATTCAACTTGCCAAGTCAGGGAATTACAGCAAGTCAGGGATAACATAACATATACTTGCCTGGCAGTGATTCTTACTTTCCATACAGTTTGTGGGTAAGCACACTGATGCCAATGCCTTATATACACAAGTAAAAGTTACCCGTTAAGATTTACCTACAGGTATATCATTCCTTTTTTTATCCATTCCATGTATGTTCCAGACTCTGCAATTTCTAACTTAGACAGGGGGTTGAAATCTTATTTGCTGATTCTCTGTACATAGTAGACCCCTTTAGGGCTGCATACCGCTAAGGGTGAAGCGGTACGGTACCATAACCGGTATCGTCGAAACGATACGGTATTTTATCGGTACTGCTATCGGTATCTTGAACTACGCTAAGTACACACGCGTAGTTCCTGACATAAACCTAAAACGTATTTGTTGTCTGTCAGGTATTTAAATTACAACATGTGATGAGATGTGAAAACTAAGCAGTCATACTTACGGCAGCCAAACCTTGTTAACTTGAATAGATCCACATTCTGCTTGAAGGTACGATATATAGCGGCGATAGTTCCATCGCCGCTGCAGTTCCATCGCCGCTACCATTAGTGAACTTGTGATTCTTATCGCTACCGCGTAGTGGCACTGTATATCACTACAGCAGCGCCACTACGCGGTAACAAAAAGAATCACAATTTCACTAATGGTAGCGGCGATGGAACTGTAGCGGCGATGGAACTATCGCCGCTATATCGTACCTTCCAAGTTTACAAGTTCGGCAACCGTAAGTATAACTTTTTACTGAATTATTTCGTAGTATTGAATGTTTGACATGGGTTTGTGTTTTGCAAAATACCGATAAGCATGCCGTTAAATATCGAAACAAGTATTCACTGGTATTTTGCGAGACGGTATTCGGTACGGTGCTGGTACCGGGTACCGGTGTACAGCCCTAGACCCCTTGTGGGGGTTCGATCAATGCGGGGAGTTTGTGTTAACCCTTAACACGCGGTGGACGGACAGGTCCGCAATTCAATACCTTGTCCGAGAAGCGATGGACGAACAGGTCCGCAAGTAAATCGACCGTAATCGCAGGCCGCCGCCATGTTGGGAAACTTCCATTAATCAGGAAGTTATCCAGCGAATTTGGCGAAATAACTTGAGAATAGGTGATATAAATATCTCACCTATTCTCATATGTTTTTCTTTGTCAGATTGGCAAAGAAAAACATCAATATTATGCATTAAATATAAAATGAGAGGTAAATCACGGCCGAAAAGCAATGTTTTGCGATGTTGATACCGGCTCGCAGCGTGCGGGTCGGCATTGAAGAGAGTACCTCCGTTTTTTTGTATGATTGATATTCCGTTAATATTCCTGACATCCTAAATTCAATAAAGATAATATTTAGACTAAATGGATGTCAGGGAACAAGAATATCAACTTTATTTTTCGAAATAAATTTGTTATGTTGCTGAAACGATCGTTTTAAAACAAGTGCGAAGGAAATCACTTCGCACATGTTTAGATCCGCCATTTTGAAAACGGCAGATTTTGCGGTCATCTCGCCACACTTTACACAATCCAAAAAAATACTTCCCGTGGTTGGATTGTATTAAATATTATATTTCCCGAAAGCCAAGACACATGTCTATCTAACAATGTCAATTTTGTATTTGTTTATTGCGCAATTAATATAATGGAGACATGATTCGAAATAGGTGCATTCCTTACGGCCAACGGATTTCAAAATCGAATTTGCCGTAAACAGAGCCTGACAACATGTAGGCCATCATGTTTGAAGCCTTCGAAAAAGGCTATAACTGATGGCACAACACAAAATAAAGACATCATAAGGAGGATAACAAGGTAGGCAATCGATGTATGTTTTTATTTTTTTTCTATTGTATATTTTTACTGCACTGGGAGTTTTATCTCTGTGTTGTTGCGCCAGAAAGTTGGCAAACTTGGGAGTGACAAAATGGCGGCCACAAACCAACATTGCTTTTTGTGTTCAATCGTTGATTTGTGGCGCAAAACATGATCGTTTCTGAATAAAAATTACATGTATCGATTGAGGAGGTTGAAATTATGTTAGATATTTATATTTTACATTTGATATTTTCTATTTCATTTGTTTATAGCGCTCTAACATTGAGGAAGTTGATCCTTTAGAATTCCTTTTGAAGCGCTCTCAGAATTCATTTCTTGCTAAGACTTATTTGCATCCCCTTTGCTTTAGGGTTGCTCATGACTAATTAAAACAAAGAAACAAACACTATTTTTCATTATGTATATCAGTTTTTAATAAGCATTCTACATATACCCTTTTTAAAAAGAAATATTTATGTACAACTTGAGAAATTTCAGGCTGAAGTTGGGCTAATGCATTCCAAATACCTGATTTTTCATTTATTCTAAATCAAAATCAGCATGCTCTCTACAAAACCTTAGGTTTACACTGATCAGACATAATATATTCTAAAAGTAATTTCTACAAAACTAACATAATTTAAGAGAACAAGAACAGTAGTTTCAGGCAGTATTTTTTATTTCAGATTTTTTGGATGGTATTTTGCCTTTTATGGCTGGAAAGACTTACAACCCCCTGACAGCGCAACAGCAATGCAACATAATTTGTTGCAAAAAAACAACTCAGTTTGAGGGACAAGCCCCCGTCAGGCAATTCAGCGTGTTAAGGGTTAACATATTATATAGAGTGCTCAGTAGACCTACCTATGTGGTGCTAGGCAAAACTGAAGAAAAGTTTAAAATTTAACAATGTTAATTTTCTTGCTAGGAATTGACACCGTTGAATTTTAAAAGGGGGGAACCCCGCCTGTATCCGCAATTGGTAGACCCTGTGTCATTGGACTTATATTAGCAATAACTTTTATTGTGGTTCACGAGGCCTTGTACTAGTCCATCCTATTCTCAGGATAGTACTCCCAACTAGCAGGTCCATCCCAAGAGGTGTTCTAGACATACACCTGTCTATTCCAAAGTAATCTAATCAGAATGTTAACCCTGTTCCATATAATTAGTTCAGTTCTGCCATTTACTTAATGTTTAGCCTTTATTCAAAATTCTTGCCAGGTACCTTCCCATATAGCCTTCCAAACCCTTCACCATTTAGCTTAAATTATAAGTGCAGGGTTTGACAATAAGTAGGCAATAATAGGAACTGTTGCTACTATGATTTGATCTGAGTCCCTCACCCTTATAGATGTTTGGGCCCTGAAGGCTACCAGCTATGGGCTGAGATTAATCAATATCTAAACTCCTAAGTTTGATTATTGAAATATTTCCCAAAGTTCCTCATTCCCATTTGGAGAGAGAGAGAGAGAGAGAGAGAGAGAGAGAGAGAGAGAGAGAGAGAGAGAGAGAGAGAGAGAGAGAGAGAGAGAGAGAGAGAGAGAGAGAGAGAGAGAGAGTCAGAGACAGCGAGAGAGGTTATAAAATTGGTTGTCTGAATATTGGAAATGTTATAAGTTCAGCTAATCAGTATATGAGGTCAACGAGCTCTAGGTGAATGACCATGAGGTCCCTTCATGCTTGTCGGGCCTGCCTTGATGGCTGTGTGATCTAAGACATTGCCACTGACTGCTAGCTCTCTCACCGCTGGAGGGCCTGCCCTGATGGGCGTTTGATCTAAGACATTGATGACCGTGTGATCTAAGACATTGCCACTGACTGCTAGCTGTCTCTCACCACCGCCCACGTGTGAATTTCAGACGGGCAAGTGTGAAAGTAATTACCAATGACATCAGTTTTCTCCACCACTTACAACTGGCTAGTCACAACTTAGCCACAATATGGTAGAAAAAGTGATGATAATTGAACTGCCTTGTCCTTGTGTGTTGAGAGTTCATACATTACCAGAGTTGTTGATTAGGTTTTGAAGATCAATCCTCTTTTAGATATTTGTCTGAGGAAAATTAACCCATTCATGCCTGTAGCGCCCAAAACCGCCTGACTAATTTAGAAGTTTCTTGGGAACCAAATGATTTTCAGAAAATATTTGTAGAAGCAATGTTGATCATTTACTAACTAACAACTGTCTTTCAAATATTTTCCCTTTTTATGATTAAATCCTAAGTTAAAGTTTCAAAAGTATCATAAGTCTAAACAAACTGTCAAGGATATATCTAGGCATGAATGGATTAAAAGTTGATATATTCATTATTGTTCAAAATATATTACCTTTGGCTGAAAAGGAGAACGCGAACCAGGTTCGCTATATTAAGTGATTATAAAAAAGACCACTCAAAGACCATGCAGGATCAGTATTTGGTTATACTGATATTAGTTACTGGTAGACAACTTATGTTTTCAAAATTTTTAATAACTAGGATAAAGTAATTAAAAAGATAATTGATTAAGGTAAAACATCTGTTTCTCGCGATTTTAGAATCATAACCTGATATCAATGACAATGCATGTCTATTCATCTTGTCATCTCTGCAGGAAAAATGTCCATCTCATTCGGGGGACGTATTATTATCCTTAACCATATGGGATTGGGTCTTTGTGATTGTCTGGCTGGCTGTCAGGGTAATGGTGATGGGGGGCCCTCTTTTGTCAGCACCTGTCATTATGATAATTGAAGCAGGTGGGCAAGGCATGATATGAATTGATTACTCTGCTTTATAGGCTTATGGCAAAAACTAGCAAGATGGCCTTTTTGTTTTCTCAATATTTGATTATCATATTGATATTTTTTTAAGATTTTATTATTTTTATTTTTTATCTTTCTTGATATGCTTTTTATTGTTATTCTAGGTTAAGACAACATTTCCAAGAGTATTTACATGATAGGTGGGGTGCTACACTTTTAGTGGGCTAAATATATGAATGTTATATTTAAAATGTTATAATATCCAAAATCTATAGTAGATATATTTTTGTCAAATGTGATGTCCTCATTTGTGGAAGATATTCACTCATCTATATGGATTAAATTACGAAAGTTTTTTATGAAAATTGAAGGAATATGAATAATATCTAATATGTTATATATATACATATATATATATATATATATATATATATATATATATATATATATATATATATATATATATATATATATATATATATATATATATATATATATTAGTGTTGGGACGATCATCGATTATAATCGATAATCAATCGTTTACTATCTGATTCTGATTAATCGATTACAAAACTGGCAATCGATAATCGGAAAAGGTGACACCTAGTGGCAAAATATAGAACTAAATGACAGACATGTTGTCAGCTTTCTTCCTATGAAACTAAGCCCCAAAAACACTTCAAAACGAAGTTAAGATAGGTGCTAATAGCAAGTAATTGTCATAGACTATCACTTATTATTAGGTTCTAGTACCCAATTACTGCAAAAATGTGATGAACTGATTATGATCGATAATCGATCGGTTGGCTGTAACTGATTATCGATCATGAAATTGCAACCGATTCCCAACCCTAATATATATATATATATATATATATATATATATATATATATATATATATATATATATATATATATATATATATATATATATATATATATATATATCCATCCATGCACATATGGGCATTCTGTTAGGCTTCTGTTGAGTAGAAGAGTTTCTGTTTCTATTTTTAAAGGGAGACTTATCGCTAGGTTTGATATATGTGAGAGCCCTTTGAAACCCATTGTTTTTACTTTAAAGCATTTCCATTAGTCCCTCATGCACAATTCTCAAGTAATGTCTATTACAGTGCAACCTACATTTCCCATAATTCAAATGGATTAGTTAATTATTAATTTGGAGCGCTACTCATTACCAAGTAATTGCTGTTTTATTTGGCAATGTCGTTAAAGGGATATAAAAAACAAGAAGGGAGAAAAACACTCATAGCTATTAGTGAAAAGATTTTAGATTCCACCTCTTTTCTAATTAATTTTTCAGATGCTATCACATTAAGTGGATGCATTTTGTGAAAGGAGAATATTTGTTGAAATGGATGAGAAGAGGCATTGAGATTTTGATGTTTATCTCCATACTAGGATAGAGGGAGCAACATTAAATCCAACCTCATCATTTTACTATTGCCAGATCAAAAACACAGCCTCGGCGAACAGGTATGTCCTGAGCACATATTCATGGTTCTGGGCCCTGGTGTTAGATGTGACTTGCAGAACCTGTATGTCCTGGCCAATCCCATTAGAATGATTAGTAGATTGGGAGGTAGATGGTTGATTGCTGCTTGGGTTCTATTAGTGTAATTGCAGGCACTGCTGCATATTGAAGTTGTAGCGGAAGATAGACTAGGCTCGCTACTGCTCTATTCTAGTTATTGATTCAGAACGGAGGAGAAGGAGAAGGCCCCCGTAGCCAGTATAGTAGTATCACAACACACAAAATCACACCGCTGTTTCGTCTATACATACCCAGGCACACGCCCGCCTGCCGTACAGCTAGGATCTACAACCCTGTCATTGAAGTCTATATAGGTAAGAAAGCTATTCCATTGTGGGTTTGCACCAAGCATTATTACCATCTTCTCAGGCAGTTTCATTTCACAGCTGTATATTTGCTGGGGGGGGGGGGGGGGGGAGGTTATACATTGCTTGTCTGTCGCAGGATGAAAGCAAAGAAGTGATTATATGAAATCTGAGAAGGATAAAAGAATGGATATGTAAGGAGAGACCAATTACTTTATGCAATATAGTGAAGGCCTAGCTTATACCAAGGGTCTGGAATCTGGCCTAAGCATGATGTCAATAAGAGATAAAGACCAATGATGGCTCTCATATTGTTTACATTACAGAGAAACTTGCGCATCAAAATGCACAGAACGCAACTTTTGGGCTATTGGCAGCAGCCAGCCTGTCCAGATTGACCGGCGGGTTTCATATCCACATGTTTATATCTATCTAAGATTGCAGGAAGCATTAGTTACCAATTTTGCCAGTTTCACAGCTGCATATTTTCTAGGGGGGGGGGATGGGGTTATATTGCGTGTTGGTCAAAGAATGAAATGAAATGACTGTATGAAAGACTTCGTTAAATGGTTAGATCAAATCATGTTTGATGGTGGACCACCTTAACCTTTAAGCTGTTGGTGTCTAATATGCCCAATACAAAATGATGCAAAACACCTGAGAAATGACTGAAACCTTGGAACATGGGTACTCATCTGAGAGGTAGTACTCAGCGAGAGCAGAGCTATCCAATGAATACTAACATGACAAGGTTTAGATGGTTTTCAAAGATCTTTGCATCCTTGTGCTTTGGACAGAAGTAGCCTCAGCATTGGAAGGGTTAAATGGAGTGCCTTTATATTGAACTAGTGCGGTTCATGATTGAGAGTAGAGGTGATACTGATGCACTTCATCAATGTAGCTCATCTGCAAATAGATGAGATTTCAATCAATTCCATGCTGTAGTTCTTCAGTGTCATAAAAACATGAGTGTCCTGTAGTGCTCAGTCTTATCCAGGATTTCCAAAGTGGGTGGCCAAAAATGACAATTGTAAGATTTTAAGGTGTGCAGTTTTCAAGGAAGACCACAATTTTACTCAGATTACAACCATAAACAGTCATGAATTTACTTATTGAAGGCATAATATCCTCATACAATGTCATGGTATTTGCATGTATTGGGGTGAAAAAACCCCAGGTATTATATGTTTGAAACCGACATTTTAAGAAGTTACTCACATAAGAAATTTTGGTGTACTGAGGGGTGATCTTTCAGGGGTTGGGTGTCCAAAAGATGCCTAGATGCCCTGCTGGCTAAGACTATGCCATAGTGGTGAAATGTACTTATACTAGATTATTATTTCAAGCTCTGCAAATTGGTGAATCTTCAAACAATCTGAGCTCTCCATCTACTCTCCACTTAAAGGGCTAATTGGTTCTGAGATAAAACATTTAGGAGATTTATTTGTATTTCGGTTGCCATGTTGATGCGTAAACATTAAGAATCTTTTTCAACATGGTTGTCATTAATTAGTTTCTCTTCTGGGAAATCTACTGGCCAAACCAAATGTCTGTTTGCTGCAAATTGCCTATGATATGTATTCTACATAGTGGTAAATTACAAAGAAAGAAATTGTTTTATTATGATATTTCGTACCTGTTTTTGATGTGGTATTAACACTTGTTGTGTATATTGTGCAGATAGTTTTATATCATATATGGTGTGAAGGATAGTACCTTATTGATCATTGTGAGTAAACACTGAACATTGTCCTTCAAGCTTCCCATCTCAAAGATATATATTTACCCATGAAAGAAATTATATAATTACTTGTTCATTTTTAAATCATAGGAACAAAATATTCTTCTTCTATCCCTAAAAATGTCTGTTATGTGTTATGCAGTGATAACGACTTTTTTCTAGGGGTTGTGGAGAGAGAGAAGAGGTAGTAGTTCCAGAAAAAGGGATTATACCAAAAAAGAATACTAGAATATATATATATATATACATATATATATATATATATATATATATATATATATATATATATATATATATATATATATTTTATATATATATATTCATATATAGACAAGCAATATATCTAGATGAATTCATTTTTATTTGATATTTATTTTTTTACGTCTGTAGTTGTCATCATCAGTCAGCATGTATTTTTGTGCTGTGTGATGAATTGGCATAATGATTAGTGAGAGGGGTCAAAGTTCACGAGGGTGGGGGTATCAGGGTACAGGGTAGTGTGTGATTCTCTAAGGTCATGGGTGGTTGGGGGAGGTCAAGAGAGAGGTATGAGTCATTGCTGGAAGGCTGTGAGGGCAGGTGGTGCAAGCCGCCCTGCACTACTGACACACATGGGCCTCAGCAATGGCTAATACAGAGCAGAGACTAGGCCAGGACATGTCCAGTCTGCAGGGTTTAACGGTACCCAGCATAGTCTTAGTCAGCAGGGCGTCTGGGGGTCTTTTGGGCACGCAAACCCTAAGACATCACCCCTCAGGACATACAAATTGTTTTTGTGAGGATTTTTTTAAAATGTCAATCTCAAGCATATGATTGAATTTTTTCATCATATAAATATAATTCCTATGACATTGTATAATATCTATGCCTAATTTTAATGATTATATACATGTTTATGGTTGTTATCTCAGTATAGTGTGGTCTTCCTGTTGGGCATGTTGGACCCAAGATCAGATAGTCCCGCCAGGCATTCAGGTTGCCTTTTATAAGTTATAATTGCTGTTTTGGACTGGCATTTTTTAAATCCTGGCTTAAACACCCTGCTACAGAGCTGGGCAAACTACACACATATTGATATAGGAAATGGGATATCACTTAAATCTTCAGGAAAATAACCTTACTTTTATAATAAGCATTGAATTAGAGATTAATCGTCTGGAATATTTCCTGAAAACCTCCTTTTTGTAAAATCAATGTCAGCACTTTATAAAGGAACTACTAGGGTACCCTGCCATTCACTGTGGTAATTATACCAAAAGGGGCATTTAGAGGAATGCAAAGGATCATTTTGACATGTGGTCGACACTTTAGCTTTTTTTTCATGACTGGTGTAAATTAAACTCTTTCATTCCTGAAGTTAACCCATATGCTGCTGGCAGCTAATTTGTCCAATACAGAATGATGCAAAAAACCTGAAAATGATTGAAACCCTGTAACATAGGTACTCATCTGAATGTACTCAGTGAGAGCTATCCAATGAATACCAACATGGCAGGGTTTAAATGGTTCTCAAAAAGCTTTGCGTCTTTGTGTGTTTGATGAAAGTAGCCTCAGCATTGGGAGGTTTTAACTCTCTCATCCCTGGGTTTTAAACATGTGATACGGATATTCAAAAGTCATAAGTGTCTCAAAAAATTATTTGATTGAAAATTGAAAGACAAGGTTTACCTAACTAATCCAGATTTCAACCGATAATGGTGATACACTGGTTTGGATCAGTATATCACCAAAAAAGAGCATGCCTTGGAAATGGTAGGGAAGTGAAATTGGGTGGTCTTTCATTCATAGTAAGTGAACACAATCGTCACAGCTATAGATGCTAATTGTTGAAAGTTGATATCAATGTACAGCTAAGTATAGTAATCTAACACATTTATTTTCATTCTGAATTCAACGCCAAAAAGTTAATTTGTTTTTCATCTACTTACCTTCAAAGGGCCACATTTCTCTTTATATTTAGAGTTCTTGATCATACCTATAGGATCTAAATCAATGTGTGTTTGTGTGAGTGTGTGTTAGTGTGTGCATGTCTGTGGAATTCAGGTTTTGAAATACATGCATGTATCGATTTGTAAGAAATTTCTCCTAGGGTAGTTTTGGTGAAATTTCTTTTCCATTTTGCAATTAACTCTCAATAAATACAGTCAAACTTTAGGCAAGGCAAAGAAATGCTTGGTGACCTTTTGGTTTTTAAGTATTGTTGATATGAGAAACACTTAATTATCTTTGTTGTCCTAAAAGTACCATATTTGAGGAGTCAGGAACAATGGGTCTTACTTGCTAATTCACCGAAGGTAGATAGTAACTATCACAGATTAATAGGTGGCAAGTAGCAGTGGTGTATTCATGAATGAAAATATTCCAGATGTTGAATGACTAAAAAATATTTGTGCAAGTATATGGCTACACACAAGCAAAAGAAACATTGTAACAAGACCCTGTTTACAGAAGAATCAAGATGGAGTCAAAATTAAAAAATCATCAAATAAAATTGTCCAAACAGGAGGTTTTTAGGAAACTACCTTTCCAAAAGACAGGTAGGACGGGTCCTGGCTAAGTCCCTGTATATATAGTAAATCAACAGTATGTATCATTCTATACACTTCTTGCTGTTGAGGCTGATGAGTTTCTAAGATGATAGGTGATATATGATGCTGGCATCTTGTCATTGTCTCATCTTCTTTATTCCTCCAGGTATAGATGAATGCAGGAGACGGTTGCCTTGGTGACAACACAATAGAGGCTACCCATATTTAGACAATAGTGGCCAATCACTATGTTAGTCTAAGTCTTTAGCCAGCAGGGCGTCTGGGTGTCATATGGACACCCAAACCCTCAAAAACCACCCTTCATGACATCTAAATCATTTGGAGAGAAATTTCTTGGCCTGTCAATTTGGCCTGTCAAAAAATTAAGCAAAAAGCTAAAAACTTTTTCAGACACATGTAATTGAGCATTTGTTCGCAGAAAAGGTTTCAAAGTTTTGGGCAGGTCATTGAATTACTCTTACCCAGGGTTGTAGCCAGGATTTTTTAAAAAAGCTTGTGCAAAACAGCATTTACGAAACTTCTGCCTGTCCTGATTTAGCTACTTATAAGTTTCTTCATATCCTTACACCAGCTGCATTTAATAGCCTATTGTGTCTAAAAGGGAAGATTGCACTTCAGCCATGTCTTAGAAGACGGTTACTAGTCCAAAGAAGTAAAAATTGAAAATTCCTCATATAGTTTTGCCTGTCCAAAAAGGAGTTTTTCAAGAACTTGCCTGTCCAAAAGACAGGCAGTCCCTGCATTGAATACCCTTACCTTCCAGTCCACATTTTACTTTTTCTTATAACTATTACTTTAAGTCTCTATAACCGTACTCTTTGATCAGTCATTCCCTGGAAGATACTGTACCTGGATTTTAATTTGAAGTAATTTGGGAGGGCGGGTCATCGCTAAACGTATTTGTAAATATAGCCCTTGTGTCAGTTGAATGAGAAATGAGACCTTCCAATTGCCTAATTGAGCTAGTTTTACCAGTCCCATAATTTAGTGGGGGGAAAAGAAAAGAGGGGTTCGTTCACCTGTAGGTATGACAGATGGGAAGATGCAGGAAAGTTTGCCAGACCTGTCACCCTCACTCTCACCCCTCTGCTGGGCCAGACAAAAACATATGTTCTCAAGAGTTATGTATCAATCATATACTCATTACGTGGCCACACTCTATATGCATTTCAATGAGTCAGATGAATGATAGGGTAGCATAGTACATAATGAAATGTTCTAATAGTTTAAGATCTAAAATTGACCTAAAATGTGTAAACTGATACTATTGGTTTAAGTAGTTCTTTTAACTCTTTGTCTCTGCTGGGTTGAGGCACTGAAACTCCCCCAAAATAGTGGAGTGTATTATAAAGCATGCTTCACATAAAGCATATTCAGAGTGGAGTTGTTTGTTGCAGTCTAGTTAGATTTCTTCAAATATTTCAAAAGGTGATTCACTAAGATATCTCCTAAAGATAATGTCTAAGTGTGTGTGTGTGGTGGGGGGGGGGGGGGGGGGGGGGGATGCACAGACACATGTTTATGTGGATTAAGTGCCCAAAAATGTCCTAGTCTTTTATGGTATGTCTTACACATCAAGTAGACCCCCAGGTATCATATAATGGAACAATAGAATAATAAAAAAACATCCCCAGGTATATAAAGGGTAACATGATACTTTAAACAATATCCTCATATACTACTTTGATTTTAGACTTAGGTAACAGTTGTTTAAAAATAGTTGATGAGTTCATATTGTTATTCAGTACTGGGTGTCTTCACAAACATGGCTGTCTGTCTGTATTCAATGTCCATGAGCAGTTCATCTATTTTTTTCCCAGCGATTGGGTGTCTGTTTCTACCTCAGCTGGTATCTTAGAGCCACTTCCTGATGGCTAATTGTTCGCAATGAAGGAAACCCTGCAAGGGGAAAATTGAAAATTGCGGTTTTCCTCTGGCGGTGAATTGCCCTTATATGTCCTTGATAAAGGGCGATTAAAATCTTATTGGCAATTGAATTCTTCAGACATGGGCACCAGGGCATAAGGGTTGTCCTTGAACTAGAAGGTACATGGAATGCTGCACAACCCTTTCACTGAATACATACCTTGCATTGAAAGATGTTGTCTACAGATACTCTCAATTATAAACTGAAAAAGCCTTAAATTAGGAGTTCATGATGAGTATGAACATCCATGCTCACATCTTAGTTCACTGTCTTTCATAAGACGTTTTAAGTGACAAACTGTGGAAACTTATCAATTCTAGAGGCTACTCCTTAAGGCCTTAAGTACCAGGACAGGTACGGGCTCAGACAGTAAGACATTATATGTCATACAGGGCAGAACAAACTACTAATTTTCAAGTGAAAAATTACCTATAAATAATATGAAATTATAAAAAAAAATCCAGAAAATAGCAAGACATTTGTGAAACAAGTCTAAATACTTGACTTGTGTCCAATATTCAGGTCTGAAGTGCGTACAAATGTTGTACGAATATTGTAAGATAATCACAAGTCAAGAAATTGAAATTGACTTGCAACTTTTCAAAATATGGTACTAATTTTCAAACAGGATCGCAAATCAGTACAGACCTTTATAAACGTTTCCAATTCTGTTTTTGGGCTCCAACTCGGATCCGTCTATTTGAACATGATAAATAGAACTATCGTGTCTGACTTGCCGATTTTGGAATCATGCGTCCTTGGGCTTAGAACATAAGTAGCCTCAGCATTGGAAGGGTTAAGTGTGTTACATTAACTGTAGTATTTAGTAGTCCGGCTATCTACATCATTTCAATGGAATTCATAGTGCGCAAGGCTATAAGAGTTGACCTGTGGCCTAAATCATTTTTTCCAGTGCGATTTTTTTTGTCTCACACAGGTTTTATACCATTTATATGTCACTGCATTTTGAAGTTATTGGGCACTCTGTTATAGTTACGGTGATGTATAGACATTTTAGAGAGGTTTATGATTTCTCCCATTAGACCCCATTGTCTCTCCTCCGTGCATTATCATTTCCATTAGCCCAGACCCCGCATCCCCCCAGGACAGGTAAATGCCCAGCCTCATGGGCTACTCTAGGCAGCAGGGTTCAGCAATGAGCCTCATTTAGCAGCCATTACAACAAGTAAAAGTTGCTTCAAGAGTCCTCTGCTATTTTGATTTTTAAGGCCCTGTAAGCTGTCTTATGTGTCATGAATATTTTCATAGTAAAATTAAATCCTCAGTCCTCTGATTTTATTTCTGATTTTAAGATCATTGCATTATAAGACATGCATTTCTTATAACACTTTTCCTAAGTAGTAATAGGAGTAGGTGTAGAAGTATCATTATTAGTATCATTATTGGTATTATTATTGTTATTATTATTATTATTATTATTATTATTATTATTATTATTATTATTATTATAATTATTAGTATTATTAGTATTATTATTATTATTATTATTATTATTATTATTATTATTAACATTATTATTATTGTTATTATTATTATTATTATTATTATTATTATTATTATTATTATTATTATTATCATTATTATTATTATTATTATTATTATTGTTATTATGATTGTGATTATTATTATTGTTATTATTATTATTATTATTATTATTATTATTATTATTATTATTAAGATGATGATGATTATGATTATTGATACGATGATCATCCTCATCAATATTATTATTAGATCATACAGCCCTGTAATATCTATTAGGTAAGAACCCTAGCTCAAGTATCCTCAGTGAGCCCTGGGGGATCCATTAGCCCTGATAACCCTGTACATTCAGGACAATAAGACACAATAGATGTTAACCCCTGTAGCACATTGTTACACAGGGCTCGACGCTAAGGGTGAACCTATGGCCCCAGGCCAGTAAAAATTCCCAAAAACAACTTCGGGCCAGTAAAAAAAGACCTCAACTGGTCCTACAGGCCCAGTAAACATTTGGAGACATTCTTGTTAAAAAGTTTCCCCCCTGAGAATGTACCCATATGTTTTTGAAAAAAATGAAGATAAAATCTATAAAGATAAATGTTGTGGTGAATTTTATGCAATATTCTTTCTTGTTATGTTAAAGAGAAAATGCAGGACCAGTAAAAAAATTTGCAGGACCAGCAGATGCTAGGTGTTACTGGTCCTACAGGGCCAGTATCATGTTTGTAGATTTGGAATTCATTAATCATGATTTGCAATACTGTAGAAGATGTGTCAGTTCTCTGCTAATCAACCTAATTCTCCTTCAAATATTTTCTTAAAAATGCATTTGTTTGATTGATATTGCCTATAATGACAGGCGGCTTTCCAGGCGTGAATGGGTTAACAAAAGTCTACAAGTGGATTATTTCTACCAAGCATATTAGAAATCCTGCCTTATAACATATGCATTACTTGATAAGAAATTATGTAACCTTATTACTATCCTATAACGTCATTAGAGGAGCGCAATCAGATCTCATTTATAAATCGCAGATTATGGAAACAAGTCAGCTTAGCTTAATATGTGGCTGTTCAATCAGTGGAGAATAGATTAGCATAACAAAAGGAGTCTTTGTTATGCAATTGAATTTTCATATAGCTGCTGCCCTGATATGACAAAGGTTGGACTCTATGATTATAGAAATTAATGGTAACTTTCAACAGCCAATTTTGCAATTAGGTTAGTTGGTTTCATGGTGTGGTGTATGTTTTTGTTCCCTAATCAACACTCTCTCTCTCTCTCTCTCTCTCTCTCTCTCTCTCTCTCTCTCTCTCTCTCTCTCTCTCTCTCTCTCTCTCTCTCTCTCTCTCTCTCTCTCTCTCTCTCTCTCTCTCTCTCTCTCTCTCTCTCTCTCTCTCTCTCTCTCTCTCTCTCTCTCTCTCTCTCTCTCTCTCTCTCTCTCTCTCTCCATGAGTCTAATTCACATCTATACACTTATACACCTTAGAAGATCTGTTCTGTGCTGCCATTAAATAAAGTGATGATGTTATCAATAACATTTAGAGGCTGCCTCCGTGATGTAGATAAATACTCTCCAAATTAGTTTGAGTGTGACATCAAAGATGTAATTACTTTTTGCAGTTGTGAAGCAGAGCCTTTGAAATGAATCAGCTCTTCCTTTCAGATGATATCACAAGCACACTCCACATGCACTGGCTTAAGTAAACATGTTATATGCTGCAGAAAAAGCTCTGTTTGAAGAAAGATACCTGTGACAGAGAACATCTGAGGAGGTTTTCTTGTGTACAAAAATAACCCTTAAGGGATTTGCGAATGCCCCTTTCTCAACAGATAAGTATAAACTTCTAAAAGCTACCTACAAGTACATATTTTGGTCTAGATCAGTCTGCATCTTGAGACGGAGTCCCTTTTGAAATATGAATCTGCTGCATTAGTGGATACCTAAGTCATATGTAAGAAGACTTTGTATTCTAAAAAGTGACAGATATGGATCTTTCTATTATCATACTGACTTTTATAAGGAAAATTTAGATTGAGACTTTTCGTATTCCCACCTGTGAGCACCGGGTAGGTTAGTCAGCTAGGAATATAAGTCTATAAGGCACACAGCTAGTAGTAAACAGCCCTGCTTAATTTTGGCATTACAAACAGAGAAGAAGCAAGCAGTTAGTAAACTGTCCCTCTTTTCCTTCCCCCAGAGCGGTCCTATAATTGGCATTCTATGAGGATCATGAAGATGGAAGGAGAAAAAGACTGGTCAGTAAATAACCTATATAACCTAAACCCCCCTCCCCCTTCTGAATTCCATAAAATCTTGTATATTTCCCCCACTGATTGTGACCACTAGGGTAGGTCAGGAAACTGTGATACATGGTACTGGGCCTGTGCAGCCAAGAGTGGCCCTGTAAGTGGCATTATGAGCTTATGGAGAGGAGAAGGCCAGTAAGTATACAGCCCCTCTCTCTCTCCCTACTCTCCAGATGGGAGAAGTACATTAGTGCTGCTATAGAGCGGCTCCCCTGGGAAGCTGGCCACTCAGAGGATTGAGAGGGAATCACCAGATAATGTTATTCATGAAGTAATGCTACTACTACAACTCATGCTGCATCATAGGATCCTGGCAGGTAGGGAGGAGGGCACCGGCGGCCGGCCGCAGGTCTTTATATCGCTCATATTGAAATGACCCTTCTATTCAAGGGAATGTCGTATCTTTCGAGAACTGGATCATTCGGTTTATTGACGAAACAGTTGAGAAAGAGCCTTTTTTAGTATAAACTGAGATGAGTAGACCGGGATCGGGCACTGTGCATGCATCGCTGCCTCCCATCTCCTTGGCAACTATCTGACCTAGAAAGGATGCTGCATGCTAATTGCACAGATCAGATCACGTGACCAAGGCTACACCGCGTAACCCGAGGCGCACATACCCTAGGTGCTAGCATGCTGTGCCTATGGCGTTGCGGTTCAAGGGGATGTATTTCTCTGGTATAAAGGGATGTACGTTATATGTAACGTTTGAATTTGAAATGGATCTGATTTGTGGATGAGATAAGGTCTGCAATGGAAAATATACGGCTATTACTACTGTAGATTCTCAGAAATTTAGACCACCCTAGTAATTTGGGCCACTAAAACTACTTGGCAAAAAAATCATTGGGAAATATGGACAATTCTTGATCTTTCACTGGTAGCTTTTTCACAAAGTATGGACAACTATTACTCTGTTGTCAGTATTTTCATAAAACATAAAAAGAGAATTTACGGTACGAATGTCAATTTCACCATTGGTGGACGCAAGGAAGGCAGTTAGTGATGGTATCCAGATATTCTTTAGTTACGGTGAGCTTGTGAACTTGGGGTTAAATGAATAACATTTTCAACCCATTCATGCTGGGAGTTGATCTTGACAAGTGTCATCTGTACCTATGATATATTTGAAAAATATTTGAAGGAGAGATTTCAGTTTTTTTCTGATAAACATTCCTCCTTCAAATATTTACTAAAAATAGGTTTTGTTACAGAGTTATCACCGAAATAGTCAGGCGGTTTTGGGCGGTACAGGCATGAATGGGTTAAGGCTAATACTAATGGATTATCTGTTCATCGTAATTGAGTGAGTGGGATTAATAAACATTGAGTCTCGGGTAGGACACTGCGAGAAAGCTAATACAGGGCAATAAGGTAACATTATAGAAGTAACGCTTGAGGGATTGCTATTGAAGGAATGCTGTGTAGCAACAAGAGAATGCATGTCTATAAAAAGTTATATTTCATAAAATTATTTTGGTTTAAAAAAAATAACCTGGAGCTTACTTGGACAAATTTCATTTGCACCTATAATACTTGAGAAAGTTATGCTTTCAGTACTGATCAACATTCCATCATATATTTTCTAAAGAATTCCTTTTAAAAGTTACAAAGATACTGCCAAAATAGTCGGTATTTTTAGGCACATCATGCATGAACGGGTGAATGCATAGTCTAGCTCCAAACCCTGAAAAGGTACCCCTCAGGACACCCCAGAGAAATTTGTGAGGAGTTTCTCAAGATCTCAATTTCAAACGTATTATTGCTTTTTTTCACCTCAATTTAAGGCATGTAAGAAGGTGTTAGTCTGGTGGATTTCCATGGGTACTCGAGTACCCTCCGCCGTTTAACCCTTATGCTGCTCAGGTGGCTAAGTTGGTCAATACAGAATGATGCAAAAATCCTGAAAAATGATTGAAACCCTGGCATATGGGTACTCATCTAAGAGTACTTAGCGAGAGCTATCCAATGAGTACCAACATGACAGGGTTTAGATGATTTTCAAAAATCTTTGCCTCCTTGTGCTATGGACGAAAGTAGCCTCAGCATTGGATGGGTTAATACTGGCTAATCTCAATATACCTTCCCATGTCTCATTATGCATGTTAGCCTAATATCTGTCTATCTCACTCTCCTCAATACCAGTCTTCCAGTGTAAATATTATGATTGTTTTGATACTGCTTGTGTGAGTATCTGAGTACACATTGCCTGCCTTGAAAACAGTGTATGTGTATTGATCCAAGCTAGGAGGAGATTCACCCTCTGAGTCATTATGAAGTCAATGTACATAGTGGCGTTTGCCTAGATACTTATCATGGTCAGAATTACCTGCATAACAAAAAATCAATAATCAAGTAGAGTTTTGGGAGATTATTTCAGGGAAAATTGTTTGATGCTGATTAACAGTTCTATTTTAAATGTTTTTTGCATGAACTTCTTAGTTAACCCTTATGCTGACCAATACAAAGTTGGCCAATACAAAATAATGCTAAAATCCTGAAACCCTGGTATATGGGTACTCATCTGAGAGTGCTCAGTGAGTGCTGTCATATGAATACCAACATGACAAGGTTTAAATGGTTTTGAAAAAAAGTGTTGCGTCCTTAGGGAAGATTTTGATACTAGAGATTGTTCGGTCATCAGGGATTATAGGTTTATAGATTATTCTAGGGAAGATCTCAATACTAGAGAGGTTATAAGGTCACTGAGGATGATGGGTTAATAAATTATTTTAGGAAACTCAAAGATTTCAATACTAGAGTGATTATTTGGTCATTTAGGCTGATGGATTGATATATCATTAGAAGGATGATCGCAGGACTAGAGAAATAATTGGGTCACTTATAGATTAAAGGATTCTCTGAAGAAAGATTCCTGGATAAGAGAGATAACTGGGTCATGGAGGATGAATGGTTTAATAATTTATCTGAGGGAAGATTTTAGGACAAGAGATTACTAGGTCATGCATAGGTTATAAGATTATCGGAAGGAAGGTCTCAATACTAGAGAGATTACAGGGTCACTATGGGTTAAAGGATTATCAGAGGGAAGATCTCAATACTAGTGGGATTACTGGGTCACTTATGGGTTAAAGGATTATCTGAGGGAAGATCTCAATTCAGGAGATATTACTGTGTCACTTATGGGTTAAAGGATTATCTGATGGAAGATTTCAATATTAAAGAGATAACTAGGTCATGTATGGGTTAAAAGATTATCTGAGGGAAGATCTCAATACCAGGGAGATTACTGGGTCACGAATGGGTTAAAGGATTATCTGATGGAATATCTCAATTCTGGAGAGATTACTGGTACACTTAGGCCTAAAAGAATTAATAGTTTGTTTAGGGTAACGTCCCCAAAGAAAATAGGGTAGGTAGGTGTATATGTTGTTTATATTATTTATGTATTGATGTGCATGTCAAAGTATTTACAAATCAACTCAAATTAAAGAATTATTGATAATAGTTTTCAAAATGAAATGGTGCTTGTTGGCACCGGTTCTTAAATTTCCATGAAAACATTAGGATCAGAGGGCAAAATTAGGGTAGGTAGACTTACCCTAAACAAACTAATTGATATTGTTTTAGGCCGTTTGGGTTAAAGGATTATCTTGGGGAAGATCTGTGAGCCGCAGCCACTCTGATCTATTACACGTACTTTCTCCCGTAGATAAAGAAGCTTGAGAGCATGGCAAGTAGATCGATGCAATACAAGACCAATCTCATTCCCCTTGAAGTATTTTTCAATATCCTGCATTATTAGTGGAATAGCAGCTAATTTGCTGGAGAGCGATGTGTCTGTGCTGGAGGGTGAATTACTCGGCGTTTGGCCCTGGACGGGTGTCATAACTACATCAGACAGACGAGCTCAGATAATCAATCATAACATCCTAAACTCATGTCAGGCCGATATTACCAATGCCACTTACAAGCTCCAGTTAGCCCCAAGATCACTGATTTCACTCTCAGCCTGCACCAATTACATATCCAGGGTCGGGGGACAAGGAGGCGGGTGCTAAAAAAGTATCTTAGGCCTAAATAAGATTGTTTGTTTCCTGTATATGTAATTAATGGTCCAAAAAATAGGGTACGTAGGAAGGTAAAAACAATTAATATGGAAGGGCTGAAAAAAATTAAGTTAGGGATTTTCTTTGAGAAAAAACTTGTTGGGGTCAGGTTACAGGAAACAAAACAACTTTTTAGGCGTTATGGAAGTACACAAATCGTGGTAACCCTATTTGTCCTGAGAAGTTCAATTACAGGAAAAGGACTGAAGGATAAGTAAAATGTAACCTCTTTTGGCCCTACCTCATTGTTTTTAAACAAAACTTATGAAATCTGAAAATTTGTTGGAAGAAACTTAACCTTTTGAATCTTACACGGCCGCACACTTTGCAACAATTTTTACAAAGGGCCAAACTAGCTGTGAGGGCCTGGCCAACAGATGGCACCGGTAGTGAAAGAGTTAATGAATCTTTACTGTGAAACGCTGTATATAATGTGTCCCTGACTGGTCTTCAGTCCGAAGTTTCAGTTGGACACCCCTTCCATTAAAAATCAATCTTTACTGTAAAACCCTGTACTGTACTAAATCTGCCCTGACTGGTCCCCTGATGCAGTGTATGTGCCCCCTTAGCCCTGGCCTCTTGGCCTTGAAGAACCACTACATGCAGTCTACAGCAGCCTGCAGCGGTACCAGCACCAGTCACTCACAAATCAATCTTTGCAGTAAAATCCTGTATTCTAAATTATGCTGCTGGTAACTAATTTGACTAATACAAAAAGATGACCAATTCGAAAAATCAAAAAGATGACTGTAACCCTAGCACATGGTTACTCAGCAAAAGCTATCCAATGAATACCAACATGACAGGGTTTTGATGGTTTTCGAAAATCTTTGCGTCCTTGTGCTTTGGACGAAAGTAACCTCAGCATTGGAGATGATGATAAATTTGCCCCTGACTGGTCCAGGGCATGTAGTGTATAACGTGCCCCCTTATCCCTGGCCTCTTAGCCTTGAAGAACCACTACATGCAGTATTATAGCCTGCAGCGGTACACCACCATGCAGTCAGTCACTCAGGGGCAGCCACCAGCAACAGCACTAAGCACTGCATAGTTCAGCCTCTCAGTTGATAGTATAATATTGATGTTAGGCTCATATGGCAAATTGGATTTGCTAGGTCAGTAGCTTGTCGGATAACATCAGCTTTGTTATAATGTGAAGCGAAGTGATACATGCCGTTAAGATGTAATGTTCTGATTGCCGTCTCCCGTTTCTTCATCATTCGCCTTTGTCGGGGGAGCATTACATATCCACTTTTATTGTACTTGAAAGTAAAATGAATAATGTCATAATGAGTGATTTTGCACTGACAGCTCATTAAATGTAGTTTGATATGTATTTGGTGCTCTGATTCAAAACCCATCATCATTAAAACTCTTAATTTGAATTTGATTTTCAATTCAGCTACTTTTCATTCACTATTCCAGTATTTTGATTGACTGTATTTTATTAATATTTCATTTGAAAGTGAGTTCCATGTAGGAATTGGCACCTTTGAAATGTTCACAATATGATTGGTATTTCCTTACTTCCTGCCTCCCACGACCTAAATTTGTTAAATTTAGCACAGTCAACTTCCGAAATTTCACTAATGAATAGCTAACTGAATTTGTGTTGATACGTCCATATAGATGTTAACGGAAATCAGTTTTATATCATTAAGTAGTATCGGTAAGACAGATCTTAACCCTATAAATGCTCCTGGTGGCTAATTTGGCCAATACAAAATGATGCTAAAAACCTGAAAATGACTGAAACCCTGGCACATGGGTACTCATCTGAAAGTACTCCGTGAGCGCTTTTCTATGAATACCAACATGACAGGGTTTAGATGGTTTTCAAAAATCTTTTCATCCTTGTCCTTAGGACATAAATAGCCTGAGCATTGGAAGGGCTGTCTTTGTCTTCTTTGTATCTTGCAGAATTAATCAGAGGGTAATGTGTTAGACCTGACAAAGTATGATATGTTTTTGAGGTTTTTGCCCATTTGCTACCTTGCAGAATTCATTGATCTGAGGTTTATGTGTTAGGCCGTTAAGTTATGTGTGTATGTTTGTGTGTGTGTCTTAAAAAGTCTGTCGCTTTTATATCTTGCAGAATTCATCAGAGGGTGATGTGTTAGACCTAAGTTATGTGCGTATGTACGTCTATAAAGTTATGTGTATATGTGTCACTGTGTCTTAAGTCTGTCTGTTTTGTGTCTTGCAGAATTCCTCAGAGGGTGATGACGTGTTAGACCTAAGTTATGTGTATATGTGTCACTGTGTCTTAAGTCTGTCTGTTTTGTGTCTTGTAGAATTCCTCAGAGGGTGATGACGTGTTAGACCTAAGTTATGTGTATATGTGTCACTGTGTCTTAAGTCTGTCTGTTTTGTGTCTTGCAGAATTCCTCAGAGGGTGATGACGTGTTAGACCTAAGTTATGTGTATATGTGTCACTGTGTCTTAAGTCTGTCTGTTTTGTGTCTTGCAGAATTCCTCAGAGGGTGATGACGTGTTAGACCTAAGTTATGTGTATATGTGTCACTGTGTCTTAAGTCTGTCTGTTTTGTGTCTTGCAGAATTCCTCAGAGGGTGATGACGTGTTAGACCTCGGCATGAGCATCCCGTGTACCTCTCCAGCAGTCCAGCACATCAGCATCAGCGCTAACAGCCACTACCTGCCCAGCAGCAACCAGGTGAGTACTGCACCCTTAATCACTATTGCAGGATTCAGAAATTCATGGGTACCCAAAATTGACAATTGTAAACATTCTCAGTGTTCTATTTTCCAAGGGAGACCACAACATACTCAGATTACAACCATAAATGTGTATTTACTTATTGTGAGAAGACATAATGTCCATATACACTTCCATGGGAGTTATATTGAGGTGATAAAAATCAATTATCTGTGTCAAAAAGAAAATTGTTGGCAATTCGTCACAAGATAAGTTGGGTGTCCTGAAGGGTGATCTTTGAGGGTTTGGGTGTCCAAATGATGCCCAGACGCCCTGCTGGCTAAGACTATGCTGCCAGTCATAGTCCTAGCCAGTCATAGTCCAACAGGGTGACTACATGGTCATCATTTTGACACAAAACCCCTTAAAATTACCCTTGAGGAATGAGGACTGTTGTCTCATATTTTGGTGGGAAGAAATATCTTAAAATGCCAATTTCAAGCATATATAGTTGAATTTTTTTACCTCATTATAATTCCCTTGACATTGCATGTACAAGGACATTTTGCCTCATCTCAATATGTAAATACATGTTTGTCAATGTAATCTGAGTATAGGATGCCCCAAAATTTTTCAATTGCCAATTTTGGACACCCAGTTTCAAAATGCTGACTAAGACTGCAGACATGTACTTATCACCTGCTCTGCTGTAATTCTCTGTACTGATTGGTCAATAGGTGTTAGACCTGGAGCCGTTCACACTTTGTAGATTCCATATCGCAACGGCAGAATTCAATATTGAATGGCAGAATTCAATATTACCACTTGGCCATAAATCTTACCCCTAGACTTCACCAATCTCGTTCTGACCTCCACAAAGTTATTTTGAAATTTTATGACATGTATTTGTTCAGGTGATAAATTCGTTACACCCTGTTGGAAAGTGAGGTCCGGCCTGCTATCCATCCTTAGTCATCCAGATCCCACGAGGCGGAGCCGAGTGAGATGACTATGTAGAAATCCCATCAGTTACAACTTAGTTTTCCTCGCTTAACCCAAGGAATACCGTAGGGCTTCTTCCACATTTTATTCTAATAAATCAAAGGGGATTTCCAGTATGATATTTTGGAACAAAACTATGTACACTGACAATGATGACAATGAAAATGATGATGATAATAATGATGATGAAGAAAATGATGATAATGATGATGAAGATGATGATACTAATGATGAGTTTTTATTTGATTTGATTTGATTTGATTTTACTCGGTCTAGTAAGATGTACATTACATTGCATTTTGCATTTTTCGTATATAAAGGTGACTAGATGGAGAGTCAGTATAACTGCTATGCAATAGAATTCTAACCAGACACAGCTAGGATATATACACTAAAAGTTATTAATAATTTATTAATGCTTTTCATGATGATGATGATGATGATGATGATGATAATGATGATGGTGACGATGATGCTGATGACGACGAAGATGACGATGCTAATAATGAGCTTTGGGGGGCAATTATGAGAGTAATGTTGCGCATATTGCTTGCTGCTGCTGATGAAGATGATAGCGAAGAAGATGATGCTAATAAGAGTTTTGGTGCCATGTTTTATTAATGCTTCACATCACTTGCTGACAACAACGATGATGATGATGATGGTGATGATGATGACAACGATGATGGTGGTGGTGATGATGATGATGATGATGATGATGATGATGATGATGATGATGATGATGATGATGATGATGACGACGACAATGACAGGGATGATGCTAATAATGAGTCTTAGGGGCATATTCATTAATGCTGCACATTGCTTGCTGCTACTGCTGTTGATGATGATGATAATGATAATGACGACGACGATGATGGTAATAATGAGTTTTGGGGACATATTTCATTAATGCTGCACATTGCTTGCCGAAGGAGTGGGTAGTATTTGCGGAAGACTTGATGTGCTGGAGTGGCAGGTGATAGGAGTGTGCACCTGTTCTAATCAACAGGTGAAACTGAGGACACTCGAGAGGCTGGATCAACAGCACGAGAGGCCGTCCTGACGGTCCTGCAGGCCCGCAACCCGGCCTCTCAACCCGGCCTCTCAACTCGGCCCCTCACTCGGCTCTCCCGATGTTGACACTCCTCATAAAGATCCTCACAGACCCAATATTCCAGGCTTTTATCAAGGCATTAAACAACTTACATTTATTACCACTCCACTTTAATATATAGGACTTTGACATTCAATTTTTCATTTCTTTTACTTATTTCTGCTGCAGCATTATTCACCATAAGCATCAGTCTGGAGACTGTGATACCAACTCAAAGCGCTTTAGAACATAATAGGTGGAAAGGGTGCTTTATCAAATATTGATTATTATTAAATTATTGTTATTATTATTATCATCATTATTATTATTATTATCATTATTATGATTATTATTATTATCATTATCATTATTATCATTATTACTATTATCATTATCATCATCATCATCATCATCATCATCATCATCATCATCATCATCATCATCACCATCATCAATATTTTTATTATATCATAAGACTAGTATTATTATTATTGTTACTATTATTATTATAACTATTATTATCATTATTATTATTATTTTTATTATAATTATTATTATTATTATTATTATTATTATTATTATTATTGTTATTATTATTATTACTTTTATTATTATTATCATACTACTATTACTACTCTACATTGATCTTTGAAACAAATACACAGTTTTTCGTGTAACTTCTTGTTATGTTACCATCAATGATCAATTGAGCAAGCGGGCAAGTACTTATAATGGTGCCTTGTTGGAAGGTAGGGGGAAACTGACTATAGACTGAGGTAGTACTCAGGAAGCAAGCATTGCTGTACTCTACCTCAGGAGCCTATAGGGTTAATGATACTCATTTGTTCATATTCCACTTAATTATTGATGTCATCTTACATCTATTGACACTCGCTTGTTTTATCTGTGATAATGATCCTAATGCAGATGGCACTGTGCAGGTAAATCATTGATGAGCTATTTAATTATTAACGAGTATAACAATACAGGTATGTTGTGCGCCCTTCAGGAACAATGCCACTAGAATAGGGACCATTGTGATCAAGTACACTATGCATCCTTTCATCTAAGAACGCTATCAATATGCCTCATTGACCTGAATAATTTTTGTTTTTTTGTTGTTGTTTTTGAGGTGTGTTTTGATAATAACTTGAGATTTTATAAATCATATGGAGGAAAAGCCAATACTGAAAATGCAGGGAGCACTATGCCAGTTTAAGATAACCCTAATATTTCCAATATTTGTTGAAAACGAATTTATCCTATTTTCAAGTTTATTACTGCAATGATCCCTATAATTAGACCTATCATATTACAGCTTTGTATCTAAAATGTCTGGATTCTAGCAATAATGCATGTAAGATATTTAACCATGCAAGCACACACACACACACACACACACACACACACACACACACACACACACACACACACTAACGGGACAAAATGAATATGTTACCCATCTTTCCTTGATCCCAATATGTATATTTCATGCAAAGATTAAGTTCTACTTTGAGGTATCAAATTACACTTTGTCCATTTGTATATGTATTCAATATCAATCCTTCCCAGTCTCCAGCTGGTTAAATATTTTAGATATTGTGATTACAGAATCAAAGCTTATTACTTCATTACTCAAGTTTCCATTTGCTTTCCTTTGACATTCTCGCCGTATTTTTCACGTTGCGGTAATTTCTTTTCAAGCTGTCATCGGGAATAAAGCATGATTAATATATTTTCCGTAACAAAAGAATGGTATTAACCCCGAGTTCGCCTCCCCGCTCTGATCTTAGGATGTGGCGGGTCGACTAGTTTCAGATCCACCATCATAATCAGGACAAATTTATGGATTGATTTACAGCATTAGACGAGTGATTTTCCTAGAATTTAGAGCAATTTGTCGATTAATGAATTGATGTTATGATACACAGATGAGGATATTTCGCCGGCACACATCACTGTACATAGCTATTGTGTGATTCAGAGGATAAATGGTTGCCATGGTAACAGCGGAGGAGCCCCCATTTTACGAGGTGCTTTTGAGGGAGGGGTGATTTATGCCCATTGTTGATGGGGAACATGGTGATGTTTTATTTTGGGGGATGTGGGGGTGGAGGGGAGGTGGGTGTCACAGTTTTATTTTATTACTTTATTAATGCCTTGTTTCCAGGTCGTGGACAACTAATTTATGTTGTTTTTTAAGTTTTAACCCATTTACGCCTTAAACGCCCCCACAAAGACTTCTTTGTCAATATCTCACTTACAAGAGATTTTTTAAGATATTTGAAGAATAAATCATATTTAGATTTAAACACAAATCTCCTTGAAATATTTTGTGAAGCCATGCTTTATTATCAAGTTGCATTGAAAATTGGCATAGATTCAAATTATGATTTTCAGGAGTAATTCTTGTCAAAAAATGGTATAAATACATCTCTGTTAGTGTAGTTTAATACCTGTAGCATCTGAGTGATATTCCTTCTGTAATTTATCTGTTTATTTATCAATTATCGTTTAGATGAACTTGATTAACTAATACCCCATCTGTAGACTTACCAAGTAATGATAGGGAAGTTATCATATTACTTAATAGAAAAGATTCTTCAAGTATCAGTTCGCAATCTTACCTGTAGGGCACAGAGGGAAAAAATAGATAAAACTGTTAACGGAAACTGCTTTCGTAGAATTCTAACATAATGAACATTTTAAGTAAAGTTGGCTACTTTTAACTAAATAGCATTCTGGTTTCAAACACCACAAAATGTAAACCCCTAATTTTAAACACATTTTAGTGAAATCATACGAAAACCTCTTACTGTGAATGCATACCCGGCCCTGTCCAGGGATGTTCAAAGATTTCCCTTTAACCCTTATGCTGGTGTCTGACGGTCCATGGTCTTAGCCAGCAGGGCGTCTGGATGTCTTTTTGGACACCCAAACCCTTAAAAAGCACCCCTCAGGACACCCAACTTTAGGCACCCAGTTTCTAAATCCTGGCTAAGACACTGGTCTGACCCCCGTGACTAATTTTGCCAATACAAAATCATGCAAAAAAACTGGAAAATATCTGAAACCATGGCACATGGGTATACTTAGCTGGAAGTGCTCAGCAAGAGCTATCCAATGAGTACCTATATGAAAGGGTTTAGATGGTTTCCAAAAATCTTTCCATCCTTGTCCTTAGGATGAAAGTAGCCTTAGCATTGAGACGTTAAAACCATGCCACTTACATATGTGTGTATGTATGATTTTTAGAAGGCCAGGTGACAATATAGGTAATAGGTATCTAACCTGATCCATGATGACAGCGGATGACAGCTGTGGGAGCTTATAATTTCAGGCGGACACCAATGGTGTATTCTTAACCCTTATGCTGCCGATGGCCAATTTGGCCAATACAAAATAATGCCAAAAAATCTGAAAAATGACTGAAACCCTGGCAAATGGGTACTCATCTGAGAGTACTCAGCGAGAGCTATCCAATGAGTACCAACATGACAGTGTTTTGATGATTTTCAGAAATGTTTGTGTTCTTGTGCTTTGGGCCAACGTAGTTCCAGCATTGGAAGGGTTAAGGGTGGCTTCTTCAGAAAAGCTTCTTTTCTTGTAGTAATGATGGGTGCGACATCCTGTCCTCCCAGTAAACTCACCCCTTCTCCATCCTCCATAAATATCCATAAGCAAACTCGGCTGACAGCCGAACCATGCCGCAATTATACACAGAAACACACCTCAGGCCAAAAGCCATATTAAAAAACACTTATTCCTTCCACTTTAATTTGGCAACAATATTTAATACCGGTTCGAAGTAAGGTACGGACGTAGCAATTTCACCATCCAAGTGGAATAAGTAAGGGTGCTTTTCTGCGAGAATGAGTCATTTTCTTGTGACAACTGCTATTTGTGATCATTACGGAGAGCAGAGTGAATTTGGGTATGTTTGATGGATGCATGACATGAACTTGACGATAAAGGGGGCAGCCATGACGGGTACTTAGACGGTATGATTTAGTGCATGACTGGCCACAGTTCTCTCTGCAGTACAAGCAACTTAACCATTATGCTGCTGGTGGCTAATTTGGTCAACACAAGATAATGCAGAAAACCTTAAATATTACTGGAAACCTATCACATATGGGCACTCATCTGAGAGTGCTCAGTGAGAGCTTTCCAATGAATACCAACATGACAGGGTTTAGATGGTTTTGAAAAATCTCTGGGTCCTTGTGCTTTGGACGAAAGTAGCCTCAGCATTGGAAGGGTTAAAGCTGGGATGTGGACGGCAGGAAGGACCCCCTATAACAGTGGTAGCTTTATGGTGGTTTATGGTAGGCAAAGGTCCTGGCAGGATCTGTTTATCAACAAGGATAATTATCAGTCCCTGATAAGTAGTTAGTGGTTAGCCATGAGAAAATGGGCGCACTTCACATCTACTCTCTCTCAAGTCAAGGCTTAATTCTAAAAGCATGCACTATATTGTGGTAAAAATAAATTGTCATTATATCATGTGGTCATATCAAAGTTGATTATCAGTAGTTTAGTTAGCCATGAGAAAATGGGCGCACTTCACATCTACTCTCTCTCAAGTCAAGGCTTTCTAAAAGCATGCACTATATTGTGGTAAAAATAAATTGTCATTATATTATTTGGTCATATCCAAGTTGATCAGTAGTTTAGTTAGCCATGAGAAAATGGGCGCACTTCACATCTACTCTCTCTCAAGTCAAGGCTTTCTAAAAGCATGCACTATACGTGGCAAAATTAGTCATTATACCAATGTGGTCACAGTCAAAGTTGCATGCTTAAAACATATAGAAATTTTAGAATCTTGGTAAACCTCACTCTAAAATCCAAAGTGTATGGATACATCACGTTTATTTGTTGTCCCCATTTAGCATAGAAAATTGCTGAAATATAATTAAGATTTCTCCCTACAGAAAAAAGCTATCATAACATATAAGTTGTTATGATTTCTTGTCAATAAAAGTTGTGATGATAATGATGATGATGATTATGATGCTAATAATGGTGTTGTTAATGATGATGGAAATAATTTCGATAATGATAATGCTTCTGATGATAGTGATAATAATGTTGATAATGATGTTACAGACAACCATTGTGATAATAATAAATCATAATGATGATGATTATGATAATAATAATAATGATAATAATAATAATAATAATGATAATGATGATAATAATGATGCTACTACTACCACTACTACTACTAATAATAATAGTAATAATTATAATAATTATAATAATAATTATAATAATAATAATAATAATGATGATAATAATTGAAATGATAATCATACTAATAAAAGTAATGATGATGATATCAACCATATGCCTAACTTTTTCACTGGTTTGCAAAAAAATCCTTTCATGTTTACGCATCAAGTTAGGGTCTCTTAAGAATGGATTAAGTTTGAAAAAAAAAATGATTGATGTCGCTGTCAGAATTTCTTTTTTATTCCGTTCTGTGAGTGAGTAGGCTTGAGTAGTTGGAAGAAGTGGTTCTTTTCGTTGCTGTGTGTTCTACAATAACGCACACCCCACCATCTGTTCTCCCGTCACACTTCCTTTCAGCGCTGCATGTCCGCGACACAACAACGCTCTAAAGAAGTTTGCAAAACTTTATAAACAACGAGCAGGGCCCATTGAAGGAGTTTTCAAACATCGCTGAAAGGGGAACACCGCCGAACAGGCCCGCAGAGCTTAATTATATCATTTTGATACGTTGAAAGGGTGAACAAAACTGTCAGAGATTTCTCCAATGACGTCCTGCTGGTTTGATTGAAAATTGGCAACTTGATTCATCAACAGGCCGTAGTTATCAAAATGGAAAAATGCATCGGGATATAAGAGGGTTTTGTGTTGGGTTGTGTTAGGTTTTCAATGGAGAATGGGGCAGTGGTGTTCTGGGGTGTTCAGGGTATGACCCTTTCACCCTGGCACCCCTTGGTGCAACTTAGCACCCCTTAACTTGTGGTCCCTTCCTCCCGTGCTGACCTCTAAATGCCCCACCTTTGTGGTCAGAAAATTTTTCCACAGCTAGCATTATAAGTACAGACACAATAAATACTGGTAATTGTCCGCAGTTCGCAACTAGGTATAATGGGTAATTTTACGTTTTTGTGATTTTGCAGTGTGTTTAATGGTGGAGATGATTGTTGGGGTAAATACGCTTGTCCGACTAGTCAGTAGTGCGGTAGTGTGGTTAACCCTCATGCTGCTGGTGGCTAATTGGACCAATAGAAAATAACACAAAAAAGATGAAAAATGACTGAAACCCTGGCACATGGGTGCTAATGTGACGTTGAGAGCTCTCCATTGAATACCACCATGCCAGGGTTAAGATGGTTTTTGTTTTTGTTTTTCTTTTACGTCATTGTGCATTGGACAAAACTAGCCTGAATTGGAAGGGTTAATGGGGAATCCTGGAAGCCAGGTGTTACTACAGGTAGCATCATATTTCTGGTCACTGAAATCTGCCCCTCGGCAGTGAGCGGAAATGCATGTGTTTGAATCATGCAGTCCGCGATCGTGTACTCCACTATGGGTCAGTGAGTGCAGTAAAAATGTTATGATTTGTAAGTGAGTGGTTGTATTCATTATAGAATGATGTTTGTACTAGTATAAGTGAGTATCATCACTAAAAATCATTAACCAATTAAATTCCTGATGAAACAATAACCTGTAAGCTTTGATTTAAGTGGTCAAGGAATGAGAGAATTATGTAGGATTTGAAACTTTGATTTGTTCACTTTGTTGATTTATTCAATGCCTTTAACCCTTGTGATGCTGAGGCTACTTTCGCCAAAAGCACAATTACACAAACAATTTGAAAACCATGCAAAACACTGTCATGTTGGTATTCATATGAAAGCTCCTGTTGATTACTATTAGATGAGTACTCATTTACCAGGATTTGAGTTATTTTCAGCTTTTTTCGCAAAATTTTGTTTTGACCAAATTAGCCATCAGCAGCCAAAGGGGTAATTTATTCATGATAGACTCCATCATGTATATAAAGTCTTCCTATCAGTACCAGCAGGGAAAAACAGTATGTTACCGACCAGTTTCACACACCTGCACACCTGTTCAAAGCACTTATTGGATTTTCATATCTATTCATGTTTTCTCGGAATTTACTGTGATAATTCACTATTTTTATCTGTTTTATACAATGTTTAGAGACCGGAGAATTACACACAGCTGCATATTTAAACTTTACGCCTGTAGCACCCAAAATGGCCCCGATTATTTTGGTTTTATCTCCATAACCAAATAATTTTTCGGAAAACAATTGATGGAGTAATATAGATCACAACCAAACCAACAACTCTCCTTGAAATATTTTGGGAATCTTAGCTTAATTTCATAGTTATTTTGAAAAGTATGACTGGCACAGAAGACCATTGTCAAGGAGATCTCTCATGTGTTCTGTTGACTATAGCAACTCTGAAAGTCATTTGAATGGTTCATAAGGTAGTGTTTTAGCTGGTTTTTGTCATGGTTTAGACGTATAACAATCCTCAGTCCTCAAGTTATTCAAAAAATGTTTAGTTATAAGTTTTGATTATTAAATGCATCTGTATTGGTAGTTATCAAATTATGAATTTTTAAATACAAAAATTCATTTTAAAAATTCAAAAAGAAATTCTGAAAGATTAATAAGATATCAGATTGCTGAAACCATTGCATCTCATCTTCCCAGTAATTAAAAACCTGTGTTCTGGAGCCGTACTAATATAACAACATATTAAATTCAAGTTAATGACATTTCCAAATCATGGCTTTACGTAATCAACAGCATTATTCAAATGCTCATTATTTACTTTAATCAGATTTCGACAGGGAGAGAGATGGCAAAAGCTATTCGCGAACCAGGTAGTAATTATTGCCAAATTGTCACAATGTTGGTTTTTATGCATCAAAACACACACGTAATTTACAAGCATAATGAGCGAGGACAGGTAGAATTATTGTCACTCATAATCCGGCGCGTAACGAGACGGAGCAATTTTCCTTTGCCGTCGTGCGGCCGTGGTCGGTCGGAGCCGGGTAGAGGATTCAGAAGGACAATCCTGATTAGACTGCGCTCCTCGTGCATTACTTCCAGCCCGCTGAGTGGCTTATGAATCGTCTTTGATGTTTCTCCACTAATTATTTCTTCAACCTAATTTCTCCATGATCATCTAACTAAGCCGGTAATTATAAGGCAGCCTGCTGGAGGCGGCCCCCGTCGGCCGGTCCGCGCTGCTACCATGGCTGGGGGAGAGACGTACGTGATAGGCTCCTATCTACATCTATTAGTTCACCTGGACATACATGCATTCATACATACAGGCTATGTTTACATACCAGGGGATATACATTCATAAATGTTATGTTTACATACTGAAGCCTGGTAGGCAATAATGACCTACCTGTGCACACAATTTACTTATCAACAATTTTCAGTCCTTCCTTCCCTTCCTGAATTGCCAAGTTTTCAATAAAACCAGACCCAGTGAGGATAAGCAAATTTTTCTAACTTTCCTTAAATTCATGCAAATTGTAAAGGGTTTAATAAGACAATAAAATACTTGATCAACAAAGAACTTAGCTTATTGTTCAACATGGCCAATGCCATGTATCCCACTTCTTTGATTATTTTCGAAATATCTTTCTAATAAACTTGTTTACTTTTCTCAAAGTGTAGAATTTAAAAAGTTTTAAAATCTTGCATAGGTATTATTACTACAACTAACGCATGCATTTTTTCATGTTCTATGCAAAAAGAAAGACAAAGAATTTTGCTTTGAATTTTGGAATTGCGTAATCTAGCCTAGTTATACACAGTGTTTTTGAAATGAACTGTACCTGTTGCAGTGGTTGTGACTTGCTACAGATCAAAGTGTAATAAGTGCTAGCCTTTAGAAGCCACTTTATTTATGTTGATTTTCCCCCTAATTTAATTCTAGATACATCTTAAGGTGCAAAGAATGAAACTGTTACCCCAATACTTATAATGTGTTGTCTTTATGCAATAGAGTAATAGTCCTGTCTGTATCTTATGCCCTCGGTGTAATAAATGCAAGTCTTTAGGAGCCACTTTATGTATGCTGGTCTTCTTCCTAATTTAGATCTAAATACATCTCAAGGTGCAAAGAATGAAACTGTTACCCCAATACTTATGTGTTGTCTTTATGCAATAGAGTAATAGAACTATAGTAGTGTCTGTATCTCAAGCCCTCATTACTCCTACTTACATGTAGTTTACTGAAAGCAAACGAGTCAAGCAAAAACCACACTCAATTTGACCATTAACCACACAAAAACCATTCTCAATTTGACCACTAACCAAGCAAAAACCATAGTCAATTGACCACTACCTGCAGCTTTTCCTGCCTGGACAAATATTTGAGTAAGCTGTAAGATGATAATTGATGTTGATGAATGTCAGCGTTGAGGGGCCTCCGGTAGAACAATGGCTGAATTGCCCTCCCGGTTTTCTTACCAACTCTGTAGCTACAAGGTGCGGTGATCCTATAATAGAGGGTCTGTAAGGGGATTAACAGGTATTGCCTTACTTCCTGGGGTTAGATGCAGTAAGGGTACTCTTAAGCGGGATTCCTGGGATTATAACACCTAAACTTACATCACGCTGCTCTCCATCTGTGGCTATTACTTCTTAAATGTGATCATTGACCACTCTTAGACAGGTAATTGTTATTAAAGGAGCTTTAAGGATTAAATGAGTACAAGTGCCAGGCATTATAGCCACGTTGTCTGGGCACAGGGTCTTTGGACAAGATTTTTGACTGAGACAGACTTCCAACTCAAATAGACACTCTCTGGCTGAGATAATGATTTCAACATTGATATAAATGAATTTTTTCAGCTACCGTATTTCACTATATTATTAGTAAGCCTGAAAAAAAATTCAATTCAGAAAATTATATTTTTCTCGTGAAAAGGTATTTTTTGAAAATTGCAAAAAACAGTCAAAATTTCAAATTGTTCCACTCTTATTCAGCGTTTCTATAATTTGCATGAATATTTTGTCAATAAGAAATCACATATTAACATTCAGGTTTTAATTAGCACTTCAAACACCAATTATATTATGTATGCACTGAGAAATTATTAATCATGGTGTACATGAAGTTTCATCCTGTTCTTACCCTAATGTTGGTGAAATGTACAGTAGTTAAAATTCTTTTCTATATACCGTAGTCTTCCAATTATGTACAGAAATTAGCATTTTTTGTATGTTATATGTACTAATATTTGTTGTTGTTGAATGTGTGTGTGTATTATCAATGGATAAAAGAAAACTTGCATTTTGCTGAAGTTAAAAAGTTTAGTCCTCTTTATCATATTTTAATTCATTTCACCATAAACCACAATTTCGTCAACTGGCACTCATAAAGAAATGGATGGCACTTTTGCCCTTTAATTATCATAGAGATAATTTGAGTTATCATCAACTTTTAATTTGATTGTGCGTCCTGTTAATTGCCGTTGAGTGACAGCGAATGTTGTCTATTGTGTCACCTGCCCCCTACCTGTCAGGTGGGCTTTCTCTCACCTGGGTATGGGCGGACTGATTCTACCTGACACTGCCATTTCCACTCTACTCAAAACATGTAAAGTGGACCAATAAATTAAATTCCATAAAAATCTTAAAAAGGACCTGAGTTATGGCTCTTGCTAATGGATCAGTTGGGGTAGTGACCAACATCCACTTGAATAAGTTTAAGCATTACCAGTTTTACGTATTGTAAGAAATTACCACATTTCATTACTTAAAGCCAGAACTTAGGATAGGAATTTTCTTACTTTCACCACAAATGTGTAAAATCCATTGCATCAAGCTCCAAAATCCAATGCAGGGATGCAAAGAATGTTTTGCAGCTGCTATGGGATAATATATTTGATGAAAAGGTACTTTGGAAGATAGGTATTGGAGAAATGATTAATCAGATTCTAACAAATTACTAAGTACGTTTGTTTTAAACGGTCTAATGAAAAAGTTGGTGGAGAAGTTATGTAAAGTGTTTCCTATAATTTCAGTCACTTTATTTGTGCTAATTATATTTAATATATATCATTTTATATATATATGTTAATTGTTTCAATAAGTTCTAGATTCTGAGTATTGCATGCTCTATCTCCCTTAATAAAGTTGATGTGGTACATGTAGATGTGATGGAACTAGGGTTGCATACCGGTACTCGGGTACCGATAGGAACCGATACCCATTTCGAAAAGAACCGGTATTTACCCGTTTCGTTGAGAACCGGTACTAAATGGCACCGTTTCGTTTTTGAGTACCGCTTCGTTTCAACAGATTAAAAAATTTGTTACTGCCAATTATATGCGGCGATGACGCATTGTGTGCTGATTCCAGATGAAACAGTTATAGACACGCTGTCTGGAATAGCATTCGGCAGGAAACACGATATGGTGTAACATCCAACGCACGTTCGCAGTGCGTTGTGGCGATCATTTCCTTCGGTTAACTTTGTCAATGTCCGTCTCAATCGTTGGTTCTGTTCCCCAATTCTACTATTGATTGTTGTCATAGAATTGAGGAATGGAACCACACTTGTTAGCGACATGAATGTCGAAAAAAGGCTGATCAGGCCTCGGAGATCAGAGGTACCGTTTCACTGTTAACGATACCGATACCGATACCACTGGTACCGTTTCGCCAGTACCGGTACCGGTATCGTACCGTTTCGTTTTAACGGTATGCAACCCTAGATGGAACCATTAAGCAAATGCAGTAAGAATGAGTTGGTTGAATGTTGGTGTTAAACAGAAAGATGTGGTAGTGTATACTGCTAGTTCCACAGGAGATGGATGACCTGTTGATATGAGTCCCACTATGTACATCAGTTTTCTTACAACAGGTGGAAGGTGATAGTTGTTTTCTAAGAGCCACTGCCTGCCTGCCTCTTGTGGCAAGTCTGCGCTGCCCGAGTGGATCTAGGTATATTGACTAGGATGAATAAAAAACAAGTGTATATGAAACCAGCCAGTCATCCAACCTGAACAAGCTGGCTGCGGCTAATAGTCCTTAAAAGTTGTGTTATGCGCATGCTGTATGCGCAAGTTTCTCTGTAATGTAAGCAATGTGAGAGCCCTCATTGGTCTTTGTCTCCTAGTGATATGTCACACCTAGGCCAGATTCGAAACCCCCGGCATAGCCAGGTCTTCACTATATATATATATAGCGCTAAATAGTAATTGGTTTCTCGCTACACATCCATTCTTTTATTCATCTCAGGTATTGAATCCCTGCATCATTAGCCTGATCATCTCACCACTACTGCATCTATCACTCAATGTTGCCAACGCTGAATAATTGATGACATTGCCTCTGGATTTAAAGTGCTTTATTAATTTCCATAATGGTCTACACATGCTGTTACTACAGTCATTAATTTTAGAAAAACCTTTCAATGTAATATCTCTATTGAAATAATTGCACACATTTTCAAGCTTTATTAGTGTTAACAGTCCTTGGTCTAATTCCCCTCCATTCCATCATTGCTGAGATTAGCAATTTTCCGTAAGTAGCGAATGACGTCTTCATATCTTGTGTGGGCACTGAATCTATGCAATGAACAACATACCACTGATAAATTGATGATGTTATTAAAGATTGTGGTGATGATGCTTTCATCCAGGATGGTGATGATAGTGCCATTTACAATCATGGTAACTCGTACATATTATATAGCAATGATGCTACTGCTGCTGTTGCTGCTGCTGCTGATGATGATGGTGATGATTATAATGATGATGATGATGAAAATAATAATAATAATAATAATAATAGTAATGATAATAATAATAATAATGATAATAATAATAATAAAGATAATAATAACAATGAAAATGATAATAATAATAATGATAATGATAATCAAAATGATAATGATAACAATAATAATAATGATAATATGATAATATTTGGAATTTCGTTTTTCGTCACATTTATGCCAAATGTGGCTAATTCGTGACTAGCCAGTTGTAAGTAGTGGAGGAAACTGGAGTACCCGGCGAAAACCACCGCCCAACCCCAAGTCACTGGCAACTTTCTCACATACCCAGGCCAGGATTCGAACCCAGGCAGCGGTGAGAGATAGCGTGCGGTCAGTGGCGGCGCCTCAGGCCACACAGCCGTCAGAGCAGGCCCAATATGATTATAATAAAATAATAATGATAGTAATTAATAACAATAATAATGATAATAATAATAATAATAATAATAATATTAATGATACTATTAATAATTATGATGATAATAATAATGATATAGATACTCAGTTTAGATTAGGCTTATCAATGCTTAGAAGATTCCCAGCCAACTGTAGAATATGATATTTAGGATGGGTGCTTTCCATTATAAATGTTCACATGCATGCCATATGGATATAACCCTAACAGCCCTACCAGTTGATTCACAATACTAAGCCTTAGCACAGCTCAAATTCTCTACTTTCGGTCAGATACTTCAGAGATAACGTCAGTCCCTTAAACCACGTATGATAGGCTGAAACGGGGGGTTAAACCCTTCGTGCAGATGTTTTAACAGTTTCTCAAGTTAATCTTCCATTGAACACCTGATTTGACACTTGGAAACAATGGCCGCGAACAATAGCATTAAGATATGGAAAGGATGGCAACGAAGATGCCTATGATAAAGGATCATAATGTGTGTTTCCATGGCATCAAACCATTAGTGAAGGCGCTTAGAAATAACTAGTCATTTTAGCATCTCCAGTTTCAGGTAGGTGGCCTTTGATAATATTGGCAGGTGTGAGATACCCTCACAGCAGTGTTGACCCATTAATGCTTAACCCTTCCAGTGCTGATCAGGTACGTTACTTTCGCCCAAGCACAAGGACGCAAAGTTTTTTGGAAACCATCTAAACCCTGTCATGTTGGTATTCATTAGATGGCTCTTGCTGAGGACTCTCAGATGAGTACCCATTTGCCTGAGTTTCAGTCATTTTTCTTCTTTTTTGCGTCATTTTGTATTGGCCAAATTAGCCACCAGTAGCATAAGGGTTAAGATTTAAGAGTTCCTCTAGAAATGTTCAGGGCTCTGGACCTGTAATACTTAGGACAAAACCTTTGGAACTGAAATTGATTTCATGAAATATTTGAAGGAGACTTGTAGGCCATGTTCTAATAAATTGTTCTCCATCAAATATGTTCTCAGCGGTCTCTTTCAAGAGAACTACTAATTGTGTAACAACAACCAGTCTGCACATGAATTGTATATACTAGGTCTTCTATCCATTGTTTGCGATATAGGATACTTTCTAGAATATCATTATGGGGCATTTTGCACTCATTAACCTCTTCATTTGCAGGCAGCTTGGTAGAAACAACTATTAATCTCCCCTATCTGAAGGAGTACCTCATTCTAGGCAATTATGGGGTAGTGTGAAATGTGTAGAATTTGTATTGTAAAAATACCACTTCCATTTAATTTTGTATGAAGAAGATCCCATTAATCTTATGAATCAACTCTCTTCTCTTACATCTTTCATCCCTCTGCCCTTATTGCACTATAACCTAGGGGCTTCATCCTTCATCCAAGACCTACCGGTCAGCCCTAATTCTACCCTTGACCGGTAATGATATAGTATCCATTGCTCTTACCAAAGCTAATTGATAGTCCCTCTGTGGTCATCTTCTCACTGACTTCCTCCACAGTAACTAGTGATGAGGGTGGCACCCTACAGAGGGGTGTTTGAGAGAACCCTTAAAACCCTTAACTGCCCCTTAATGAAAAAACCCCTTTGAGTACCTGATGTAATCAAGATCAATTACATGGCAGCTAATTGAAATGAACAATACAATGAATGATGATAATGGCTCTTAATAAGACCACTTAATACAAATTAGTCCTTCTGAGTGGGCATGGCCTTTCAGGTAGCATTCACACCCCCAGGGGAATGGGAGGGTGTTCTGTAGGGTTTCTATCAGTGTCCAGGGTCCTGGTTCTGGGATTAGTGGTTTTGGTCGGTTGGGTATGGGTTCTGAGGGTTGGGGTGTTTTGGTATATGCACAGCAGGTTGCATGGTCAAGATGCAGTCTTAGTGAGTGTAGTGTGAACTCATTGCTCAATTAACTGACCAATTAACCCTACCTGCTAATGGTCTAGCTGGTCCTTGACATCCAGGAGGGAAGGGGTGGGGGCTGTGATGGAGGTATTGGTGTAGGGCGGGGTGGGTGTGGGGGGAAGGGGGTTGGGCTGTCTATATAGTCAAAGTGTCTGTCGCACATTTTGAAACCTAATGTAACAAAAAATAACATGTGTTTTATTTGTTAAAATACCATCTTCCAACACCCAAAACATTTTGATGCTGCAGACAGTTCTTACTTCTCAATGTGTATGTATTTTAGTCCATTCTAATTTTCTATTTCTGATTTTCACAAAATTCCCCATCACTTTGCCATTTATACTCACAAAAAGCAATGTCTCTAGTGTATCGAGCTATACTTGTCAGAGGAAAGATAACATGTACCAAGCATCCTACCTTGTCGCCTGCCTGTGGTTAACATATTCATGCTAAGGAGTTGTGATGGACATTGTTGTCTGCATCTTTGACACTTTCAGCAATACCTTTGGAATTCAGAGAGATTTTACAAAATATTTGAAGGGGAGTTGTTGGTAATGTCCCGAATAACATTTCCCCTCCAAATATTTTCCTGGATTTGCTTTTGCCTGCAAGATTTCATCGAAATTGTAAGACCGCTTTTGACCACTGAGCATTATTGGGTTAACGTAATTATTATAGCTACACTGTTGAGCTGACCTGTGATGTATGGAGATGAGGATGAATGTGATGTTTCATAATTAATCGTAGGAAAATATTTTCTCGGGAGAGGAAAAGCAAAGCACTTTGAATAGTTGATCAAGGTGGCCATCATTTGTTTTGTGGCTGATTTCTGTATTTGTGTGCGTCCATTATGGCTTAGATGAATAAAAGAATGGATATGTAGCGAGAGACCAATTACTATTTGCGCTATAGTGAAGGCCTTGCTATCCCAGGGGTCTCGAATCTGACCTCATTGTGACGTCACTAGGAGACAAAGACCAATGAGGGCTATCGTACCGTTTACAATACAGAGAAACGTGCGTACCAACATGCACAGAACGCTACATTTGGGCTATTCGCCGCAGTCAACCTGTTTAGGTTGACTGGCTGGTTTCATATCCACTTGTTTTTATTCATCTAAGGCGCACTGCATGAGCTCAGCTTGTCTGAGAACTGTTTCTTAGTGTCATAATGTTAGTACTGTGTGCCCGGCCTGCAAGCTGGAGAAACAGACCTTATATTAAGCCATTCACACTCAGAGTTCCTGTAGAGAGTAACGTCTGCAACTTTCATACTTTTGAAAATAACTTGGGAATAAAGTAAAAGTTCACAAAATATTTGAAGGAGAGGTGTTATTTAACTTCTGGACATCATTTCTCCTTCAAATATTTTTCAAAAAATGCTTCTGTTAGAAAAATATTTCTAAAATTGTCAGGCCTGTTTTGGCCGCTTTGAGTGTGAATGGGTTAAGATCTTCTTGACAAAAGTCGTCTGGATCATTGATACTTTTGATGGTAACTTTGGAATTAGTCAAAAGTTCACATGATATTTGAAGGAGAGTTGTGGGGTTGGTTTTGAACAATATTTATCCTTGAAATATTTTCTGAAATTTGCATTTTTTGGAGAGATATCATCAAAAATTCAGGCAGTTTTAGGTGCCACAGGCATGAATGGGTTAACCTATTCATTACATGTTACTTTGGATTTTTACCCATAAATGCTCACAGCAGCCAAAAGCATATTTGTAAAAAGATTTGAGGGAAAAATGTTAATCGGACAAATATTTTATAAAACCAATTGTAACGTCATTATCAAAAGTATCCTAGATATACAGACAACAAATCAGAGTACCTTAATTATAAGCATGAAAGGGTTAAGTTACCAGGGATTGCATATTTGAAGGAGGGTTCTAAAATAGTTAGAATTGCTCATCACTTCCTTTCTGCATTTATTCGCAAAACATGCTTATTCAGAGAGATCTCACCATTATATTGTGAGGCATTGTTGTGGAGGTACTTATTATAGACATGAATGAGTTAAGACATGGTCTGATGCATAGTGCATGGCTCTATCCATAATTAATTAGATTTCTGATGCCTGAACTACCTAACCACAGGTGCCATTCTTGCTCATCATTTGATAACATACTTTCTGAGCACTTCTCTTGCTCTGACCGTTGAAGGATGATGATATATACAGCATATTATGCAGTTATTTGCGGAATGTCAACCACAAACTGGCTCAGTTTGTGTGCTGCATGGTTTCTGTATATATACTCTCTCCTGAAGATTGATAAAAATCATTTGTCAATCATAAGCAGGTAACACTCACTGCATCATTTATTGATTGAAGATTATAGGCAATGAGCTCTCAGAATGCTCAATTTAAGGTTCATTTTGATTTCTCAAATGATTATGGTGGACCAAATATTTAATATATGCATTCATCAAACATGAACAACATGGTACTGGATTTTGGTCAATAATCCCCATTACAATTTTGCACCAGACATTGGTAAGGAATTAATGACAATTAGGACTCACAAGGAGTTACAGTCTACTTTGATTTGACCTGAAATGTACGCTGAAGGAACTTCATAGAACTGGCTTCTGGGATTTTGAAAACACCTAGGGGACAGGGGCTTAGCCACCCTATGCATCCAGCGTGTCATTTGGACACCCAGAATACTTTTTTTTGACAGTTTGGACACCCAAAGATTTTTGTCAGAATTTGCTGATGATGACTTTTCTTAGAAGATAGAAGATGTAGAAGCTGTAGTGTCACTTTTATAAGACACACAAAGCAGTTACTGGCCTAAAAAACAAAATCTGTAAATATATAGGGTTTATTTTATTAGTAGTATGTACTTTATAATTGTAACACACTTTGGACACACAAAAGTCTATGAAACCTCTATTTGGACACCCTGTTTCCAAATATTGGCTAAGACCATGCTAGGGGATATGATACATCCTGGATGCCTGCCCTGACAGTTGAGTGCATGGTCTAAGGCACCGCCACTGAGTGCATGCTGTCTCTCACCACTACCTCGGTTCGAATCTCAGCCGCGGTATGTGAGAAAGCTGCCAGTGACGTTGGGTTAGGCAGTGGTTTTCGCTGGGTACTACTGACAACTGACTTATCAAGACTTAGCTCATTATGGCAGGAAAAGAGATGATCATCAAAATTCTGATACACCTAGGATATATGTAATATTTTATGTACTTAATAGGTGAGTCATCTTCTTTTTAACTTGATCCTATTGGCAGCTATTTTTTTGCTCCTCCCTATGTTTGTCTATGTTAGAACAGCTCAGTATTAATTATGCCATAAAGTCCCTGCTCAAGATCCACTTTTCATCGTTGATGGTACATAATTCATAAATCATGATGTAATATTATGTAGTCATCTGAGTGGAGCAGTGGAGTATTGGCATTTTACACAGCTTTTACACTGTGATCTTTCTGTCAGTGTCAATAATGGTCTATCCTTACTGCTCCTTGGCATGATATGGAAATATTAACCCATTTATTATAATTTAGAGCAGCCAAAAGCAGCCTGATAAGTTCTTAAGGCAAAATCATAATTGAAAAAATATTTGAAGGAGAATAAAATGTTATGCAAAACAATATCAATAACTCCCCTTTAAATATTTAGTAAAATTAATATCACCCACTTTTAAAAACCTGTTTACCCAAAATCTCTGGGATGAATCGGTTAAATCCTAGGATTTTAAGTCAAAAATATCCTAATTTTGTCCACCTCTCTTTGATTTCGCTCGAAAATGAACCTCTGTCCATAACATGGAAGACTACTACACTCCCATATACAGTTCCTACCAATAGCTGTATGTAGCCAGTGGAACTGACGCTTACTGAGAGAGAGAGAGAGAGAGAGAGAGAGAGAGAGAGAGAGAGAGAGAGAGAGAGAGAGAGAGAGAGAGAGAGAGAGAGAGAGAGAGAGAGGGGGGGAGAGCGAGAGTACCTTAACATGGAAGACTACAACACAGTCTCATATGCAGTTTCCTACTACTAATAGCTCTATGTAGCCAGTGGAACTGGGGCTTTCAGAGAGAGAGAGAGAGAGAGAGAGAGAGTATCTTAATAGCTGTGTACAGTGGTGGATGAAATCTCTTGTCCGTGACAATGTGAGCGTGAACACTTCCTCCATGACTAATAATATCCAAGACTGCACTAGCTGTACCTGCAGCTTTCTACTCTTAACCCTTATGCTGCTGGTGGCTAATTTGGTCAATACAAAATGATGCAAAAAACCTATAAAAAAGTGACTGAAACCCTTGCACATGGGTACTCATCTGAGAGTATTTACCGATAACTATCTTATGAAATAATACCAACATGACAGGGTTGAAAATCTTTGCATCCTTGTGCTTTGGACGAAAGTAGCCTCAGATTTAAAATGGTTAAAGCTCAGCTAGAGGTCATAATGAAACAAGAACTACTGGTAAGGCATGTCAAATTGAAAAACAACAATTTATTCTTATGGGTAAAGAATGTCCCTGTGTATTCTTCATATACACTGGCAGCATGATTCCCTTAGAGCATTATCTGAATATGATAAATCATTGCATATAGGTTTGATATATACACAAATATTACCTTTACATAATTACATATAGGTTTTATACTGGAGAGAATATTACCAGAACATCGATCATTACATAATACATATGGTCTGATACTAATAAGAGGATATAATACTTGCTCCTAATTATATAATTATACTTAGATATGATACTTACAAGAATATTACCTGCATATAATTACGTATGGGTTTGATTCTTACACAAATATTACCACAACATAATTGCACAATGTCATATAGATTTGATGTTTCAGAGAATATTACCAGAACATAATTACATGTGGGTTGACAATTAATTCAAGAGAGTATTACCGCAACATAATTAAATATAGGTTTGATACCTAATCCATAAATGCTGCTGCTGGCTAATTTGGCCATTGCAAAATGATGCACAAAAAACTGAAAAAATGACTGAAACCTTTGCATATGGGTACTCATCTGATAGTAACTCAGCGAGAGCTATCTAATGAATACCAACAGGACAGGGTTTAGATGGTTTTCTAAAATCGTTGTGTACTTGTGCTTCAGACGAAAGTAGCTTTAGCATTGGAAGGGTTAAATAGAGAGTATTAAATTTCCAGGACACAATTAGATATAGGTCAGATATTTTAGAGAATACAAGAATATAACTGAACATAAATTCATTAAAAGATATTTTTGAAATAAAGAGTTTTTCCACCAACAAGTTTTATGTTACCATAACCTTTTTACAGTGCATCCTAGAACACTGATGACGAATCTCTGAATATCCAATGTGTGCAGGTGTTTTAAGAGGTCCACCATTTCGGGGTAAGAATGGACTTATTGGGAATGAATGTGTTGAATTTCGGCAGGTGTTGCCATCAGGTAGATTTCACTGATGTACATACATAGCCTGTATACACATATCATCTGTGTTCTCATGAGGCCACCTGTGCACTCATTGCAGGCTACAGGTACCTACAACGCTCGCACTAGATTACTGTTGTTCCGATAAATCAAATAATCGGAGATCTCACTATTTTTACTTCCAATTTTGATGATCAGTCCCAATTTTTGAAGACTTTTTTTCCGATTATTTGCATTTGATTAAAAGGCATACTTTCTGTTGTTCCAATCTGTTTAATTAAAATATATACTTTCTGTGTTTCTATTATTATTTGTACCTTGTTTTTGCTGGTATTATCCTGAAATTTTATGAAAAATTCACAACACATGATGTGTGGTGCACATGGGGAATCACGGTGTACGAAAAACATCTCCATATAAGAATTGATCATCAATCACTGGTGGAACGATGATATGTCCTCAAAATTTGTACCGATTCCCAACTGTACGTTCCTTCTTGGTCTTTTACTTTAATTCTGTCTACAGTTCTTTTATTAGGCCATTTCATGTTACACCTGTTCACTCAATAATCAGAACGCTCTTTCTTGGTCTCTTGTTTCTTTCTACCATTCGGTCATTAGGCCATTACATGTTGTACCTTCATCACTGGTCCCATGGTCTCTTACCTACCTGTTTAGTATCAGCCATAGTCTAAGCCAGCAGGGCCTCCTTTTGACACCCTAACATTAAAAAATCTAACCCAACCCCAATATGTCATCTTAAAACATGTAATTGATATTTTTTTCACCCCAATACAAATCCATGACGTTGAGGGAACTTCAAGGAAATACTATGACGCGAAAGTATGCCGTTGGAGTAGGGGGCGGGCAGTTCAAAGACCGTATCGATATTTCAGGATTTTACCGATCCAATTAATCGGCACCTGAATTATGTTGGTCAGGTCTTTAACGATGACAGCCCTACAATATACCACCTGTGATGTTCATATCATTGTATTGTAATACATGTATATAATAAACACAAGTAATGTCACTTTCAGATAGTTATCTGGGAGATTTTTAATATATTCACAAATAATCATTCATAGTCTAGATAAAATGAGAAACTATATTATTCTTGTAGTAAAAATACTTACTTTACAACCATTTAAAATCAAGTCTGAAGTAGGGTTGATTCTTTTTGTATGCAAATGGATGAGTCATTTATTTGCTTTTTGCATTCACTATGCATTCAGTGCTGGGATAGTAGATATGTATAGAAATAGATAGGTTTATGGTATAAATATTTACTGATATTTCTAGCATTTTGAAGGTGTGCAAAGAAGATAAGGTGATATTTTGGAAATGATATGGATAAAATAGTCAATTAGCCTGGAAACATTGAGGTTATTGTCATAAAGATATTTTACCTTGATTAACTCGATAAAGTCAAAGATAATGTGATCATGTAAGAATACTTTCCCTCCAAAATCAATGAAAGATAAACTTGAAATATGGATCTGTATATAAGATATTAATTTACTTATTAAATTCACCAGCTACCCATCATTTTATTATAGGTAAATCTGATTGTGA
>OZ012688.1:26731884-26766174 GCA_963942565.1 Maea johnstoni
CTCTTGACATTAGGTGATAATCATACATGTACCATATACTTAATTCACTGTATTATGCATGGCATGTTTTATCACATTTGGCACTTTGTTTTGAAAAAAGAATCAGTGAAATGTGTTTATTGTAATATAATGATAATAATTATTGATATTTGATATAGCGCCCTTTCCACCTATAATGTTCAAATGTGCTTTAAAGAATAGTCAGTGGACAGATGTTTATGGTCCATTTAGTCAAATAAACTCCTTTTGTAAGGATATTCATGATCACATATCACAACATTGTCTTTTCTTATATTTTTCTCACCAGTATGTGTATTATTGGTATTTTAACCTGGTTTAATTTTGAACAGGTGGCTTATGGATAAAGAAATACACACTAGGCCCTCATGCAGAGTCACTGATAAAACCAATAATACACTCATTGAATACATTATGCATGCAGATTCCAAAAGCTGTTGGTGAAAACATAGAGAAATATTTGAAGAAGAATCATTAATCACAACATAAATAAATTCTTTTTTGAAAGTTTTTGTTGAAAAATAACATGTTTCAGACAACAAATTCCTAACAAACATTAATAAAATCAATCCTTGTCATAGAATGTTTTATCCTCTTTCCAAGCAAAGATATTGATGTAGCTGTTACATTCTTTCGCTGTTATCTTTTTAACGATTCTGAATGTTCTGTTTTTGTCAAAACATGCTGTGAAATGGTATTGTGATACAGAAGTATCCTGCAGATTTAATCTCAAGACCTCATCAATTGGCAGAATTAATCTTAAGAGTGAAACAGTGATATTCAGTATTAATAATAGATATGTAAAAAAATGAATTCATCATGATTAAAAGAGTCACATTTTATAGCTTCCTCCGAGTCTCTGATTTCCTTTGATCAAATCGAGCTATCTTCCCCGAGGCAAAAAAATATGACGTCTGTGATTATTAATTGTTGATCATCAATATCCCGTAACGATGATTGATCATGAAAATATCTAGTGAATCCTCATACAAGTAATTGTAGATCGGGGCGAGAGTTATTGTATGGGCACATTAGCTGGGCCGGAATCTTATTGACTTATTTCTTAAGGGCCTAATCTCGACATTGGCTCTTTCTCCTCAGTGCAGCGAAGTCTTGCTGCATATGATTGAGTGGAAAATCATTTGAAAGAGACAAATGGGGAAAAGTAATCTTTAACTCATTCGGACCCAGCTGGCCTCACATCATATAGTCTTGGCCAACAGGGCGTCTGGGCGTCATTTGGACACCCATGTTAACCTCACAAACCACACTTCAGGATCAAATATTTTGTGAGGAATTTCTTGGAATGTCAGTTTCAAGCATAATATTGATTTATTTTCAACTCAACATAATTCCCATGGCATTGTGATTGTGTATGGATATTATACCTTATCTTCATTAAGTAAATACATGTTTATGGCTGTAGTATTTTGTGGTCTCCCTTGAAAAGTAGGACGCCCCAAAATTTTAGGCACTTAGTTTCTAAACCCTGGCTATAACTCACATGTTGTATAGCGGTTGTCCTCTGCAACCTATTTAAAGAAAATAGTGTTAGACAAAGTCATTGTTTGACCCTTGCTATGCATTCAAGAGGGTCAAATGATAATGATTAGTTGAAAATCAAATATAATCCCATTTTAAACAAAATGGTATGGATTTAGAATAATTGACAAATAACAAATGAGAGGGTGCACATAACACTTTTGCTGTGATAACTGCAAATGGACAATATAAGGAAATGGTAAGATATGGACTGTATCCCAATAAGAGTATTGCTAATAAACCCATACATCTAGTAGTGTATCTTCAGTGCTATTTATTTCTAGAGTTAATTGCTGTTCGCTATCTCACAACCTAGCTGCTGATAAGTGGGAACTCAAGAAAAATGCATGCACTTCAAATGTATCTATTGTAGGTTTTATTACTTTACTCTATCAGGGAAAAACAATGGCAGTTACAGTTACTATCTTTTACCAATTCCTTTCCTTATCAGTATTGGAGGAGCGTGATAAAGTTTATATGACACAGGACGTGAATTGATCTTGCAAATGGCTGGTATTCAGCTAATCTGCATAATAATCTCCCATCGTATCTCTCAGCTGTTCAACTAGTGGTCGCATAAATCGATAGGAGTGGATTGAAATGTCAAACACATGTTACAGTATAGCTGAGATAGAGCCGACCTGCTTAAAAACTCGCCATAATACTCAAATAAATTGTGCTGCCATTGAAAGATTAGTACTTTTTCCACGAGGTGAATGGGATTTGGAGCATTGTTATTGCTGATCCAGAAGTTTCATTGATCTACTGTTATTCTTATAGCTAATATCAATGCCTCCTTTCTCCTCCTCTTATCATCATCATCATCATCATCATCATCGTCATCGTCGTCGTCATCATCATCATCATCGATCATCATCATCATCATCGATCATCATCATCGATCATCATCATCATCATCATCATCTACATCCTCCTCTTCATCATCATCATCATCATCATCATCATCATCATCATCATCATCAGCATCTTCATCATCATTATCATAATCGATCATCATCATCATCATCTTCATCATCATCATCATCACCATCATCACAAGAGAAATGTAGGCCCAAACCAGCCTAACACTTTTGATGAAATCGTCAAGTCAAAAAACATATCCAAAAACGAAATGATTATAAGAACACTGCCAATATCTCTCCTTCAGATCTTTGGAACAATTATGCTTTATTAAGAAGTTATAGTCAAAAGTATCAAAGGTACAGCCGGAAATTTCCAGATGAGCTCTTAACCCTTATATAGCTAGTGGCTAATTTTGCCAATACAAAATATCAGAAAAAACCTGAAAATGACTAGAACTCTGGCATATGGGTACTCATCTGAGAGTACTCTATGAGAGCTATTCAATTGATATCAACATGACAGGGTTTAGATGGTTTTCAAAAATATCTAAATCCTTGTGCTATGGATGAAAGTAGCCTCAGAATTGGAAGGGTCAAGTATGTATGGGTTAAACTTTACTCATCCTTTATTCTTTATCTGATAATCATAACTTCACTTTTTTTGCAGACTTTTCACGCGCCTAGTTTTGGTGATGAAGAATTCGACCTGCTGAATTTGAACCCTGGTCCACTGGCTCACAGTAAGCAGCAGCAGCAGCAGCAGCTCAGTAGTAGTCTGAGTTACGGCACCCAGCCTTTGTCTCACCAGCCCAGGAGCCATAATAACGGACTAACATACCCCCAGCAGCCACAGCCACAGCAGCCGCTAACACACAACAACAACAATAATAACAATAACAACAACAACAACAACAATCAGGACTGTCAGCTCAACGGAGGAGGGCTCCTACAGACCGAGCCAAAGTTTCCGCCACAGTATTTTGAAATCCCAGATATCAGTGTTTCGAACAGTGTCTTGGCACAGGATTTGCCTACAGTGACTTCATTGCCGTGTCATCAGCAATACTCGAGCTGTAGTCGGAATCAGAACCAATTGTTGTACAGCTCACAGAGACCCTTTAGCACCATCAGCCAATCACAGCTCAGCTCTTCTCGTTTGAATTTACGCGTTGGTGTGAAGATGAGCAGTGGGAGTTATTCGTCGCCGCCCCACCAGTCGCCCGCGGGCTCCACGCATTCGTCTCCGAGGCAGGGGAGTAGTGAGGATAGCGACGACTGCCTTCCTCTATCACAGGTAAGAAAACAATCTCCCCCCCTCCCCCCCCCCCCCCCCCCCCCCCTCCCCTCCCCACCCAACCAGTCGCCTGCGGGGTCCACACATTCTTCTCCCAGACAGGGTAGTAGTGAGGATAGTTACGACTCTTAGTGTGTAGGCAACATTTGGACACCCAAACCCTTAAAAATCACCCTCAATTTTTCCATGAGTATTTTCTTAAAATGTCAATTTCAAGCATATAATTGGATTTTTCCAACTCAATAAAATCCCTATCTATGATATTGTTTGAGGATATCATGTCTTATTTCAATAAGTAAATACACATCTTTGGTTGTAATCTGAATATATTAATTGTGGCCTCCCTTGAAAACTCCCCCAAAATTTACAATTGCCAATTTTTGGCACCTACTGTCTAAATCTTGGCCAACACCCTTGCAGATCAAGCAGGTATTTGAAGCATTGAAAGATGCTAGTAACTTTGGAAGATACTGTAAATTGTGTAATATTAATGAGGAATTAATCTTCCCGAATTAACCTAATGGGTTCAAGATGATTAAATTAAGAACGGTATCTTAAACCAATGTTGGTAGACGTGTGTGGGCCTGGAAAATTATAAATGGGAAATAGCCAAAATGGTCATTTTTCCTGAAATAAAAATCCTGCGAAATATACCTGTTTTACAGTATCTGATAGTTGTATGAGGAAGCGTTTCTATTATTCATAAGTCCATGTAGCACACGCTGTACACCTGTTACAGCACTCTGACAGGGATGTAACCCCGCTCTCATGCGCTCTGCCCATCTGCATTGCAGATGCAATCATCGTCAGGTGAACCCAATGACTTTACCTGCCTCCCTGTTTGCATTTATAATGACTGAGGAACACAAACAATTAAAACCCATCCTGTCTGATTATTGTATTCAGATTTGAAAGGAGTAATCTTTGGTAGCCCATGACTATTGTATCCGTTTATTTTATTGGGATTTTCTCACTTGTTCTTTATGAAATAACCCAATAAAGCTTAACCCTTATGCTGGTGGTGACTAATTTGGCTTATAGAAAATGATGCGAAAAACCTAAAAAAACTGAAATCTGACTGAAATCCTGGTAAGTTGGTACTCATCTGAGATTACTCAACAAGGGGTATCCAATGATTACGAACCTTTTTTCAAAAATCTTTGTGTCCCTGTGCTTTGGACGAAAGTTGCCTCAGCATTAGCAGGGTTAAGGGTTCCACCAGAATTGTCGTCTCGATTTATGATACTTTTGGCAATAACTTTGAAATTGAGAATAATTTTACCAAATGTTTGAACTTTGAAAGATAGTTGATAGTTAGCATAGCTGTTCTAATTAGCATTTCACCATCAAATATTTCAATAACTATGCTTTTGCTTCCAAGATTTCGTCATAATTGTCAGGTTGCTTTTGACAGCTGTGCGCATTAATGGGTTAACTAGGTTTAGTTTGTTTTCATGTCCCCCGTATAACAAAGTTATCAACAGCCAACAGCTGTCCTTCAAATATTTTACCAATGTATGCTTTATTTGTTAACCATCTAAAATTTGGTATCTTAGCATTCGAAAGGCAAATTACAGAGGCATGATATGGTTGCACGGTGTCACTTGACTTCATCAAAATTCCTGCTGCATTTCGGATCTCATTGTTAATAGTGAAACCCTTAGTTTTTGATTAATTGTGTACACTTTATAACAAGGAATCCTGGTGATAGTATCAGTGTGCTTTAGCAAGTGCCATATGTTCTTAGCATACTTAGTTATTAAAATCATACTTTTAAACCTTCATTTTAAACTGTCATATTATGTCTTGGTTGACACTGCCAAAATCGTAAGCATATGCATAGTTCTTATCCTTATGCTGGTGGTGGCTGATTTGGCCAATACAAAATGATGCAAAAAGAACTGAAAAATGACTGAAACCCTGGCACATGGGTAGTCATCTGATAGTTCCCAGCGAGAGTCATCCAATGAATACCAAGGTGAGGGGGTCTAGATGGTTTTCAGAATTCTTTGGGCAAAAGTAACCTTAGCATTGGAAGGGTTAATACAAGTTAGCATATCATCGTCCAACGCTAGATATAAATGAAAGCATATGTTGGGACTACCAATGCAGATGATAGAAATCTTCCTTAATAAATAATTAATATGTTTATATGGTTTTAGAAGATCTTTGAATTCTTGTGCTTTGGACGAAAGTAGCCTTAGCATTGGAAGGGTTAAGGCCTTCTTCCTCATGATTTTCTTATTCGCAGTTATTCATTAAAACTTATCAAAACGTATAGTTTTATTGTTTCCTGTTGATTGTTTTCAGCTGGCGACTAAGAGACCCGCAGCCGCCCCCATCCCGGCACCAGCCTCCCCCACCAAAAAAGCAAAGACGCCAAAAAAGAAGAAAAAGAAGGATCCAAATGAGCCACAAAAGTAAGTTTTCATCCTATAGACGTATCATTTAGTCAATAAGCAATTCTTATCAGGGATTGACCTTAACATTTTCAGGCAGGAGCAGCCCCTAGGATTTCAATTTTAGGAGCAAATAAACCCCCATTTGCACAGCACACATGGAACATTGTGCTAGAGACGAAATCTCATGTTCTTGGGGCAAATGCCCCTAAAATGACCATTAAGGTCAATTCCTGCTTATTGACTGCTCCTGAGGGCGTTATTGATATTTGTCACAGGTTGAAGGCATCTTAATTTCTAAGTTATTGTCAAAGTAGCAAAGATCCAGATAACAATTTCAAGAAGAATGGATGGGTTAAGATGCATTATGGTCTTAGGACAATCTGTTGACGCCGGACCCTTTGAATTGAGGGGCCATGCAATGAGATATATTTCATCCTCCGTAGTCATTTTGGCGAGTCACGCCTGATTTCACATGGTGTATATACAATACTCTGTATGAATACAATGACTGATCCTGGGGCCATCAATAATACACACCTTTTACAGGTGAACAAGTACCTCTGCTTTTGTTTTCTTGTGACTTGCACTGCATGACCTTACCTAGCCACACCCCCTATTTCTCTGGGCTAATTTGAGCATGTGATTGAATGAATGACGCGATGTAGAGAAGCATAAGTTTCATAAATGTATATTTCATGCTTAGCTGCCTGGGTTCCTGTTTTGGTGTCAGTGTGCCTCCGAGAACTCTGTGAAAAGGTAGCCTTCGAATCGCGAGTGCTCCGACTGGATGAACTTCCTGTTGTTGCCCACGGCTCACTTGACTAACAACAATAACAACAAAAACAAAACAATGCTGGAGCCTCAGTGCAGCATAGTTGAAAGGTTTTCAGCCTGACTTCCCCGCATGGAAGGGCGGCTTTTCCTGTGATATCATATTTCACTCTTAACCTATTCACACTTAAGAGCTACTCTTGAAATTTCCGTCTGCGTCTTTGATACTTTTGATAATAACTTTCAAACTAAGAATGATTTTATAAAAAGTTTGAAGGAGAGTTTTTGGTAATGCTCTGTTTAACATTTCTCCTTCAAATATTTTCCCAACTTTGCTTTTGCCTACAAGATATCATCAAAATTGTCTGGCTGCTTTTGTCTGGTGTAAGCATTATTGGGTTAACCTATTCGCACTGAAGAGTTTCTTTAGAAGTCTTTGTCTGGATCTCTGACAATAAGTTGAATTCGCAAAGTGTTTCAATAAGAATTTTTGGTATTGTTCGGCTTGACATTTATTTCTCCATCAAATAGTTTTCAAAATATGTTTTCTTCTGAAAGATCACATCCAAAATATCAGGTTGCTTTTGGACGCTGCGAGTATTAATGGGTCAATGACCCCTTCATGCTTTAGAGTTTCCCTAGGAATTGTTGTCTGGATTTTGGGAAGCTTTTTGGTAATAACTTTATAATTGATTTGAGTATGATTCTACAAAATATCTGAATTATGTTCTGAGTACCATTTCTCCTTCAAAAGTTTTCCTAACTTTGTTTTCACCTGCAAGATTTCATCAAAGGTATCTAAAAGAGAGTTTTTTTTTTTATGTTCTGAATAACATTTCTTCTTCAAATATCTTCCCAACCGTAAGACTTCATTAATGTGGTCAGGCAGCATTTGGTCAGTGAGCATTATTGGGTTAAGTTGGCTTCTACGGTAGTATTGAGATTCACCCATTTATACAGGTAAGGCCCCAAGGATGCCTGACAATATTAGTCATAGTTCTCTAACAACAATTATTTCTTTATATTCCAACACACATTTCAAGGTAAAATGTTTGTCAGAACTTCAGAACTTATAATTTTTCCATCAATATTTTGCAAATTCAAGTTATTTTCAGTTAAGTTCCACATCATCCATAATCACTTTACAAGGTATACTACACATAAATAGGTCAATGGTAGGAGAGTTACTATGGAGACACTGCAGGTATATCTGTGTCAACTCAAGTGTTACAATAAAAGGGATTAGAATGAACAATAATATCTATTTTTGAATTGGTGAAATGTCATAATAAGAGTTCGCACAAACACTCCATCAAATATTTTGCAAATTATATGATATATGAGTTTATTGAAAAGTATTACAGTAAAAGCATCCAAATGCCACTTTGAAATGAACATTTATGGTTTTGTTGCAGAGTACAGAGTAGAGGGGACATGGATTATAAGCTTACCTTTGCCATCCTATATGTTACAATGCTCTGGATAAGAGAATCCTAAGTGTAGCAGTAGGGGATGCCTATATACTGAGACCTCTATTGGTGTAAATAACAACTAATTGCCAACTACCCTTCACAGATTTGTTATGGTTCCTAATTTGGTTACATTACAACAGCAACAACAACAACACCAACAACAACAGCGGCTATAACAACAAACATAAAAACAACAACAATAACATTAACAACACCAGCAACAACAATTACAGCAACAACAACATCAGCAACAATAACAGGAATAACAAAAGCAGCAACAACAAAAACTACAGCAGCAACAACATGAACACAATTAACAACAACACTAACAACACCATTAACAACACCATTAATAACAACAACAACAACAAAAACAACAACACAGACAAACAAAAAACTACAATAACAACAACAACTTCTACAGTGACAATCGCAATACATCTTCATTGCTGCTGCTTCTAACAGGGATAACGCTTCTTCTTCATATCAAATTACCAACACTGATTTGTTCTTAAGGGTTTGTCTTGTGGTTTGTGAGGTTTTATGATTAGTAAATCTTTATCTATTCTCATGTTGTGTCTGTTTTACCTTTCAGACCAGTATCGGCCTACGCCCTTTTCTTCAGGGACACGCAGGCAGCCATTAAGGGCGAGAACCCCAACGCGAGCTTCGGCGACGTTTCTAAGATAGTGGCGTCCATGTGGGATAACCTAGAACCAGACGCTAAGGCGGTAAGTTTCAGGCTCAATAAGCTCATCATAGTGCTCTAATGATAGAGCTTAACTTGTCAGAGAAATTCTAGAGCTAAAAAAGTATGTGGTATTCCACCTACTGTATACCATGTTAATTTTGGGCATATAAAGAAATGAGTTCCGTAGGCAGCTGCCTTCGATGCACGGTTTAATTTTTGCTTATGGAATGACGAGCTGTTAGGGTGTTGTATGATAGCATAGGAATTCCATGTCCGAATTATGGTGTGCAGTTTGGTAAATGCAGATTAAAGGGGTTCCCTAAGTGTGCATTTATTAAATTGCCTCAATATTAACACTATATGCAGTAAATAGGTAAAACCCTCCTGTCCTTAATACAGTCATGCCTGTAACCTATAAATATCTAAAAATATCTTTGATCCACTCATCAGTTGTCCAAAACATCTATTTCCAAAAATATTATTATTCCACACATCGCTTGTCAAAATAGACTTGATGTAGTTATTCCTGACAGTGCTTTTTCTTTGTAGGTTTTAAGTATTCATGTGATATGTCTAAGGTGTACCTTTACCACTTTTTCATTGTCAAAAGGTGTCGTTTCCTTTCAGTGTATCATTTGGTGAGATATGAAATGCTTTCCTTTTAAGTAAACCAGCAACACTGTTATCCTTATTTGCCATTAAACAAACACATTATTTGATAGTACACGATATTTCTTTTTCAGGCCTACAAAAAGAGGACAGAGCTTGCGAAGAAAGAATACTTGAAACAGCTTGCTGCCTATAGGGCAAGCCTTGTATCACAGGTAAATTAAAGTCAAAGTATATTATGGAATTGTAAACATCTATTTTAGTTCACTATTTTACCCATCCATCCATGCATTTGCCTAAAACCTTTCACTTTGGGGATGTCATTTTGGACGATTTTTCTTTTTTGAAATTCCAAATTCATAAAATTAGTTCGGGCTACCATTTCTTGGAGGCCAACTCCAAGCAAGAACAGGACAGACAACTTGCCACTGAATGGCATGTCTGTTCTATTATGATCAAGTGGAGTCATCTGGTGGGCTGGAGACAAACTAAATTGAGCTCAGCTTTGAAAATAATGTGGTGGATCATTTTGGAATGAGTCCTGTCAGTGATGTTGATACCTTGGTCATTGTAAGATATTATTAAGTTTATCCTTTGATATATCATACAGAACTTTGAAAGTAGATATTTTCTGACTTTCTTACGAACCACCATAAGTTGTAGATGGAAATTGATACTCCCATCAATTCTTAGTAATTTGGGACACTTTTTAACAATGACAATTTTTATGGGTTGAAGGTGGCCCATGTTTTCTAAAAAAATATAGACAAAGCAGAGTAATAGTGGCACAGATTTCCCCTAATGACGACCAGCGATAGATTATTTTGCACAATAATTATAGTGGCCCAAATTCTTAGGGTGATGCAAATTTCTGAGAATTTACGGTAGTTCACAGTTTTAATTGCTACTTAATGGCTCTATAAATGATTGTGTTCTTTTTGCAGCAATCTGTGGATCCAGCTGACTACCAAAAGCCTATCCTCCCAAACCCCGTTTCCCAACCCATGAGCAACCACCCCACCATCGTGACAGTGGCGCCACCTAAGAACTCGGTCGGCGGCAACACGGTGCCGCACATCATCATACGCGTTCCCCCGCCACCCCAACAGGTGGCGCCACCTGTGTCGCAGCAGCAGCAACAGGCGCCGCAGCAGCTGCAACCACAGCTAACCCCGCCACAACCGCATCAGTCACCACCACAACAACAACAACAACAGCAACAACAGTTCCAGGCTGCCAACAACCAGGTCAATAGTCAGCAGGTCACCATGGCAACATCCCCCCTTCACAACCAGGTAAGTGCAATAGAATTTAGATTATTTTTTTTCTATTTTTTTTTTCGAAATTTCCACTTGTTTGTTTGGTTATTGTTCATGTAAAACTTTTTAAAAGTTTTAAAAGTCTTTGGTTCATTGCATCACAAATCGAATTACAAAAGAATATTATATAAGAATATATGAAAAGTTTCTTTTTAGGGAATATTCTGTATTGAAAAATGAAATTATGAGTACATAATAGGTATGTTTTATAATGGTTTTACCCCCCTTCATTGAATGCTATGATTTTGTTATTTAGGATTTCGAGGTCATAAGCTGATGGGTTGTTTTGTTCCAATGTGATAACTAGCATTTAACTATTCTTTTATGGATTCAAATGTCTGTTTTTGTATGGTGTTTAGTTATACACAATCAGGTTAATTCGGGGTTTTTATGACTTAGGTTTGTGATAGTTCAGTGTTGTATCTAGGGTTGAGTTCGGAATGTTTTGTCATTTAGTTTGATCTGACTTCTGTGTTGCGTTACTGAGGTCTGTGGTGTTTTGTTATATCCAGGTCATGTGAGAAGGTTGTCGGTAATATTAGGTGAGGCGGTGGTTTGAGTCCAGGCACTCCGATTTCCTCCACGGCATACAATTGGCTAGTCACATGAAAAAGTGAAATTTTGTTTTGGCCAGGCACACCAATTCTCTCGACTACGTACAATTGGCTTATCCTGACTTAGCCACATTCTAGTTGAAAAAATGACAAAAAATCAAAATTCAAAAAAAAATAATTCAAATTGTGCTATGTATATAAATTTGTTTTGTTTCAGCAGCTCCAGAATCAAGCCATGATGAACCACACGGTGGACGCAGACATGTTGAACCTGTGCACGCGTAACGGCTGCAGCAACAGCGCCATCTATAGCCAGGGCTGGGACAACGAGTACTGCAGCAACGAGTGCGTCGTCAGACATTGCAGGTAGGCTACTCAGAACTACGCCTCCCCCATCCCCAGGGCACCTAGCCCTACATAAATGCTCTCTGGCTGCATGATTATATGTCTCTGCCCCAACAACCGCTACTATTTTGCAGAATATTTTGCAGGGCATCTGGGCATCATTTGGACACCCTTACTCTCAGGACACCCAAATTTTTTCGAGAAAATTCTTAAACTGCCATTTTCAAGCATATGATTGAATTTCTGTCACCTCAATATAATTCCCATGGTAGTATTTAAAGGTTATATGCCTTATTTCAACAACTAGATATATGTATATGGTTGAAATCTGAGTATGCTAGCGTCTCCTTGAAAAAGAGGATCTCCCAAAAAATTTTCAGGTGACAATTTTGGGCACCCAGTTTTTAAGTCGTGGCTAAGACCATGGTTCTGGACATAAACCATAATGAAAGTTTTGAATAGTTGAAAAAAGTCAGAAAATATCAATATTTTTTATGTTATATTTTGAGAAGTATGTACATGACAAAAGTTAAACATGACATTATCATAAGACATCCCCTGAAGTTTCTTGGTATTAGTACTACAGTTTTTCTTTGTTCTTTATTAATCTTGACTTTTCATTTATTTCAGGGATGTTTTTACTGCTTGGGTTGCCTCGAATCCTTACGCCTCTGTAAAGTAGTTCCGTGACAGCGTACAATGAGGAAGGATACACACAACTCCAGCACTGGAAGATTGTACAGGAAATTATAGGACAAAGAGGAAGACAAAAGGGCACGAAGGGGAAGAGTATTGAGACGGGATGGATGTAAAGTGATCATGTGACCACAGCTTGAGTCTATCACTGAACTCTTACAAGAAGGAGATAAAAGGATTCTTCTTTATTTTCTGATGTTGACAAGCCATTGGAACTCTGTCATAAGGGGACAGTGGCGCAACCTGATTTGCAATGAAAACTATATGTGAGTGGGCATGCCAGGACCATGAGAAGAGAAAGCTATATATATATATATACATATATATATATATATATATATATATATATATATATATATATATATATATATATATATATATATATATATATATATATATATATATACACATATGTTATATATATACATATATATATATATATATATACATATTTATGTATATATATATATATATATATATATATATATATATATATATATATATATATATATATATATATATTACTCACTGAAAGGAGTTAGTAATATGTGCAAAATTAACATGGTATACAGTTAATTATTGAGCTGCATTTACCACTCTGGAAGAAGCTATGAAACTGTGTAAAGTTAATGGAAATCGGATTCAGTGAGTGAGGCATGGTATTGGAAATTGTGTTTGACAATAGGATGTACATTTACCTATTAACTATGGCTATATTGCATAGCTTCAACACTGCATTGCTGTACAGTTCTCTATGTATGTTATTGCAGTCCAAGTATAGTTGTGGTTTACAGGTGGGCTACATGTGCAAATAAGGTTCACTTCAGGCCTCAACGCTAACTGAAAATGTAACTGGCCCCATAGGACCAGTAACGCCTAGGATCTACTGGTCCTGCAAAATTTTTACTGGTCCTACTTTTTTTTTTCTCTAACCAAACAGGAAAATTTTATCATAAAATTCACCGATCACATTTATTTTTATTTTATCTTCATTTATTTCAAGAACATTAGGGGACATTCTTGAGGGAAAACTTGTTAACAAGTATGTCCCCAAATGTTTACTGGCCCTGTAGGACCAGTTGAGGTCTTTTTGTACTGGCCCGAAGCCGTTTTTTGGGTATTGTTACTGGCCTCGGGCCCGCAGTTCACTGTTAGCGTCGAGCCCTGCACATGCTGTCTTACCGACTGACAAGCATTGATTGTCATGATAAATCAGGACTTGGGAAATTTGTCAAAGATGTAACACAGGTACTTGTACATACATACGTGGTAGGGTTACCTCCAGGGGCTAAGCCAGGATTTTAAAACTGGTTGTTCAAATTTGGCAATCTGAAAAATTGAGGGTCTCCAATTTTCTATAGGGATCACAAAATGTTCAGATAACAATCCTAAACATGTACTCACTTAATGAGAAAATGCAAAAGAGCCTTTATCAATGTCATAGCTGTTATATTGAGGGGAAAACTATCTATTGCATGTTTGAAATTGACCTTTTTAGAAAACTTTCAGAAAAACTTCTAGGTGTCCTGATGTGTGATTTCTTAGGCTCTGTGTGTCCAAAAGACACCTGATTTGCAATGACACCCTGACACCCTGCTGCATAGGACGCTGCATGGTTTCACCTCATCTTATAGGGGTTGCTCATTTGTTGACCTCTGACCTGATGAATAACCCTCTTATCTCCATGGTGCATTAGTAGCCTGTCACATGGAACTTTGCAATGTAAAATGTGAAATATTTGCATAGAAGTTGGGTATATCAAAAACAATACTAAGATAACTGCCAAATATTTTATATTTGTTTAAGGTTAAGTCCACTGGATATTAGTTTTTGAAAATATCCCATACCCACATGAACAACCTTGATTGGTAATAGATGGCCTGGTATTTTGGTTAGAACAATTCATTATGAACAGGAACACCAAGATCAAGAAATAAATGTGTTATTTTTACGATAGTTATTGATCATAGGTTTTGGACAAGTTATCCATTAAGATCAAAACACCTGCTTTATTTTGTGTATATCTTGATCAAAATATTTTCCGCATTTGGGAAATGTAAGGATTTCTGAGAATATCATTAGGATGTATGAAAACTCACTAACAACAAGTTTGCTAAATAGTCAAATTGTATAATTTATAGTTGTAACTTATTTTTCCAAATTGGAATATGATTATTGTTTAATATTAAAAGGAGGTAGAACAAGGGAATTACTATAAATCATACATTGAGTTTTCAGAATGTGTCTGTTTATCAGTCATTGAAATAGACTAATTACTAATAGTGAAGTATTGGGTATTGGGACCTATTTGAATGGATGTAAACAATAGCACATGAGTCATATGGACATATAATGGAATTATGTATGCTCAAAATATACAATTTCTATCTACAATGTCAAATAAATGATTTCAGATACCAAAGATTTTAAATAATAGATATTTAAAATGCTATTTAGAATGCTAAAAAAATATACACTCTTACATTATTTTATAGATACATTGGCTATAAGAATAATTTGAATATTTATAAATGTCATTCTGTGCATACAGATCAAAATATAGATAACGCTGCAATAGTCCATCATGATAGAAAGTGGGTTGTGTAAAAGAAGGTGTGCTCTGCGAGGAACAAATATCTGAATGAATAACAACAAGGCCAAGTGTAAACAAACTGTAAGAACAAATGAAAGAAACAAAAACATTAATCAGAAAAGTCAGTTATTTTGACTGAGAATAGGTATGGGTACTTAGAACGAAATAGTACAGTATTGGTACCAACGGGACAGTATTTTGACAGTACTTGCATTATTACCTTATACATTTCGCTGTGAAATCATGTTTAGGATCCTCGAAAATCCCTAATAAATGATAACTTCACAGTTGTTAGTATAGTTAACACAGCAATTGTTGTGATGCGCAGCAGTGGGGGAGGGGAGTATGTGCCCATAGGTTTCACAGCAGGAATGAAACGGTATGATACAGTACTTTATGAAATGAAATCGATACCAGTACTGCTACCTTTTAACGGTATCCAACCCAAAATGAGAACAAAGGAAACAATGCTGAAACAAACTCATTAAAAGCAATTGCGCCTCAAGGACAAAGATTCGCAGACACGTCACTTCTCCACTAGGTGTCAGGCCAATGTAATGCTCGAAGGTGTATCGGTAAAGTTTCTGTGTACGATATATGATTTGTGTTCTTAGTTCTTGACAAGAAATAGTTGACGTACTTGCATTCTCTAATGAAAAGGAAACACTACCTTTGCCACCAAGTTATTTCCATTTGTTTCTTAGTATTCAGCCAAAACATTTCAAGAAGAATTCTGCATATGACCAGATTAAACGCATGGGTCAGATTTTTTTAGAAAGTTGTGGGTACTGTTTTGATCAACATTCTTAGCATTTTTCAAGCTATGCCTACATTAGAAAGTTATGGTCAAATAGAGAGACCTCTTTGGAAATGAATAGGTGATGTACAATCAAGCAAGACATAATACACTGTTTTATTTTACATGCAAAGAAGAACAAGTGATCCGATTTAAATTGTTACTTAAATTGTTTTCAAGGATGCCCTTTACTGAGACTGTGTCACAATGTGATCATTTCCTGATAGCCTAGCTGACAGTCATGTAAAGATAGACACTTTTGTAAAAAGGAGGATGGGCTTGTCATGTGGTTCATGGCTAGGGCTGGTAAAAGTTGAACAAAGTATGGAAGGGCAAGTATAAGGGGACATAATGATTTGATTTAAGTATGTTGTAATCTAAAGATATGCAGACTTTTGCACGCTGTATCATTAAAAATATGCAAAAATCAACCAAAAAATTTGATATTTTCCAAGTGATGTTCCAGTATGATCATTTTGGTGATGGGTATATATATATTTGAGAGGGGCATGTAAGATCTGGAGCCACAATGCCCTGTAGGGCATGCCGATTTGATTTGTGAAATTATGTAGAACCGTGACAAAAACCTAAATGTGAATTCTTTATATACGATCTAGAAAAATGCCACAGTTACAACATTATTTTTGTGATTTTTTAGCAAGATATATGTACATAAAAGCCTAGATCTCAGTTGAGCGCTTCTATTCTCCATATTGAATAATAAAAGGTGATGAAAATCTTTAACCTTTGTGTTATTTCTTTTTTGTAAGAATATGTAGATTCGGGCCTCTATCCCCTTTGTTAGCTGTTTTTGTTCTATACAGAAATCTGCTTGCATCATACACTTATTTGGAATCCATCCAAAAAATCTTCATATCTACTATCTAGCTTTCTTCATATATATATATATATATATATATATATATATATATATATATATATATATATATATATATATATATATATATATATATATATATATATATATATATATATATATATATATATACACACACACACACACACACACACACAAATAATACCAGTTACTCCTAGCATTTATAGATTTTTGCCAGTTGAAATAGTTCAGCATGCAGTAAGTAGATGCCAACAAACCAGTTGCACTCTCATGTATTATCGACAGTTTAGGACTTCTCCTCCCTGTACTTTTCGCCAGGCACCCATTTTATTTACTGTACTCAGTTTTGCTGTCATGCCTGGTTCCATTCAGTAATTATGATAAGGGCATGCAGAGGATTATTGTCCTTTTTATTCCCATTCAGTACATATGCCTGTAATCCCTTGATAACGCTCTACGACAGTTATTGACACAGCAAAGCACAAGGTACATAGGCGATGGACTAGTATGGGTGATGGAAATGTGACGCCAATATTTTTGTCATCAAGAGTTGAAAAACAGCCCAATGTGTGGAGTCACTCTTACGCAGTTAGATTTTGCTCCATAACATTTTTTTCTTAATTCTAAAGGCTTCCCATTAAATATAAAAGAATATTGAGTTGATTTCTTTTTACTTCTACATGGATATTGTATGGATAATTTATGGAGATACTAGTAAGTAAGTGGTTAAGGTGGTTTCTGGGGTTAACCTTATTAACTGCCCCTTGCAAATCTCTATCTTAGAGGAGGAAAGAATTAACTAAGAGCTCTTCCACTTAAAACAAATGGACATGTATGGGGATCGGAGGAAATCTATGCCCCCTCCGCTCCCTCCATTTGTGAATACCCAAAACCACCCCCACCCATTCTTAACTCATTTTTTTTCTTTTTACACACCCCTCCTTCCCTCCCCCCGCCCCGCCCCCCCCCCCCCCCCCCCCCAAATTCTGAATACCCAGGAATTATAAATTGTCATTACACCCCCCCCCCTCTCTCTCTGAATTCTGAATTGTTTCCTGTTATCCCCTCTTTTAATGGAACAACCCTATTATTGCCACCGTGAGGAACGGTTGAATACATTCATCTCCAAATTTGGCAGCTATAAATGACACTTAACCCTTCCAATGCTGACTACTTTCGTTCAAAACACAAGGAGGCAAACTTTGTTGAATACCATATGAACCCTGTTAAGTTGGTATTCATTGCATAGCCCTCACTGAGTACTCTCAGATGCATACCCATGTGCCAGGTTTTCAATCATTTCTTTTAAGTTCTTTGTGTCATTTTGTATTGGTCAAATAAGTCACCAACAGCATAAGGGGTAGCAGATAACCAATTCATAATGATACCTAAACAGCGGGCACCAAGGTGACCATAGAGTGTAAAAAAACATGGGGGGGGGGGGGGGGGCTTTCACACAAACACCATGTACAGTTTCTTTGTGATCTTTAAAATCTTAAAATGATATTGCATCATTTTTACAAGAAATATGTTACAGACTCGAAATGTCAATTCTCACCCCCTTTCATTATAAGAGAAACTAATTTGGTTTAAAATGGCAAATATTAATTAACTGTCTTAAACATGTAATTCTTCCTTGTTTTGAACCAATGAGGCATTTCAGAATTTTGTGTTTCTCATTTTGCTGACATCATTATAGTATATGATGTATAACCCTAGAGTGAAGGATGGTATCGGATAAATGAGTGTTTATCTCTTGAAGGATGATTGTGACACCGACCTTTTTCATCCTACCTGTCTATGAAATAGATAAATCCTTTGTATGTATGTAAGTTGTGGCCGCAGTTTGTAGCCAGTTTATGTCTCTATTAGCTTAGACCTAATCTAACCATTTTTGTTTTGTATGTTTCAGTTATTATTATGTTCTTTTGTATTCATGATGTATTGTATCTTTTATGCGTTTCGCATAGTCAATAAATATACATACATACATACATTCATTGGTAGTCCGCACTACAGAATATTTGGGACAATTCATATATTTTTTGTTGATGGTCTAAATGATCCATGGAATACATTTATCACCAAACTCATTTGTCTTATTCTATATTATTTTATTATTTTTTTGAAATTTTTTCCCATCATGTCATCTAAGATACAGTAGTGTGCAGTCTCATTGTGTAACTAACATCATTGTATTTTCAAACAAATTATGCAGCTCGTTTTACTAATTAGTGTGACGAGTAATTGATGCCAAGCGTTAATTTTTTGTTTTGCTATTAAAACGTAGAGTACTCGACCTCGGAACTTCGAAGTGAGTTTGTTGACCTTTCTAGTTAATCTATGCATTCTGGCAACTACCAAAAGGAAGCACAGTAAACTTCGCTTCAACCCCAGGGTAATGGGTATGTTGTAACAAAGCATAAACATTCGCGCAGTCGACAGCCTTTCCAGTGACTGGTTACACTAACCTTTTTACAAAATAGAACTACCGGTACACTATTGAATATATTCTTGCAATTCATATAGCATAATGCACAGTGTGTAAATAGCCAACGGGATCACACCTTCTCAAGCATGGAATAGGAATCTGGTGCTTATTTCTCTATTCTAACATGGGACCCTGGCGTTTATACAAATATTTTGCGCGCACACTACACCCATAGTGACATATCAATTATGCATTAGGAAAGATGTCTATCATACGCATTGGTTGTGCCAAAATATGACTTTTTGATATCCAACATTGGACTTGTTCGCTTGTATTAACTCTCCAATGCTAACATGCTACTTTCGTCCAAATATTTTGAAAACCACCTTGAAAACCACCTGCATGTTGGTATTCAGTAGATAGCTCTCGCTGAGCACTCCCGGATGAGTATCTATATGCCAGGGTTTCAGTCGTTTTCAGCTTTTTGCGTCAGTTTGTATTGGGAAAATCTGCCAACATCAGCATACGGTTAAAAGTTAACACCCAGATCAGGTGTTTTCTACCAGTCTCCAAGCAACTGCTTGTTGAATGATGTTGCCTGCCAATCAGTAACCAGTATTATAAATGCGTTATGTTAGAAGGTTATCACAGGACATAGACACCTACATCCCACTTTAGTTGGCCTGGCACAGCCCATAAACAAGGGGAAGCGTATTAGGAGGCTCAGCGATGAAATACCAAAACTAACCACACATCTACCAGACAGTAAAGTAGTACAAGTCAGCATACCCAGCAAAGTCTCAGAGACAGCAACAACAGCGTTCAACAATGAAGGTGTTGGACTTGTTCGGGCTCCTTCACCTGGCCAACCTGGTCATATCAGGTACGTGTCACTTACTGTACTGTAGAAGTTTAGAAATGAAAACGCATAAAACAATGAGGAGATCAAGTTCAAGCAGCCATGTCAAGTGTAAACGTTCAGCCTTTTTACATTTAACAAAAATGCGCTTCAGTAGTTTTCTACTTTTTCTGCTTATTCTAAGTTCCAATATAGCAATGTACAAACTAGCCTTTAGTTGTGTACAGTGTGTTACCCTGGGAAAGGGTGCAAGGGAGTTTTTACTATTAGATATATTTACCCGATTGCTGTTTCCAGGGATTAAGGGTATTGAATGAAGGGGAATAATCACAGAAAGTGTGCTCAATAAATGTTTTGAGTTGTTGATCACCTTTGTCCCTAAGGGAGTTTTCTTCATGTGGAAAGATACTTTTTATTGACTTTGTGCAGTTTTGCCTTTTGTGCCTTCATACATTCATCAATGGTTAAAAGGTTGAATGAAGGAAACTTTGTTCTTGCAATCCCAATTTTCCCTTGAAGACCTAAAAGAATCCGATAGAAAAGGGTTTGGTTAGGGTGTTACAAATATCAAACATATTCTTGTCATCAAGGATGCAATTCCACACGTGTCATGTTATTTCCAACACAATCAACACCAGATCTGAGTTAGATCGAATATCGATATATTGATGTTTCAATTCACCCTTTACATCTCTTATCAGAGTACTGCATCATTCCATCCGACAGTAGAGTATCTCCAAGTACTTGTAGTTCGCAGCTGTGAGATCACCACCAAAATTAGAATGATAGTGGTCACTGAAGCATGGGTGCTTTGTGAGATCGATCGCACTATGCTTTTACAAATATCCTTCTTGTTTTTGGTCTTATTAGGCTTAGGGTTAGGTTGTTGTAATACCACCTCAAAACACGTCCAAATAAAAAGTTGCTTTATAATGGGAAAGATAGGAAACGATCTCATAAATCAGAATTGAAGAGTTGTGTGCAGATGCTCACCGAAATGGAAAGATTACTAGTACATCATAACATTGTTAAAGTAAGGTCATGCAAAAACTCTGTAAATATAAAAAGTTCCTTAATCCCTATGTGAAGCTGAGTGTAGGGTATGCTGCTTTGTAAGGTATGTTGCTTTGTACCATTTTATCGACTTAACTCGGTTTCCTGACATGCCTCGTTACATCGGGTGAACATTGATAAGGTCAGATTACCACTATTGTTCGTGTTAACTGCATTATAATCTGATACATTTACCAGTCCCCCCCGATCATATATAAGTGTTTTTGCACTTATAATTGATATTGATTATATAATACGTTTCCTTTTAACTCAACGTTTTTTATCGCCCGCTTCGCACTAGGAGAACGCTATATTTATCATTTGATTTATCATTTAGTTAATATTAATATTTTAGCAAAATGCAAACGGATTTTTTTAAATATATCAAGGTTGAGAATTGATGTTCATACCTTCACGGAAACAAGCATTGGTTACACTCTACACTGACCTAGCAGGGATGTACTGTATGTTATATATATCATTCTAGCAAGATAATAAAAGAAAACTACCACACTAGCCTGTTTTTATAATGCTTTTGGACAATCTGAATAATGGGTGCATCATGAATTGAACAAGTGTAGTTATTCACCCATGCAACTTTCCAAACGATAGGTTCCATTTGTCGTACCAAAACTACTAGTACACTGAATAATAGTACAGTGCTAACAGCCCCAACAAACCCCAGGGTAGTTTATAATTATCCTTGTGCAACCCCCACCAGCTACATGCTCAGGATAATCTTAAATTCATACTCTCAAATCTTTTATTTACCTTTTTTGTACAAACATGATACAAGTAAACCTTTCAAAGACAAGGATAATACGTTCTTAATGGCATGGTATTTGTATTACCAATCCCTCCCGAAAATTCGATATCAGAAAAAAGACACGCACCATTCTACGTCGAGGTCTAATCAACCATTGTTGTTTTCCAAAACGTGTTCCTTTAGCTCCCTAATTGCTTCCCATAGGAACCTTAGGTAATACGTTTTGGTCATTAGCGATCCCCCTGCAATTTGATTTAAACCCAAAATAAGGCATCGACTACTAGTATTTGGTATCCTGTTCAATCCATGATACACCTATGATTCATAAGACTAATGAATAACCTGTCTCTGAACATTTGGAAAAAAAAGATCTGCCCCCGAAAAATTAAATTATACATTGTCTGCCTTGGATTCTCATTTTAAGTGCATGGAAAGGGCTGAAAATGCATTCCAGAGTGGCTAGACCCCAAGAGCCTCTGGAGACATTGAGCGGCCTCCAGACCCCCAGCTGCTAAGACCTCTACACTCCCTTATCATGCCACCTTAAGTCATTCTGCTCGGGTAAAAAAGACACACACTTTCAAATTTCTGTCTGCTAAGTCCCGGTTTGAAGTAGTCTGTTTTAAAGTTTTGTTTTTGTTATTTTCGTCAAATGGTGATCATTCGTAAATACAAACAGTGAGCTCACGTCTATCTCCAAGTGAATTAATTAGTGTAGTGTATATTGCTCGGTATTCATGATATTGACTTCGCTCAGTTTTGCCCGTCGTACCGTGTAACATTCAGTAAACACTGATAAGGTCAAACATGGCAATACTGTTCTTGTTATCTGCATGAAAGAGAAAGAATTTTTGTCTCACAATATTGACTTTACCTTCATGTGATAAAGCCTTGGTGCTCCAATTCATCGATGATGACATTTCTTACCTTAATTTGAAACAAGAATTTACTTGTTTTTGAATAATTGTTCTTAGTGATAGGTTTTTTTTTCCAACTGTATCTTATCAAATTCTTTTGATAGTCAACAACAAATCTAAGATCGAACACTTTTAATGAAATGGGATATTTTCAATTCTTCAATAATCCATTTACTAATACCTTGGGAATTCCAAGCATACAATTTATTGACCGCGACCCCTTAGCTGATTATAAGAAGTTATCTACCCTCATATTGAAGATGTGTTTACTCTTGGGGTTTATTTAAGTTTGGCACCTGGCAGATAACCTGTGTGAGGATGGCAATTTTGCTATGTGGGGTTGGTCTAGACACTTGCAATCCACTTGATAACATTATTTTTGTCATCATGAAGCCTTCATTGTTATTGGCAAGATTTTATCAGTCCCCTTTAGCATTTAAACCAAGAATGATTCTACAATTGCTAAATGAAATATAATCCCACTTCCCTCAGTAAGATTAATCCTAACATACTTAGACCTAAACGATTTCTTTTCAAATTATAATTTACCTCGTGTGTAGGCATGTAAACCCTCAAGTGTTGGTTTACACACACCAATAATGACAATATATGGATTTGGTTTACCTGTCATGTGGAACTGATACCCCATGGACAAACAATGTTTAGTAAGTGAATTTACTGCTAATCTAAACATCACTGTCGTCAAGTCCGCTCAGCACACAGTACGAAAGGTCATAGCAACGCACAACACTTTTTCTGCTTATTCTAAGTTCCATTATATCAATTTACAAACTAGCCTTCAGTTGTTTACAGTATGTTACCCTAAGACAGGGTGCAAGGGTGTTTTTACTATAACCATTATTATTAGATATATTTACCCGAATGCTGTTTCTAGGAATTAAGGGTATTGAATGAAGGGGAATAATAACAGAATGTGTGCTCAATAAATGTTTTGAGTTGTTGATCACCTTTGTCCCTAAGCGAGTTTTCTTCATGTTGAAAAATACTTTTTATTGACTTTATGCAGTTTGGCCTTTTGTGTCTTCATAACTTTATCAATGGTTAAAAGGTTGAATGAAGGAAACTTTGTTCTTGCAATCCCCATTTTCCCTTGAAGACCTAAAATAATCATATAGAAAAGGGTTTGGGTAGGGCGTTGCAAATATCAAACATATGAGTTTGATTCGCTTGATTGTCCCAATTCACCTTTTCCATCTCCTATCAGAGTACTGTATCATTCCATCCTACAGTAGAGGATGTATATCTCCAAGTACTTGTAGTTCTGAGTTGTGAGTTCACCAGCAAAACTAAAATGATAGTGGTCACTCGAGCATGGGTGCTTTGTGAGATCTATCTCACTATGCTGTTACAAATATCTTTTTTGTATTTGGTATGATTAGGGTTAGGGTTAGGTTCCAGTAATACCAGCTGAAAACACGTCCAAATAGAAACGTTGCTTAACAATGGGAAAGATAGGGAACGATCTCATAAATCAGAATTACAGAGTTGTGTGCAGATGCTCACCGAAATGGAAAGGTTACTAGTACATCATAAATTGTTAAAGTAAGGTCGTGCTTGACAGGCAAGTAGATAAACAAAAACCTTTTAGATATAAGAAGATCCTTAATCCCTATGTGATTCTGAGTGTAGGTTATGCTGCCTTGTAAGGTATGTTGCTTTGTACCATTATATCAACTTAACTCGGTTTCCTGTCATGCCTCGTTACATTGGGTGAACATTGATAAGGTCAGATTTACCACTATTCTTCTTGTAAACTGCATTTTTATATGGTACATTTAACAGCCCCCCCCCCCCCGATCATATATGTGTTTTTCAACTTTAAATTGATATTTATTATATAATACGTTTTGCGATTTGAGGTTTCCCACGAGTAGCCAAGGAATATTTCCTTTAATTCAACGTTTTTTATCCCCCGCTTCGCACTAAGAGAACGCTAAATTTATCAATTGATTTAACATTTAGCTTATATTAATATTTTAGCAAAATGCAAACGGATGTTTTAAAATTCCAAGGTTGAGAATCAATGTTCGTACCTTCACGGTAAACAAACATTGGTTATACTTTACACACCTAGCAGGGATGTGCTGCGTGTTATAAATAGCATTCTTACAATATTATAAAAGAAAACTACCTCACTAGCATATTTTTATAATGATTTTAGACAATTTGAACAATGGGTGGATCATGAATTGAACAAATGTATTTATTCACCCGTACAACCTTCCAAAAGATAGGTTCCAGGTGCCGTACCAGAACTACTAGTACACTGAATAATGAGGCTGCTAACAGTCCCAAAAAAACAGGGTAGTTTATAAATATCCTTGTGCCACCCTCACCAGCTCCATGCTCTGAATAATCTTGAATTCGTAAAATGATTTTTTTCATTTAATTTTTTGAGCAAACATGATGCAATTGAAACTTTCTAAGACAGTCAGGATTTTATCCATACAACTCGGATGTGAATATGGATCCATAGGTTATGAATTTTCTTTAGCAATATTATCGAAATAGAGTCTCCCTATAATGAAAGACCTAACACATTTTTGTTTGTTGGGGATTAACATTATTTTCAAGTTCACCAGCTTAGGTCTCGCTGGGATAAGAGAAACGATAAATACTCACATGGTTGGTCATAAAGATCTTGATGATAATTGGCATTTTATGTGTAGTTGACTCTCAATTCACTAGCTCCATCTGAATTTTAATAACAGCTCTGCCAATCACATTTATTTTGGTTGCTTACGTACATGCATTTGATTTGTTTAAAAATGCAAACTAATACCAATTTCCATTATTGTAACTCGACATCAAATACAATGCAGCTGATTTAAAATGCTTCTCCAGAGATGAAGGGTGGTATCAGGCAAATGAACTAAAATTGAATATCATTCCGGAAGACCTTGTGGTTGACATCATGCAGTTGTAATATAGGTTCCCAAGCATGTAAGGTGACAAGTGGTAACAGACTGGCAAGGGCAGAGTTTGTGGCGTGGTTGTCTTTGTCGTAGAAATTAAATGTCAGCATTGTACACAATATATGTTTCTGAATATAATGAATGAATCATGACAAAGCAATGTCCTATTCAAAAACATATTCTGGCCAACATTACCAGCCAATTAGGGTAGAAAAAACATAATTGTTTTGTTTGTTGAAGAGAGATATGAAAAACTGCCAACACTGATTTTACTTGTATAGGGTAAGGCCATTGTGATTTTACTAGCATTTGGTAAGGCCATGGTCCTACAAAGTGTTAAGGTTCACATTTAAAACCTACCTTCTGAAATAGCAATAGACCATTCTTCACTAAGAGGGTAGGTACAGCAGAGTTGGTACAAACAGAGACCAGCTGGTGGCTGCCAGCCCATTACTCTGCATGTATTCTATAGCAGCCTAGATCATCTACACCCATCAAAATGTACATATCTCCAAGTATACTCAATAGAATGAATTGCAAATTTAACAGAATGTATGTCATATAAAGAAATCACCAACTTTGAGTCATCTAAGTGGTGAAGAAACTTATTTTACCAGGTTTAACTAAGCCTTTTCCCTAAGTGCTCATAGGGTACCTAGGTGTAGTAGTCTGACACAATGATCACTTCTTAAATGAAGTGTCTGATTAGTGCTACTTAGTCCTGGATAGTCACTGGTATGACAAGGAATAAATATCTATAGTGAGTAATGTGTTCACTGGTGTTTCACTTATTATAGGATAGAGCACAACCAATTTGTTAAGGGCTTTTTCCTGTCAGTGTTACACAATAAATTTAAGACACAACCTTTAGGAGACAAGACAGAGGTGATTACTAGCAAACCTTAGATATAAGGTAACAAACCCTGTTCATGGTATGCTGACTGGTTCATCTGATTTAAGTCTGCAGGTTCTGGCTATACTGGACACCTTTTTTTAAATAATGTAGTTCCTTAATGATCAAAGATGAGTCAGTGGTACCCTTCCCATTTGCCCAATACTACAATGGAAGGATCCTGTAAGATATATTGTTCTTTTCAGGCTAGAATCTTTCCTAACATCAGTGAGAATGGAAAAATCAATATGTTTAAGATGATATGTTTTGATCTAGCTTGAGATGTTTTATATACAACATGTATTCCATGAAGGACGGTTATAATGTACCATTAGAGATAATCACAAGTTAAATCTTAACCTGCTAAAGCAAACCAATATTACTGTATAAGGTTTTTTATGGGAAGCAAACTGTTATTTGAACATCGATCTCCCCTGAAATCCCTGCTCAACTCAATCTGTACATTTTTAGCTGAAAAACTTTAAAAAATAATAATAACTTAGAATTATTGAAATGAATAGTGAAATACTTTTGAACATAAATATATGTACTTATTAATTTTCTTTACATTAAACTATTCATGTTGTCTTGCACACAGCTAAATCTGTTTCAAGCAATCTTCCATTTTGGTCTTGGATATAGGAAATGGATGGAACTTCCAATCATGTGTGGTTTTTAATGATACCGGCTGTCATGATACCCTCCACCCATGTGTATCTTTTAACCACCATCTCAGAAAATTATTCTGTCAATATAGATCATTAATTGTCTTCCGAAAATGCTTAAAACTAGCCTGAAGATGAGGGAAATCCTCAGATATTGCTGCCTCTAGTAGTATAGAAATATTTCTGACCATGTGTCTGAGGCCTTAACTTGTACGAACCAGACCACCTGGGGGCTTATGAGGGCAGCTTATATTCACGCATTATTAGATTTAATTTGGTGATATGTAATGGCTATTCCAAAAGTGTCGTGTGTTATTCCCTTAAAAATCAACTCCAATTCTGGGATTGATGGAAGATGTTCAATCTGCATTGGTAAATACAAACAGAGTACTGAGTTCACGTCTATCTCCACGCGAATATGATTGTAGTGTCAGTTGCTCTGTATCCATGATATTGACTTAGCTCAGTTTTGGCCGTCGTACCGTGTTACATTCAGTAAACACGGGTAAGGTCGGAATTAGTAATACTGTTCTTGTTATCTGCATGAAAGAGAGAGTTTTTTATATTTATTTTAATACCACGTGTTAAAGCCTTGGTGTTCAATTCATCCATGATGACATTCCTGACCTTAATTTGAAACAATAACTTACTTATAATTGAATTATTGTTTATAATGATAGGTAAAGTTTTTCCAATTGTATCTTACCTTATTCCTTTGAAAGTCAACAACACATCTAAGATCGAACAAATTTAAATGAAATGGGATATTTACAATTCATCAATAATCCATTTACTAACACCTTGGGAATTTCAAGCATACTGCGTGTACATATTGGACCGTGGCCCCCTTAGCTGATTATGAGAAGTTGTCTTCCCTCATATTGAAGATGTGTTTACTCTTGGGGTTTGTTTAAGTATAGCACCTGGCCGATAACCCATGTGAGGGTGACGATTTTGCTCTGTTGTGTTGGTCTAGACACTTGCAATCCACTTGAAAATACGATTTTTGTTATCCTGTAGCCTTCATTGTTCATGGCAAGGTTTTAACATGACTATTTCCTGGATTTATAAAGGGATAGGTGAGATCTAGACTTAATGAGAGTTTTGGGCCTGGCCAAAGTCCCCTTTAACATTTAAACCAAGAATAATTCTACAATTTCTGAATGAAATAAATCCCACTTCCATCAGTATGATTAATCCTACCACACGTAGTTGTTTCTCAAAACACAAGAGACATAAAAATTCTTTTCAAATTATAATTTACCTCGTGTGTAGGCATGTTAACCCTCAAGTGTTGGTTTACACACACCAATAATGACAATATGTAGATGTGATTTATCTGCCATGTGGAACTGATACCCCATGGGCAAACAATGTTTAGTATGTGATTTTACTGCCAATCTAAACATCACTGACGTCAAGTCTGCTCAGCACACACTACAAATGTCATAGCAACGGCGCCCATTCCACTTATAATGTTCAAAAGCGCTTTATAAAGAAACATTAGTGGACTGATGTTTATGGTCCACATACTCAAATAAACTCCCTCTCCGAAAGCAGTTTTGTAGCAGTGTCTTGAAGTTTTACACACTATCAGCAGCATTGATATTGTCGGGTAACTCGTTCCAAAGAAGTCGTGCAATAGCACAGAAGGCTCTGTCACCAAACCTTTTCAGATTAATGTGTGGTATCGGTAACAGGTTCTTAGTGTTTGATCTTAGAGTCCCTTTATTGGCTTATTTGACTAACAATTCCGTCATGTATAGAGGGGCACATCCTTGCATGCATTTGAAATTCAAAAGCAGACTTTCGAACTCAATCTTTTGCTGATGGGCAGCCAGTGAAGATCTTTTAAAAATGGTGTAAAGTCATTATACTTTTTGGAGCCACTAACGACTCTGGCGGTATTGTTTTAGACTTTCCGAAGCCAGCATCGTACCTCATCAGTAATTCCACAGATAAGTCCCCTCCAGCAGTCAATGCGTGATGTCACCAGTTAGACAACGGCACTTTTGGTTGTATCAGTATTGAGGGAATTTTCGTAGTTTTCCAATGTTTCTAAGGTGGTAATTTGCAGACTTTTGATACATGTGCTGAACATATTCATATTTGAATCAAAAACAATACCTAAGTTACCCACTGGTTCATTAAGAATATTGGTACTATTGGAATGTAATGAATTAGATTGCATGTCATTGTCCGGCGAAAAAATTTCAACCCTTCGATTTCAGACTTTGTTACGTTCTGGGAGCACGTGCATGTCCTTGGATGTTTCCGTCGTGGCACGCGCCGTTCTCGTGACATGTTATCCAATCAATAAGCCGTTGTCAATACAAACAAACAAACAATCAGCGTTCATGTACAATTTCATCGCTCAGCTCTCCGAGGCCGTATCTCTCGTCTCGCGTTTATCTCGCTTTCCCACCCGCCCTGCCCTTGGTAGCGCAATTATCATCTTTGTTGTTTGATCCTGATTAAATAACAAATTCATGTTAAATTACGTTTAGACACGTTAACTCAGGCGGCAGTAGTATTTTGTAGTAGATTCATGAGTAAGATACATTGTTGCCTTTCTTTCATGCTCCTTAGCATGTATTGTATATATGTGCGCAGTTGGTCGTCGCCGGAGTCAGAGCTTAGCCATTCATGAAACATAACTTACTGGTATTAATTAGTTACTGAGCTCTGGCTTCGTATGAATGAATGAATGAATGATTGCTTAAAGGCACATCGGCACACAGCTTCGTCGAGTACCTCTTGCTATTTATGGATTGTAGATAAGTACGTTAATAAAAGTTTGAACAGGCTTTCTGCCTCGAGTTTTTCCTTTGACAATGACACCATTTACTGTGATACTAGAAATCTTTGGGGTACCCATTATCAGAACCTTGACGAGGGAAGGACAAGAAGAAGGTTAATGTCATGTGTATGTAGGAATGTGTGGGCCTGGATAATGGCGAGTTAGTTTTCCATAGACAGTTTTGAGAGTATGGAAGATCTTAGTAGCATTTGATTATCTTTATATTAGTTATGTCACTCTAGTGCCCATTATTATAGATATAGAACCCCGCAAAGGGTACACCTTAAGGTGTACAATAGAAGTTGGCACAAATAAAAAAGAGGACTCATACTTTCAAATTTCTAGCTGCTAAGTCCCTGGTTGATTTAGTAAAACGTTGATCACTCCTGAAATCTCCCTAATAAGCTGCACGTTAAGATAAAATATATATATATTGAAGACTCCTATTGACCATACCTTGGTGAGAATTGTAATTACAAAAAACAATTTACAATATACAAAAAGACAAATATGACTAGAGTACTGAAAAAAGGACGAATGAGACGGGATTTCAGTTAAAGAATATCCACTTCTGGAAAATGTATCTGAAAGGAAGTCCAATATAAGAACATACTATTTTTAAAATGTTATCACCTTTGGACTTTTTAAAGAAATCTATCCCAAAAAAATGTAAAAAAGATGTCTCTGAAAATTTCTCTTTAACAGTGTACATCGCTACTTCAAAACTGCTGCAATCCAAGGAAATAATCACATTTACGACCATTTCAAGTAAAACAACTCTAAATGTATCCAAACTGATAACAATGTAAGATGAGCAAATGATGACTTAAGGTTGCCCATATTTAAAATAAAGGAAACGTGTTTCCAGGTGAAGTATAATTCAAATAAGATGTTCCTATCCAGGAAATATAAATTATATTGATTATTGAAATAGCATTTTTATCCATCATGGTTACTGCCATGCGGAATACTGCCCCGATCTTCGATATCAACTGCAGCAGCACAGAACAATAAGGAAAGCACTCAAAACGTCTACTTTCACGTCATATATTTAGCACAAAATTTGGCCCACAACATACTCTGCACAGGTTTGTATCCATACCACTCTGAATTGGTCTGGATTCACAGTACTGATGTTGCTTTCAAGTTCAGTAGCTTAGGTCTCACTGGGATAAGATACAAAGCACATGGTTGATCATGACGATCTTGATGATAACTTATCTTTTTATGTGTACTTGACTCTCAATTCATTTTACTAAACGCCTCGGGTTCTACTAAACACATTCATTGTAATTGCTTACATGCATTTAAACACCTTTGCTTAAATAATGCAAAGCTGAGACCAATGCAAATCATTAAAACTGGAAATGAAATACAATGCAGCTGACGAAAAATGCATCATCAGAAATGAAGGTATAGGAGTTGTATCAGAAAAATGAACTAAAATTGATTACCATTCCGGAAGACCTTGTTATTGACACCACACAGTTGTGATATGCCAAGGATGTAAGGTAACACGTTACTAGTATTACAATCTGTCAAGAGCGGTCCATGTGTTGTTGTTGTTTTTGTTGTAAAAACCGAACATCAGCATTGTACTCAATATGTTTCTACATGTGTAAGTATAATGAATTAATCATGGCAAATCAATATCCTATTCAAATACATATACTGGCCAACAGTACCAGCCAATTAGGGCAGCAAATACATAATTGTTTTGTTTGTAGAAGAAAAAAAGAGATATGATAAACTTCCAACCTTAATATTACAAGTGTGTGGTAAAGCCATTGGTGGAAGATGTTTCAATCATCACTCCTATATACCAACAGAGTACTGAGCTCACATCGTATGTGAATATGGGTGTAGTGTAGGTTGCTCTGTATCCATGATATTGATCAAGCTAGGTTTTTCCTGTCATGCCTTTTCATATTCAGCAAACAATGGTAAGGTCAGGAGTAGAAGTACTGTTCTTGTTATCAGCATGAGAGGGAGAGAGATTATCTACTCACTATATTGATTTTACTAGTATGTGGTAAAACTAGCCTTGGTCTTTCAATTTGTTGATGATGACAGAGATCAAAATCAAATTTGAATGAATTTGGATATTTTCAATTCATCCGTAATCCATCGGCTAGCACCTTGGGAATTTCAAGCATTTGATTTATTGAACCTTGAACCATTAGCTGATTATATGAAGTTGTCTGCCCTCCTGTTGAAGATGCACTTGCCCTTTGTGTTTGTTTAAATTTGGGACCTGGCAGACATTCTGGGTGGCTGGAGACAATATTGATACGTGGGGTTGGTCTAGACACTTGCAATCTTTCCTTTTTGTTTTATCCTGTAGCCTTCATTGTTCTTGGCAAGATTCTTATGACTATTCCCAGGGTAGGTGAGGTCTAGGCTTAATGAGAGAATTTGGACCTGTCCTAGCCAATGTTCCTTTAAGCATCTAAACCAAGAATGGTTTTACTATTGCTGAATGAATGTATCATACTGCCTGTTTAGTAAATACAATCCGACTTTCATCAATAAGATTATACCTGCCATATTTAGCCACTTTTCAAAGGGCAAGAGACGTAAAAAAGATTTTTTGAACCATAATTTACCTATTATGTATGCCAAGCCTTAAATTCTTGTTTTGATATTGAAACGTAGAGTACGCAATCTGGGAACTTCGCAGTGAGTTTGTCGGGGTTTGTAGTTAATGTATGCGTTCCAAATGAAAGCACCAGCTTCATTTCTTCTACCACAGGGTAATGGGCATGACGTAACAAAGAGGTAAACGTTCGCGCAGTCGACAGCTTCAGTTCAACAGCCTTTCAAATGATTGGTTAAACTAACCTTTTCACCAAATAGAGCTACATTATTGAATATATACTTGCAATCAATTCATATAGCATAATGCACAGTGTGTGTTAATAGTCAATGGGATCACACCTTCTTACGCATGGATGAGCAATCTGGTGCCGCTTTCTCTCTTCCCTGGCGTTTCTATATTATAAGAGAGGAGGCCCAATCCTTTGCAACGCATGATCTTCTTTGCCGCGCCTGTTTGCCTAATTCTGAGTTGGCAGTTTGGTGGACGAGTGTATCTAGATGGTTCTCAACGTAAACTAATTTCAGAAAGATTAGCAAAAATATGCTTTTGATGCTGATTTCTCATCCTCACTTGAGGGCCGGGTTTGGTATGACCACCCGGCGATAGATGGTACTACCGATACCAAACCTCTGCTTCCACAGTGGGGTTGCACTGCATGGACTTTGTTGCTTGTACGGTTGCTGAAGTACGCACACAGTAGTAGAGTGGCCTGCCCGGATGTTCAAAAGAAACTCAAGGCATGTACCGAAAGGGTTTAGGCAGCATAGAGACATTGGACAATGCCTGCATGGGCGCTTAGAGCGTCTGAACACATCCCTTGGGGGTAATGCACAAACAAAGGTAGTGCGCTTAGACAGAGAGTATTGACACAACAGACAATTCAGCGAACTACGGTGGCACATGGATAACAATTTGAGCGTACGAAAAATCCTAATTTTCTGTAGTTCCAAAAAATATTTTCCAGACAGCCACCCAGTACATAAGTTACACACTGATGGAACTTAATGTCTAAATACATAGAAGTACCCCATGCCCATACCGCATTTTGGGCATGCATGGAGTGCGTACATGTATCTATTATGTAGTCAAAACAGTTTGCATCTATTGGAATATTTCTTCCTTCAACAATTATTGGAATAGTTTTTCCTTAACAATCTTAACATAGCAGCCCGATTTTTTTGATTTTTTTATATCTACATAAAAGTATCATTTGAAAACAATTTGTGGGTAGAATGAATAAATATATATATGTATATATATATATATATATATATATATATATATATATATATATATATATATATATATATATATATATATATATATATATATATATATATATATATATATATATATATTATATATATATATATATATATATATATATATATATATATATATATATATATATATATATATATATATATATATATATATATATATATATATATATATATATATATATATATATATATATATATATATATATATATATATATATATATATATATATATATATATATATATATATATATATATATATATATA
>OZ012688.1:26766374-26805010 GCA_963942565.1 Maea johnstoni
TGATGCATTTCAGAATTTTGTGTTTCTCATTTTGCTGACATCATTATACTATATGATGTATAACCCTAGAGTGAAGGATGGTATCGGATAAATGATTGTTTATCTCCTGAGAGTGATTGTGACACCGACCTTTTTCATCCTACCGGTCTATGAAATAGATAAATCCTTTGTATGTATGTAAGTTGTGGCCGCAGTTTGTAGCCAGTTTATGTCTCTATTAGCTTAGACCTAATCTAACCATTTTTGTTTTGTATGTCTCAGTTATTATTATGTTCTTTTGTATTCATGATGTATTGTATCTTTTATGCGTTTCGCATAGTCAATAAATATACATACATACATACATTCATTGGTAGTCCGCACTACAGAATATTTGGGACAATTCATATATTTTTTGCTGATGGTCTAAATGATCCATGGAATACATTTATTACCTAACTCATTTGTCTTATTCTATATCATTTTACCATTTTTTTGAAATTTTTTCCCATCATGTCATCTAAGATACAGTAATGTGCAGTCTCATTGTGTAACTAACATCATTGTATTTTCAAACAAATTATGCAGCTCGTTTTACTAATGAGTGTGACGAGTAATTGATGCCAAGCGTTAAATTTTTGTTTTGCTATTAAAACGTAGAGTACTCGACCTCGGAACTTCGCAGTGAGTTTGTTGACCTTTCTAGTTAATCTATGCATTCTGGCAACTACCAAAAGGAAGCACAGTAAACTTCGCTTCAGCCCCAGGGTAATGGGTATGTTGTAACAAAGCATAAACATTCGCGCAGTCGACAGCCTTTCCAGTGACTGGTTACACTAACCTTTTTACAAAATAGAACTACCGGTACACTATTGAATATATTCTTGCAATTCATATAGCATAATGCACAGTGTGTAAATAGCCAACGGGATCACACCTTCTCAAGCATGGAATAGGAATCTGGTGCTTATTTCTCTATTCTAACATGGGACCCTGGCGTTTATACAAATATTTTGCGCGCACACTACACCCATAGTGACATATCAATTATTCATTAAGAAGGATGTCTATCATCCGCATTGGTTGTGCCAACATATGACTTTTTGATATCCAACATTGGACTTGTTCGCTTGTATTAACTCTCCAATGCTAACATGCTACTTTCGTCCAAATATTTTGAAAACCACCTTGAAAACCACCTGCATGTTGGTATTCAGTAGATAGCTCTCGCTGAGCACTCCCGGATGAGTATCTATATGCCAGGGTTTCAGTCGTTTTCAGCTTTTTGCGTCAGTTTGTATTGGGAAAATCTGCCAACATCAGCATACGGTTAAAAGTTAACACCCAGATCAGGTGTTTTCTACCAGTCTCCAAGCAACTGTTTGTTGAATGATGTTGCCTGCCAATCAGTAACCAGTATTATAAATGCGTTATGTTAGAAGGTTATCACAGGACATAGACACCTACATCCCACTTTAGTTGGCCTGGCACAGCCCATAAACAAGGGGAAGCGTATTGGAAAGCTCAGCGATGAAATACCAAAACTAACCACACATCTACCAGACAGTAAAGTAGTACAAGTCAGCATACCCAGCAAAGTCTCAGAGACAGCAACAACAGCGTTCAACAATGAAGGTGTTGGACTTGTTCGGGCTCCTTCACCTGGCCAACCTGGTCATATCAGGTACGTGTCACTTACTGTACTGTAGAAGTTTAGAAATAAAAACGCATAAAACAATGAGGAGATCAAGTTCAAGCAGCCATGTCAAGTGTAAAAGTTCAGCCTTTTTACATTTAACAAAAATGCCCTTCAGTAGTTTTCTACTTTTTCTGCTTATTCTAAGTTCCAATATATCAATGTACAAACTAGCCTTTAGTTGTGTACAGTGTGTTACCCTGAGAAAGGGTGCAAGGGAGTTTTTACTATTAGATATATTTACCCGATTGCTGTTTCCAGGGATTAAGGGTATTGAATGAAGGGGAATAATCACAGAAAGAGTGCTCAATAAATGTTTTGAGTTGATGATCACCTTTGTCCCTAAGGGAGTTTTCTTCATGTGGAAAGATACTTTTTATTGACTTAATGCAGTTTTGCCTTTTGTGCCTTCATAAATTCATCAATGGTTAAAAGGTTGAATGAAGGAAACTTTGTTCTTGCAATCCCCATTTTCCCTTGAGGATCTAAAAGAATCCGATAGAAAAGGGTTTGGTTAGGGTGTTACAAATATCAAACATATTCTTGTCATCAAGGATGCAATTCAACTCGTGTCATGTTATTTCCAACACAATAAACACCAGATCTGAGTTAGATCGAATATCGATATATTGATATTTCAATTCACCCTTTACATCTCTTATCAGAGTACTGCATCATTCCATCCGACAGTAGAGTATCTCCAAGTACTTGTAGTTCGCAGCTGTGAGATCACCACCAAAATTAGAATGATAGTGGTCACTGAAGCATGGGTGCTTTGTGAGATCGATCACACTATGCTTTTACAAATATCCTTCTTGTTTTTGGTCTTATTAGGCTTAGGGTTAGGTTGTTGTAATACCAGCTCAAAACACGTCCAAATAAAAAAGTTGCTTTATAATGGGAAAGATAGGGAACGATCTCATAAATCAGAATTGAAGAGTTGTCTGCAGATGCTCACCGAAATGGAAAGATGACTAGTACATCATAACATTGTTAAAGTAAGGTCGTGCAAAAACTCTGTAGATATAAAAAGTTCCTTAACCCCTATGTGAAACTGAGTGTAGGGTATGCTGCTTTGTAAGGTATGTTGCTTTGTACCATTCTATCGACTTAACTCGGTTTCCTGACATGCCTCGTTACATCGGGTGAACATTGATAAGGTCAGATGTACCACTATTGTTCGTGTTAACTGCATTATAATCTGATAATTTACCAGTCCCCCCCGATCATATATAAGTGTTTTTGCACTTATAATTGATATTGATTATATAATACGTTTCCTTTTAACTCAACGTTTTTTATCGCCCGCTTCGCACTAGGAGAACGCTATATTTATCAATTGATTTATCATTTAGTTAATATTAATATTTTAGTAAAATGCAAACGGATTTTTTTAAATATATCAAGGTTGAGAATTGATGTTCATACCTTCACGGAAACAAGCATTGGTTACACTCTACACTGAGCCAGCAGGGATGTACTGTTTGTTATAAATATCATTGTAGCAAGATAATAAAAGAAAACTACCACACTAGCCTATCTTTATAATGCTTTTGGACAATTTGAATAATGGGTGCATCATGAATTGAACAAGTGTAGTTATTCACCCGTGCAACTTTCCAAACGATAGGTTCCATTTGTCGCACCAGAACTACTAGTACACTGAATAATAATACAGTGCTAACAGCCCCAACAAACCCCAGGGTAGTTTATAATTATCCTTGTGCAACCCCCACCAGCTACATGCTCAGGATAATCTTGAATTCATACTCTCAAATCTTTTATTTACCTTCTTTTTTGTACAAACATGATACAAGTAAACCTTTCAAAGACAAGGATAATATGTTCTTAATGGCATGGTATTTGTATTACCAATCCCTCCCGAAAATTCGATATCAGAAAAAAGACACGCACCATTCTACGTCGAGGTCTAATCAACCATTGTTGTTTTCCAAAACGTGTTCCTTTAGCTCCCTAATTGCTTCCCATAGGAACCTTAGGTAATACGTTTTGGTCATTAGCGACCCCCCTGCAATTTGATTTAAACCCAAAATAAGGCATCGACTACTAGTATTTGGTATCCTGTTCAATCCATGATACACCTATGATTCATAAGACTAATGAATAACCTGTCTCTGAACATTTGGAAAAAAAGATTTGCCCCCGAAAAATTAAATTATACATTGTCTGCCTTGGATTCTCATTTTAAGTGCATGGAAAGGGCTGAAAATGCATTCCAGAGTGGCTAGACCCCAAGAGCCTCTGGAGACATTGAGCGGCCTCCAGACCCCCAGCTGCTAAGACTTCTACACTCACTTATCATGCCACCTTAAGTCATTCTGCTCGGGTAAATAAGACACACACTTTCAAATTTCTGTCTGCTAAGTCCCGGTTTGAAGTAGTCGGTTTTAAAGTTTTGTTTTTGTTATTTTCGTCAAATGGTGATCATTCGTAAATACAAACAGTGAGCTCACGTCTGTCTCCAAGTGAATTAATTAGTGTAGTGTATATTGCTCGGTATTCATGATATTGACTTCGCTCAGTTTTGCCCGTCGTATCGTGTAACATTCAGTAAACACTGATAAGGTCAAACATGGTAATACTGATCTTGTTATCTGCATGAAAGAGGGAGAATTTTTATCTCACTTTATTGACTTTACCTTCATGTGATAAAGCCTTGGTGCTCCAATTCATCGATGATGACATTTCTTACCTTAATTTGAAACAAGAATTTACTTGTAATTGAATAATTGTTCTTAGTGATTGATTAATTTTTTTCAACTGTATCTTATCGTATTCTTTGATAGTCAACAACAAATCTAAGATCGAACACATTTAAATGAAATGGGATATTTTCGATTCTTAAATAATCCATTTACTAACGCCTTGGGAATTCCAAGCGTACAATTTATTGACCGTGACCCCTTTAGCTGATTATAAGAAGTTGTCTACCTTGTGTTTACTCTTGGGGTTTGTTTAAGTTTGGCACCTGGCAGATAACCTGTGTGGGGATGACACTTTTGCTATGTGGGGTTGGTCTAGACATTTGCAATCCACTTGATAACATGATTTTTGTTATCATGTAGCCTTTATTGTTATTGGCAAGATTTTATCAGTCCCCTTTAGCATTTAAACCAAGAATAATTCTATTATTGCCGAATGAAATATAATCCCACTTCCCTCAGTAAGATTGATCCTACCATACTTAGACCTAAAATATTTCTTTTCAAAACTGATACCCCATGGGCAAACATACTTTAGTAAGTGATTTTACTGCTAATCTAAACATCACAGACGTCAAGTCCGCTCAGCACACAGTACAAAAGTTCATAGCAATACAAACAGTTCGGCTTATTGAATTATAAAGGTAACATATTCTGACTGACATCATATTCCTGTGCTCTATAACCATATAGTGGATAATTGAAAATACTTCCACTATAACAGAGCTTTATTATTGATAATTGATAATTGATGGTTGGTATAGCCCCCTTTCCACTTTGTTCAAAAGCGCTTTATAAAGAAAAGTCAGTGGACATATGCTTATGGTCCATATAGTCAAAGAAACTCCTTTTAGAATAGCTGTGTTTTTAGCAGTGCCTTGAAGTTTTGCACACTATCAGCAGCATTGATGTTGTCGGGGAGCTCACTTCGAAGAAGTGGTGCATAGGCACGGACGGCTCTGCCACCAAACCTTTTCAGATTAGTGTGTGGTATCTGTAACAGGATCTTAGTGTTTGATCATAGAGTCCTTGTATTGTTTTGTTTGACTAACACTTCCGTCAAGTATAAAGGGGCACATCCTTGCATGTATTTGAAAGTCGAAACAACTCAATCCCTTTCCTAATGGGTAGCCTGTGAAGATCATTTACAATTGGTGTGATGTCATTATACGTTTTGGAGCAACTAATGACTCTGGCGCATTGTTTTGGATTTTCTGGAGTTAGCATGGTAGCTCATCAGTACTTCCACAGAGAAATCCATTACAATAGTCAAGGCGTGATGTCACCAATGAGACAATGGCACTCTTGGTTGTATAAGTATTGAGAAATTTTCTTATTTTTCCAATGTTTCTAAGGTGATAATTTGCAGACTTGATAATTTATGATACATGTGCAGACAGTAGATAAGTAACCAAAGTTCTGGTTCATTAAGAATTGGTACACCCTTTACTGTAATACTAGGAATATAAACCTTTTCCCGCATCTGTGGGGTACCCACAACCAGAACCTCGAGGGAAGGACAGGAAGGTTGAATGTCTTGTTTATTTATGAATGTGCGCGCCTGTATAATGGCAAGATAGTTTTCCATTGATCGTTGTGAGAGTTATAGGAGTCATTATAGCGGACAAATAGGGGGGGGGGGGGGGGTAAATGAGAGATTTTAGTAGCATTTGAGTATTTTTATATTAGTTTATGTCACTCTCGTGCCCATTATTATAGAGGTAGAGCATATACCAGACGACTGTGTTGGAGGAGGTTGAATTGGCCATCTCAACACCAAGCCGCAGGCTGAGGCTTGTAAATCATACATTCAATGCCAATGCACGTTTTGGAAAATAGTCGGTCTCTGAAAATTGGAAAAATAAATAATCTGTCTCTGAGCATTTGGAAAACTTAATCTGCCCCTGGAAAATGAAACAACACATTATCTGATATTTGGATCAATTCTCATTTCAAGTGCCAAATAAATTACCTGCGTTGGATTAATTCTCATTTTAAGTGCAAGGAAAGACCTGAAAATGCATTACAGCGTGTGTAGATCCCCAAGGCATCTGGTGTCATTGAGTGCTCAATTCTCCTAGGCCCCCAAGCCCCTTATATCCTTGGAATCGCATACCACTCCACCTAAAAGTACGGATAAGAAAATAACACCTACTTTCAAGTTACCAGCTGCTAAGTCCCTACTTGAAGTAGTATGTTTTAAACTGTCTTTCGTCAATTTTGTAAAACATTGATCACTACTGAAATCCTCCTACTAAGCTACAAAATGTACACGTTAATATGAATAAAGAAAAGAACAATTCATATTGATTGAAGACTACCGTATACCATATCTAGATGAGAATTGTAATTACAAAAATTATTTACAAAATACAAAAAGGCAAATATGATTAGAGTACTTAGAAAAGGACAAATGGGATATGAGTTGCAGTTGAAGAATATCCACTCTTCTGGATTATGTATCCTTAAGAAAGTCCAATATAAGAAAATACTATCATCAAAATGTAATCACCTTTGGACATTTTCTTTTAAATCTGTCTCTGGAAATTTGAGAAAAATGTCTCTGAAAATTTCTCTTTAACAGTGTACATCGCTACTTTACAAGTGCTCGCAATCCAAGTAATTAATCACATTTACAATAACTTCAAGTAAGATAAATATAAATGTAACCAAACTGAAAATAATGTAAGATTAGCAAACGATTATCTAAGGTTGTCCATATCTAAAATAAAGGAAACATGTTTCTGGGTTAGTTTTAATTTCAATAGGATTTTCCTATCCAGGAATTATAAATTATATTGATTATCGAAATAGCAGTTTTATCCATGATGGTTGCTGCTATGCGGTAAACTGCCTTGATCTTCGATATCAACTGCAACAGCACAGAACAAGATAGAGCGCACTCAAAACGTTTACTTTCACGTCATATATTAAGCACAAAATTTGGCCCACAACATACTTTGCACAGGTTTGTATCCATACCACTCTGAAGTGGTATGGATTCACAGGTTATACATTTCTCTCCGCAATGTAAGAGAAACAGAGCCTCCCTATTTGAAAGACCTATAAGTATTTTGTTTTTTATTGGATTGATGTTGTTTTAAGTTCAGCAGCTTAGGTCTCACTGGGATAAGAGACAAGGCACATGGTTGGTCATATAGATCTTGATGATAGTTGACCTTTTGATGCTTACTGGACTCTGAATTTATTTCAAGCTCTACTTAACATATTTATTATAGTTGTTTACATGTATTTAAACCACTGTGCTTAAGTAATGCAAAGCTGAGACCAATGCAAATCATTAAAACTGGAAATGAAATACAATGCAGCTGATAAAAAATGCATCAGCAGAGATGAAGGTATAGGAGTTGTATCAGAAAAATGAACTAAACTTGATAACCATTCCTGAAGAACTTGTTATTGACACCACACAGTTGTGATATAGCATACCAAAGATGTAAGGTAACACGTTATAACAATCTGTCAAGAGCGGTCCATGTGTTGTAGTTTTTGTTGTAAAAATCGAACATTAGCATTGTACTCAATATGTTTGTAAGTGGTTTGTGGGTGGCTGGAGACAATATTGATACGTGGGGTTGGTCTAGACACTTGCAATCTTTCCTTTTTGTTTTATCCTGTAGCCTTCATTGTTCTTGGCAAGATTCTTATGACTATTCCCAGGGTAGGTGAGGTCTAGGCTTAATGAGAGAATTTGGACCTGTCCTAGCCAATGTTCCTTTAAGCATTTAAACCAAGAATGGTTTTACTATTGCTGAATGAAAGTATCATACTGCCTGTTTAGTAAATACAATCCGACTTCCATCAATAAGATTAAACCTGCCATATTTAGCCACTTCTCAAAGGGCAAGAGACGTAAAAAAGATTTTTTGAACCATAATTTACCTATTATGTGGGCATGTTAACCCGCTAGTGTCTGGTTTACACACACTAATAATGACAATAGATGGTGGAACTGATACCCTATGGGCAAACAGTGTTTAGAAAATGATTTAACCGGCAATCTGACGTCACCACTCTCAAGTCTGCAACTCTGCTCAAAGTAAACAAGTCATAGCAACGCATATGCACAATCGAATTATTTATTCGAAAAGGCAACCTACTGTGACTGATATAATATCCCCTGGCTCTATAAACATAGAGGATAAAGGATTTTGCAGTATAACAACGCTTGATGAGGGACGGAGAAAAAAGAAGTTTTATATCATGTTTATTTATGAATGTGTGGGCTGGAATAATGGCAAGTTGGATTTCCATAGATCATTCTGAGAGTATGTGTCAATGAAGAGGACAAATCGAGGGGCGGCGTGGAAGATTTCAACACTATTTAAGTGTCTTTACAATTGTAAACGGCATTCTAGTGTCTATTAGTATTTATAGAGAGGTATAGCCTGTCCATATGGTTTGCTCCATGTGTAGCAACTTGAAGTGAACCTAGTATGTAGTGCAGACCTAGAAGGCGAGATTCAGTAGTAGCGAATTAAAGGGTTCAGTCATTGAGCAATGTTTCTAAAGTGATTTCCCTTTTCGCATTCACAATACCTTGTTGTACTCAAAATGGTGACTTAAGTGTGAGGCTGTAGTGAAGGTCAGTGCGGTAAACCATGGCTAATTCATTGTACTGTACGTTGGTATAGTACACTCAAGTATCAAGACATGTCTTCTATAGATCTGCTTATTCAACGATGAAGCAGCTCGGTATCTTAGCAAGGATACGAATTAGTTGCAGTCACTTGACTCATTCCGTCCTTTTTTAAAGAAAGAGGAGGACCCTCCCAAATGTACAGCTTGTGATTGTCATTTGACCGTCAAACACATTGTATGAGGTTGTGTGAATTGATTTCAATGAATCCAAATAAAATACATTCTAATGTAAATAGCTTTCAGGAGGAACTCTTCGCGAACGTTCCTCCAGATAGCATGTTATTTTGTTTACATGAGATTGGTCTATTCTATTGTGAAACATCTTAAAATTTAGTTTCTTTTAAAACCGCTATGCATGCTCTACTTACGTTTTGTAACTGTTCATTGTTTTATGAACATTTTCATTAATTATTGACTCGTTGTTGTTTTTGACCATGAAGAGAACCACTATTTTATTATGAAGATGTTATGGCACTAAAGGGCCTATGTGTGCCTATATGCCTTTAAGCATCCATTCATTCATTCATTTGTTAATTCATGCTAATCTCTGGCAAGTGCTTCAGGAGAGTACTTTTAAAAGGGCTGCCCTTCTCTAAATCTTCTTGGCATTTTTAACTGCATTATTAAGAGTAATTGGTGCACTTCTATATGAAAGTATTGATACTTAAAACATGCTAGATTAATACAAATCTGTCTCAATTTTTTTAATGATATAATTAATGTCTTACAATCTGTAGGTTTTATCGTTGTTAGGAACTAGTATATACCATAATGCTTGACAAGTATGTGTAAATACCCACAAATAACCACAGCCACCCCCCCCCCCCCCCCCCCAACCAATTCTTAACTCAATTTATTTTGTACGCCCCTCTTCCCTCCCCAAAATTCTGAATAATCAGGACAACCTCCAGCAAATTCTGAATTGTTAACAACCACTCCCCCATAAATTCTGAACTGTTTTCGGCTCACCCCCACCACATTTTCTAAATGGAACCGACCTATTATTGCCGCCTAATTGTTGAGGAACATGAAGAACGGTTGATAATAACATTTTCTGACATGACAGCTATAAAATGCCACTTAACATATAATCAAATCATAATGATACATAGAACAACGAGCACTAAGGCGACTAAGCAGTGTAAAATAACAAGGGTTCCGGGTTTCTTTCTCGTTGCGATATGACCTAATAAGCTGTCGAAAGCGACGTAAACCCCGATATACCTTCCCTGACAATTAAAATCTTCAAATGTTATCCCATCATTTTACAAGAAATATGTTACAGACTCATAATGTCAATTATTTTTGGTCAATTCCCACCACTTTAATTATAGTATAAGCTAATTTTGTTTAAAATGGCAAATATCAATTAGCTGTCTTAACCATGGAATTCTGCGCTATTTGGAACAAATGAATTTCTCATTTTGCCGACATCATTCATTGGTAGACCTCACTAGAGAATATTTGGGACAATTCATATATTTTTGCTGGTTTTTAAAATGATCCATGGAATACATTTGTTACCAAACTCATTTGTCTTATTCTATATAGTTTTAATATTTTTGAAAGATTTCTCCCATCATGTCATCTAAAATATGTTAAAGATAAACTAATGTGCAGTCTCATTGTATTAGTAATATAATCCACGTGGGAAAATTATCAGAAGGTATTCAGATACATTGTTTTTTCAAACATATTATACAGCACGTTTTACTAGAGATGTCTGACGAGTAATGTATGCCAAGCCTTAAATTCTTGTTTTGCTATTGAAACGTAGGGTACGCAATCTGGGAACTTCGCAGTGAGTTTGTCGGGGTTTGTAGTTAATGTATGGTAATGTATGCGTTCCAAATGAAAGCACCAGCTTCATTACTTCTACCACAGGGTAATGGGCATGACGTAACAAAGAGGTAAACGTTCGCGCAGTCGACAGCTTCAGTTCAACAGCCTTTCAAATGACTGGTTACACTAACCTTTTCACCAAATAGAGCTACATTATTGAATATATACTTGCAATCAATTCATATAGCATAATGCACAGTGTGTGTTAATAGTCAATGGGATCACACCTTCTTACGCATGAATGAGGAACCTGGTGCTGCTTGCTCTCTTCCCTGGCGTTTATACAAATATTTTGCGCGCACGCTACACCCATAGTAACATATCAATTAATCATAAAGAAAGCTTTCTATCATCCGCATCGGTTGTCCCAACATATGCTTCTTTGATATCTAACGTTTGACGTTCAATAATATTGAATAATATTAAACCTTTCTGTATGCAGCGATATTTTATTGCGGATGTTCGGTGTTGCACATGTGAGGTTCAATGCCATCCTTTATTTCCATGTTAGAGGAGAGGGTTTAGCATAAAACTATAAACGGAAGCCGGAGTTTGGCTTCTTTGTTAAAAAGTGTCATTAATTTACATATGATGTGTTTTCTTCCAGCAAATATTCTGATTTTTCCTCATAGAAACAATACATGTTTTTTAGGTTAATGATATACTTGTTGCATTTGCGTTCATCCGAATTTTAAATTAAGGTCATTCCGCAAATATTCTAGCTTTTACAAAACCAATATGGTGTCCATTTACAACTCATCCAACTCGAACACCGGTTGGAAGTGAAAAGTCTGATATAGTCTAATCTGAATGGCGCTGTCTATTGATTTGTGACGGCAATACATAGACTTACGTATCGGTGACTAAAAAGGGGGAAATATGTTTCCAAACTCGTTGCATGTTCCCAGATTCAAGCAAAATGCTTCCGACTAACACTTTTTATAACAGACGACACTAAACCCTAGCCCCGCTAGGCAATATCAGAATTCAGTAATGAGGGTGCTAGGGTTTCGGTACTGAACTAGACGATCATATGCTCACTTGTATTAACCCTTCCAATGCTAAGGCTACTTTCGCCAAATATTCTTGAAAACCATCTAGACCCCTCAGTGTTGGTATCCATTAGATAGCTCACGCTGAGCACTCGCTGATGAGTACCCACATGTTAGGGTTTCAGTCGTTTTTCAGCTTTTTTTGTCATTTTGTGTTGGCAAAATTAGCCACCAGCAGCAATAGGGTTAAAGTATTGCCCCCCAAATCCAGTGTTTTCCACCGGTCTCTAAGCAGCAGTTTATTGAGTGCTGTCGCTGCCAATCACTAACGAACATGACACCTATATCCCACTCACTTGTGTTGGCCTGGTACAGCTCATAAACACGCGGAAACTTATTGGAAGGCTCAGGGAGGACTTGAAAGTACCAAAACTAACCACACACCTATCAGGCGGTAAAGTAATACACGTTAGCATAACCAAACGAGTACAGTCTTAGAGCGACAGTGTCGTGGGACACACATCAACAGCAGCGATAAAGATGAAAGTGTTTGACTTGTTCGGGTTCCTTCACTTGGCCAACTTGGTCATATCAGGTTAGTGTCAAATTTTATAGAAGTTTTAAAAAGAAAACCCACAAAACAATAACGAGATCAAGTTCAAGCCACCAGGTCAAGTGTGAAAGTTTGGTATTTCGCCATTCATCCCTACTGCTGCTGGTGGCTAATTTTGCCAATACAAAATTATGCGAATAGATGAAAAATGACTAAAACCCTAGCAAATGTATGGGTACTCATCTAAAAGTACTCAGCGAGAGCTATCTAATGAATACCAATATGACAGGGTTTAGACGATTTTCAAAAATCTTTGCATTCTTGTGCTTTGGGCGAAAGTAGCCTTAGCACTGGAAGAGTTAGCAAGAATGCCCTTCGTAGTTTTCTACTTTTTCTGTTTTTTCTCAATTCCACGATATCGATTAACAAACTAGCTTCTATATGTTTAAAGTTTGTGACCCTAAGACAGGATGCGAGGGAGTTTTTACTATCAGATATAATTACCCAAGTGCTGTTTCCCCAGGGATTAAGAGTATTCAATGAATGGGTATAATCACAGAAAGTGTGCTCAATAAATGCATTGATATAATGAATAAATGTATCTTCATCCCTACGGGAGTTTTCTTCATGTTGAAAGATACTTTCTATTGGCTCTATGCAGTTTTGCCTTTCGTGCCTTCATATATTCATTACTGATTATAATCCCGAATGAAGGGAAATTTGTTCTTGCAACAATCCCCAATTTCCCTTGAAAACCTAAAACAATCAGATAGAAAAAGGTTTTGGGTAGGGTGGTACAAATATCACACATATTTTTGTCGTCATGGATGCTATTCCACACATGTCATGTTATTTCCATAACAATCAACACCAGATCTGAGTTCGATCGAATATCGATTTATTGATGTTTCAATTCACCCGTTCCACCTCATATCAGAGTACTTTATCATTCCATCCTACAGTAGAGGATGTATATCTTTAAGTACTTGTAGTTCTAAGTTGTGAGATCACCTCCAAAACTAAAATGATAGTGCTCACTGAAGCATTTGTGAGATCGATCTCTTTACGCCTTTACAAATATCTTTCTTGTTTTTGGTCTGATTAGGCTTAGGGTTAGGTTGTGATAATACCATCTCAAAACACCCCCAAATAAAAAGTAGCTTTATAATGGAAAGATAGGGAACGATCTCATCAATCAGAATTAAAGAGTTGTATGCAGGTGCTAACCTAAATGGAGAGATTACTAGTATATGAGGCGCCGTTGTGGACAAAAGTAAAAAGCACAGCATAAATGCATGTAAAAACTTTGAAATTAAATAAATTTTCAATGAAAAATAAAGAAAAACTTTGAAATGAAATAATTTGCTCTATAAAAATAAACAAAACATTGGAAACTTTTCAAAAATTTTGAAAATAAAAAATATTTACTGGAATTTTCCAAAATATTTCTATTTTTTTGTAAAAAACTTTGAAAAAACTTTGAAATAAAAATTTAATTCTCTATAAAAGTTCAGCAAAATAGTGATTTTTGTTTCACATTTTCTTTGATAATATAACATTTTTCAATGCCTTTCTTTAAAAATCCCAACGCTTTTTACTTTTTTTTTTCAGATAATCTTCTTTTTTTTTGGAAGTTTTTCAATTTCTTTTTGGAAGTTTTCTTTCTAAATCTCACTGTAATTTTTATCAATTCTCACTGCGTTTTTTAGCCTCATCCGGGTCCTAGTGAATCACAAAACATGTGACGTCACTATATTTAAAATTTTCCGCGCTTGCACGTGCAAGCTGGCTGCATCAAGGGAGGCATTCAATAACCTGCTCACCGACGAGCAGTTGAGTCGCATACGGGACGCCTTAAGCGCCCCTCCTACAGCCCCAGCTGCAGCTTCCCCCGCTTATGAGTGTGTCAACTTTCATCACGATTGATAACGACTGGTCAAATAACTGGCACACGCAAAGTACCTCGTTCTCGTGAAGTTTGAAGTGAAGGTCCGAGCAGGTCTAAATATTGCTCGGACCTCCTCTTCAGTAGACCTCACGGCTGGTCTGCGGCGTGATGAATTGGGATGGCTTCCTCGTATGGGGCGCCGTCGGCGCCCCATATCCTCGAGTCCCAGGCTGACATTCGATGCCGATGACCGATCGCTGCAGCTTCCCCCGCCGATAGACCATCGGCATCGAATGTCAGCCTGGGAGGAATCCCAATTCATCACGCCGCAGACTTCTACTGAAGAGAAGGTCCGAGCAATATTTAGACCTGCTCGGACCTTCACTTCAAACTTCACGAGAACGAGGTACTTTGAGTGTGCCAGTTATTTGACCAGCCGCCATTCGGCCAATTCGTTATCAATCGTGATGAAAATTGACACACTCATAAGCGGGGGAAGCTGCAGATGGGGCTGTAGGAGGGGCGCTTAAGGCGTCCCGTATGCGACTCAACTGCTCGTCGGTGAGCAGGTTATTGAATGCCTCCCTTGATGCAGCCAGCTTGCACGTGCAAGCGCGGAAAATTTTGAATATAGTGACGTCACATGTTTTTGTGATTCACTAGGACCCGGATGAGGCTAAAAAACGCAGTGAGAATTGATAAAAATTACAGTGAGATTTAGAAAGAAAACTTCCAAAAAGAAATTGAAAAACTTCCAAAAAAAAAAAAGATTATCTGAAAAAAAAAAGTAAAAAGCGTTGGAATTTTTAAAGAAAGGCATTGAAAAATGTTATATTATCAAAGAAAATGTGAAACAAAAATCACTATTTTGCTGAACTTTTATAGAGAATTAAATTTTTATTTCAAAGTTTTTTCAAAGTTTTTTACAAAAAATAGAAATATTTTGGAAAATTCCAGTAAATATTTTTTATTTTCAAAATTTTTGAAAAGTTTCCATTGTTTTGTTTATTTTTATAGAGCAAATTATTTCATTTCAAAGTTTTTCTTTATTTTTCATTGAAAATTTAGTTAATTTCAAAGTTTTTACATGCATTTATGCTGTGCTTTTTACTTTTGTCCACAACGGCGCCTCATACTAGTACATCATAACATTGTTAAAGTAAGGTCGTGCAAAAACTCTTTAGATATAGAAAGATCCTTAATCCCTATGTGAATCTGAGTGTTGGGTATGCTGCTTTGTAAGGTATGTTGCTTTGTACCATTATATCGACTTAACTCGTATTCCTGTCATGCCTCGTTACATTGGGTGAACATTGATAAAGTCAACTGAAAGAGTATTGTTCTTGTTAACTGTATTTTATATGATACATTTCCCACCCCCCTATCATATATAGGTGTGTTTGCACTTACAAAATATATAATTGATTATATAATACGTTTTGTGATTTGAGGTTGTGATTCCCATGAGCACCCAAGGAATATATACTTTCATTCAACGTATTTTATCGCCCGTTGGAAGAACGCTACATTTATCAATTGATTTATCATTTAGTTAATATTAATATTTTAGCAAAATGAAAACGATTTTTAAAAATTTCAACGTTGAGAATTGATGTTCATACCTTCACAGAAACAACCATTAGTTACACTCTAAACACCTAGCAGGGATGTACTGTATGTTATGAATATCATTCTAACAAGATTATAAAAGAAAACTACCACACTAGCATATCGTTATAATGATTTTAGACAATTTGAATAATAGGTGCATCATGAATTGGACAAATGTATTTTTTCACCCGTACAACTTTCCAAAAGATAGGTTCCATTTGCCGTACCAGAACTACTAGTACACTGAATAATGAAGCTGCTAACAGCCCCAACAAAACCCAGGGTAGTTTATAATCATCCTTGTGCAACCCTCACCAGCTACATGCCCTGAATAATCTTGAATTCGTAAAATGAACTTTTTACTCTAATTTTTTGAACAAACATGATGCAATTGAAACTTTCTAAGACAGTCAGGATTGTACCCGTACAACTCGGATGTGAATATGGATCCATGGGTTATGAATTTTTGTTAGAGTCTCCCTATAATGAAAGACCTATCACTTTTTTGTTTGTTGGGGATTAACATTATTTTCAAGTTCACAATCAGGTCTTGCTGGGATAAGAGAAACGATAAATACTTACATGGTTGGTCATAAAGATCTTGATGATAATTGGCATTTTATTGTGTAGTTGACTCTCAATTCACTACATGTAGCTCCATCTGAATTCATTTTAATAAAAGCTCTGCCAAACACATTTATTATGGTTGCTTACATGCATTTGATTTGTTTAAAGAATGCAAAGCTCATACCAATTTGCTTTATTGTAACTGGAAATCAAATACAATGCAGCTGATTTAAAATGCTTTACCAGAGATGAAGGGTGGATCAGGCAAATGAACTAAAATTGAATATCATTCCGGAAGACCTTGTTATTGACATCATGCAGTTGTAATATAAAAAATCAAATGTCAGCATTGTACACAATATATGTTTCTGATTATAATGAATGAATCATGGCAAAGCAATATCTTATTCCAAAACCTATTCTGACCAACATCACCAGCCAATTAGGGTAGAAAAAACATAATTGTTTTGTTTGTTGAAGAGAGATATGATAAACTCCCAACACTGATTTTACTTGCATAGGGTAAGGCCATGGTGATTGTACTAGCATTTGGGAAGGCCATGGTCCTACAAAGTGTTAAGGTTGACATTTAAAACAATTACTCTGCATGTATTCTACAGCAGCCTAGATCATATACTCCTATCAAAATGTACATATCTGCCATTATACTCAATAGAATCAATTGCAAATTTAACCGAATGTATGTCATATAAAGAAATCACCAACCTTGAGTAATCTAAGTGGTAAAGAAACTTATTTTACCAGGTTTAACTAAGCCTTTTCCCTAAATGCTCATAGGGTACCTAGATGTAGTAGTCTGATACAGTGATCACTTCTTAAATAAAGTGGCTGATTAGTGCTACTTAGTCCTGGATAGTCACTGGCATGACAAGGAATAAAGATCAATAGGGAGTAATGAGTTCCCTGGTGTTTCACTTGTTATAGGATAGAGCAAAATCAATTTGTTAAGGGCCTTTTCCTGTCAGTGTTACACAAATAGATTTAAGAATCAACCTTTAGAAGACAAGGCAGAGGTGATTACTAGCAAACCATAGATAGAAGGTGCCAAATCCTGTACATGATGTGCTGACTGGCTCATCTGATGTAAGGCGCTGGCTATATTGGACACCTTTTTCTGAAATAATGTAGTTCCTAAATGATTAAAGATGAGCCAGTGGTACCCTTCCCATTTGCCCAATACTGCAATGGAAGGATATTGTATAGATATATTGTTTTTTTCAGGCTAGAATCTCTCATAACACCAGTGAGATTGGAAAAACTAATATGTTTTAGAAGATATGTTTTGATCTAGTTTGAGATGTTTTATATACAACATGTATTCTATGAAGGACGGTTATAATGTATCATTAGAGATAATCACAAGTTAAATCTTAACCTGCTACAAAAACAATATTACTGTGTTTGTGCCCCTGTCCTAAGTTTTTTATGGGAAGCAAACAGTTGTCTTAATATCGAACTCCCCTGAAATCCATGCTCATTTCAATATGTACATTTTTAGCTGAGAAACTTAGAAAAATAATAACATGAAAGAATCATTGAAATGAATAGTGAAATACTTTTGAACATAAATATATGTACTTATTAATTTTCTTTACATAAAACTGTTCATGTTGTCTTGCACACAGCTTAATCAATTTCAAGCAATCTTCCATTTTGGTCTTGGGTATAGGAAATGGATGGAACTTGACACTAATCATGTGTGGTTTATAATGATACCGGCTGTCACGATACCCTCCACCCATGTGTATATTTTAACCACCATCTTAGAAAACTATTCTGTCAATATAATTCATTGATAGTCTTCTGAAAATGCTTAAAAACTAGCCTTAAGGTAAGAGAAATCCTCAGTTATTGCTGCCTCTAGTATTATAGAAACACTACTGACCATGTGTCTGAGGCCTTAGCTTGTACCAACCAGACCACCTTGGGGCTTATGAGGGCAGCTTTTATTTACGCATCATTAGATTTAATTTGGTGATATGAAATGACTATTCCAAAAGTGTCGTGTGCTATTCCCTTGGAAATCAACTTCAATTCTGGGATTGATGGAAGATGTTCAATCATCATTCGTAAATACAAACAGAGTACTGAGTTCACGTCTATCTCCACGTGAATATGAGTGTAGTGTCAGTTGCTCTGTATCCATGTTATTGACCTAGCTCAGTTTTGCCCGTCGTACCGTGTTACATTCAGTAAACACTGATAAGGTCAGAATTAGTAATACTGTTTGTTATCTGCATGAAAGAGAGAGAGAGTTTTTATTTCACAATATTTATTTTACTATCATGTGTTAAAGCCTTGGTGTTCAATTTATCGATGATGCCATTCCTTAATTTAATTTGAAACAATAACTTACTTATAATTGAATTATTGTTCATAACGATAGGTAAAGTTTTTCCAATTGTATCTTATCTTATTCCTTTGATAGTCAACGACACATCTAAGATCGAACAAGTTTAAATGAAATGGGATATTTTCAATTCATCAATAATCCATTTACTAACACCATTGGAATTTACTACATGCATATATTGAACCGTGGCCCCCTTAGCTGATTATAAGAAGTTGTCTTCCCTCATATTGCAGATGTGTTTACTCTTGGGGTTTGTTTAAGTTTAGCACCTGGCCGATAATCCATGCGGGGGTGACAATTTTGCTATATTGAGTTGGTATAGAGACTTGCAATCCACTTGATAACACGATGTTTGTTATCCTGTAGCCCTTATTGTTCATGGCAAGGTTTAAACACGACTATTTCCGGGATTTATAAAGGGATAGGTGAGATCTTACCATGGTGCAGGTGTGACATACTCCACTCGCTTAAATCACTTATAAACTAGCTTAAATAACATGTAAATTAGCTTAAATAACTTGTAAATTAGCTTAAATCACTTGTAAACTAGCTTAAATCACTTGAAAAAACTAGCTTAAATCACCTGTAAACTTTTTAAATCACTTGTAAACTAACTTAAATCACTTGAAAAAACTTTCTTAAATCACTTGTAAACTAGCTTAAATCACTTGTAAACTAGCTTAAATCACTTGAAAACTTGATAAAAATATAAGAGCCCTTCCCTCGCAACCCCATCAGATTAAATTTGCCGCCATTGGGGCAGCCATCGGCGCGCGCGCTTATGGAGATATTTCCCCGTCACGTGTCATTTAAGTATGCAAGGAGATTCCATCATTCCACTAACAAGTTTCCATGACGTCATTCACATCACAACTGCAGGGATATAGTGTCTACCTACTAAATAAAAAGTTCTCCCTGATCTAAGAGTTTTCAAGTGATTTGAGCTAGATTTTTCAAGTGATATAAGCTAGTCTTCAAGTGATTTAAGCTAGTTTTTTTTTCAAGTGAATAAAGAGAGTTTTCAAGTGATTTAAGGTGGCTGTAAACGTTTCCCGTGGCGAGCAGACTTTCCCTCAAATAATGGCTGATTTCTCATTATTTGTACACTAAACCCCTAGCAAACTATATATTTTTAGAAAGCTGAGATTCTAAGGAATACATAGGATATGGATAGGTTGTATTTGCTCCAAATATTTTGAAGAAATTGGGGTCAAAACTTTGACTAATCAATTTTCAGTACATATGTCACGGCTTACGCAAATCTAAGAGCAGGATCTAAGATAATAACCTGATTTTTTAAAACATTGAAAAAAACCTTTGTCTCTAGAAATCTAGACGGGGGTTTTGTAAAATATGGCCCCTAACTTTTTTTATGGCCATTTATCTAACAACAATTTAGGAAAAAAATGCTTTTTTGGTTTCTTGATTTTTGACTCACTATAAAAAATTAACCAGATAAGATATTGCAATATCCCAGTCTAGATTTCTAGAGAACATGTTTTAAAATCTATATGCAAAGTTTGAAGCTAATTGATTAAGATTTGTGTCTAAATTCACGTCAGCCGTGAGAGTAAAACTATAGAAATCTAAGCTGCGAAAATGGCAGTTTTGCGTTTTACACAATAATTGTAACCGTGCAATAACTTACTACTACTGTAATGTGTTTATTTTAGTCCAAGTGGAAAGATTAAGTAACCTTCCATTGTATTTCACAACTGTCAACATTTTTTCTTCTGAATTACCTCAAAAATAAGTATAAATAAGCACATTTCTGCAACTGCCTGTAGCCTGTCAACATAGTTGGTATGTCCCTTCCATAAATGGGCATCATGTGACCTCACCCTGGAATCTGGTTTGCATGCTAATGTAATCCATCATAGTTCTAGATTTCTTAATCATTCAAAGAACTGTGCCATCAAAATCAATTTTCAGCTATCTATTTTGTTATGCTAGCAGCCTATTTGACTGCAAGTTTACTGATTTTGCGAATAAAAGCTTGTAATACTTTATCATTTATCTAAAATAAGCATTTTGCAGGGCCAAAAGCTTAATACTTTGAAGCTATCACAAGCATAGTTTTCTAACAAAGTGGCTTGTTTTTGTTCATATTTTTGGGCCTTATTCGTTGAAGGGGATATGTACCTCTTTCAATATTCCACTTGGTACCTGAGTAAATCAATCTATCTGTTTATGTGGGTGCTGCTATTGAGAATAACGTAATGCTATGGAGTCATGAAGTAAAATAATTTTACAAACCTATTTTGCTGTATCTGCTTCTACTCTAGAGACAATCCAGTGATCCAAGTTAAATAATCCTGAATCAGATAGCTGCATAGTTTCTTAGATGAGCAACTTATGATCCAAGATAGGTTACAGCAGAATGGGCACTTTCCTTAAGGTCCCACACAATATATTCCTGTGTCTTTACTGCTTGAAGTGCTCAGGGCAAATGACCTTTTGTACCCAGACAGCAGTAAGCCCAATTGTTTGGCATTTCCTCTCAACTCCCTAAATCCTTGAGGGAATTATGTGTGACACTACACACTGAGCAGAGACCTGAGGGGATTATGTCCAATTGACACAACACAGATACCTGTATCTATTTCCACAGAACTGAAGCCACAGTGCCAATCAATCACCTAACCCAATTGTTCACCTGTTATTCCAATCTTTTTTGTTTCTCTAGCTGACTGACAACATTGTTGTGAAAAATACAATCCAGGCTTCGATTAGTTGATAGCTGAATTATATGGATGTAATTATACTTATATGGATGTGATTGTCCCATTTTAGTATTGTTAATTACCCAAAGAGCATGGAGTGTCTGTTCAAGCTGGAGGTATGAGAAGGAATGACTCAACATGCAAAGCCCAAGTTTTCCCATCAAATACACACATTGTATTACCTGTTGCCCAAAAACTGGTATGTTTCCTGTTTTTCTCAGACAGCCGGACCCCCAATACACTATTTTTGAATTGATCACAACATCATTATCTGTGGTGCCATTCCATTTCCTGCCTCATCTTCACTTGGCAGGTGGGAGGGGCTTATCAGTTAATTGGTCACATGACCAAAACATAGCAGCATGGCTTGAGCCTCCTTTCTGATTCTCAGCTGTCACACAAACAAATTTCACAATTCATGGAGTTTGGAGTGGGGTAGAGGTATGGAGTTTTTTTCATATGGAGGGTAACACCCGGTTCATTAACATAATAGATATATCTCAAAACAGGCCTTCCCTGAGGACGAAACGTTTACGGCCACCTTAAGCTAGTTTGCAAGTGATTTAAGCTAGTTTTTTGAAGTGATTTAAGCTAGTTTACAAGTGATTTAAGCTAGTTTACAAGTGATTTAAGCTAGTTTTTTGAAGTGGTTTAAGCTAGTTTACAAGTGATTTAAGCTAGTTTACAAGTGATTTAAGCTAGTTTTTTCAAGTGATTTAAACTAGTTTACGAGTGATTAAAGCTAGTTTACAAGTGATTTAAGCTAGTTTTTTTCAAGTGATTTAAGCTAGTTTACAAGTGATTTAAGCAAGTGGAGTATGTCACACCTGCACCATGGTAAGATCTAGACTTAATGAGAGAATTGGGCCAGCCAAAGTCCCCTTTAGCATTTAAACCAAGAATAATTCTACAATTGCTGAATGAAATAAATCCCACTTCCATCAGTAAGATTAATCTAACCATACTTTCTTGAAACACAAGAGACATAAAAGATTTCTTTTCAAATTACAATTTACCTCGTGTGTAGGCACGTAAACCCTCAAGTGTTGGTTTACCCACACCAATAATGACAATATATAGATTTGGTTTATCTGCCATGTGGAATTGATACCCCATGGGCAAACAATGTTTAGTAAGTGATTTTACTGCCAATCTAAACATCACTGACGTCAAGTCTGCTCAGCACACACTACAAATGTCAGAGCAACATTAACAAACAAACCGTGAATGATATGATATCCCTGTGCTCTTTAACCATGTAGTGGATAATTGAAAATGCTTACACTATAAAGGAGCTTAATTATTGATACTTTATTACTGGTATTTGATATTTGATACGGTGCCCTTTCCACTTATAATGTTCACAAGCGCTTAATAAAGAAACTTTAGTGGACAGATGTTTATGGTCCACATACTCAAATGAACTCCCTTTCAGAAAGCAGTTTTGTAGCAGTGCCTTGAAGTTTTGCACACTATCAGCAGCCTTGATATTGTTAGGGAGCTCGTTCCAAAGAAGTGGTGCAATACCGCGGAATGGCGTGTCACCAAACCTTTTCAGATTAATGTGTGGTATCTGTAACAGGTTCTTAGTGTTTGATCTTAGAGTCCTTTTATTGGCTTATTTGACTAACAGTTCCGTAAGATATAGAGTGGCACATCCTTGCATGCATTTGAAAGTCGAAAGCAGAATCTCGAACTCAATCTCTTTGCTGATGGGCAGCCAGTGAAGGTCTTTCAAAAATGGTGTAAAGTCATTATACTTTTTGGAGCCACTAACGACTCTGGCGGCATTGTTTTAGACTTTCTGAAGCCAGCATCGTAGCTCATCAGTAATTACACAGAGAGGTCCCTTACAGTAGTCAATGCGTGATGTCACTAGTGAGACAATGGCACTTTTGGTTGTATCAGTAGTGAGGGAATTTTCGTAGTTTTCCAATGTTTCTAAGGTGGTAACTTGCAGACTTTTGATACATGTGCTGAACATATTTATGTTTGGTTCAAAAACAATACCTAAGTTACCAACTGGTTCATTATGAATATTGGTACTATTACACCATTTACTGTAATACTAGAAATCTGTGGGGTACCCATTATCAGAACCTCGATGAGGGAGGGACAAGAAGAAGGTTAATGTCATGTTTATGTAGGATTGTGTGGGTCTGGATAAGGGCGAGTTAGTTTTCCATAGATAGTTCTGAGAGTATGGAAGATCTTAGTAGCATTTGATTATCTTTATATTAGTTTATGTCACTCTAGTGCCCATTATTATAGATATAGAACACCGCAAAGGGTACACCTTATGGTGTACAATAGAACTTGGCACAAATAAAAAAGAGGACTCCTACTATTCCTAGCTGCTAAGTCCCTGTTTGAAGTTGTATGTTTTAAACTGTCTTTCGGTAATTTTGTAAAACATTGATCACTCCTGAAATCCCCCTAATAAGCTACACGTTAAGATAAAATAAATATTGATTGAAGACTCCCATTGACCATACATTGGTGAGAATTGTAATTACAAAAACAATTTACAATATACAAAAAGGCAAATATGACTAGAGTACTGAAAAAAGGACGAATGAGACGGGAGTTGCAGTTAAATAGGAAGGAAGTCCAATATAAGAACACACTATTATTAAAATGTTATCACCTTTGGACTTTTTTAAGAAATCTATCTCAGAAAATTTAAGAAAGATGTCTCTGAAAATTTCTCTTTAACAGTGTACATCGCTAAATCAAAAGTGCTGCAATCCAAGGAAATAATCCCATTTACGACCACTTCAAGTAAAACAGATCTAAATGTATCCAAACTGAAAACAATGTAAGATGAGCAAATGATGACTTAAGGTTGCCCATATATAAAATAAAGGAAACGTGTTTCCAGGTGAATTATAATTCAAATAAGATGTTCCTATCCAGGAAATATAAATTATATCGATTATTGAAATAGCATTTTTATCCATCATGGTTACTGCCATGCGGAAAACTGCCCCGATCTTCGATATCAACTGCAGCAGCACAGAACAATATAGAAAGCACTCAAAACGACTACTTTCACTTCATATATTAAGCACAAAATTTGGCCCACAACATACTCTGCACAGGTTTGTATCCATACCACTCTGAAGTGGTATGGATTCAGAGTACTGATGTTGCTTTCAATTTCAGCAGCTTAGGTCTCACTGGGATAAGAGACAAAGCACATGGTTGGTCATGACGAACTTGATGATAACTGACCTTTTTATGTGTACTTGACTCTGAATTCATTTTAATAAACGCCTCGGGCTCTACTAAACACATTCATTGTAATTGCTTACAAGCATTTAAACAACTTTGCTTAAGTAATGCAAAGCTGAGACCAATGCAAATCATTAAAACTGGAAATCAAATACAATGCAGCTGATTAAAATTGCATCATCAAAGATGAAGGTATAGGAGTTGTATCAGGCAAATGAACAAAACTTGAGTACCATTCCGGAGAACCTTGTTATTGACATCATGCAGTTGTAATATACTTCCCATGGATGTAAGGTAACAAGTGATAACAATTTGTCAAGGGCGGTGCATGTTGTAGTTTTTGAGGTAGAAATTAAATATCAGCATTGTACACAATATGTTTCTATGTATAATGAATTAATCATGGCAAAGCAACATCCTATTCAAATACATACACTGGCCAACAGTACCAGCCAATTAGGGCAGCAAATACATAGTTGTTTTGTTTGGTGAAGAAAAAAAAGGATATGATAAAATTCCAACATTAATATTACAAGCGTGTGGTAAATCCATTGGTGGAAGTTGTTTCAATCATCATTTCTATATACTAATAGAGTACTGAACTCACATCGTATGTGAATATGGGAGAAGTGTATGTTGCTCTCTATCCATGATATTGATTAAGCTATGTTTTGGCTGTTATGCCTTTTTACATTCAGCAAAGTAGAAGTCAAGAGTAAAATTATTGTTCTTGTTATCTGCATGAGAGGGAGAAAGATTATTAACTCACGATATTGATTTTACTAGTATGTGGTAAAACTAGCCTTGGTCTTTCAATTTGTTGATGATGACAGAGATCAAAATCAAATTTGAATGAAATTTGATATTTCCAATTCATCCGTAATCCATCGGTTAACACCTTGGGAATTGCAAGCATTTGATTTATTGAACCTTGAACCCTTAGATGATTATATGAAGGTGTCTGCCCCCCTGTTTAAGATGCACTTGACCTTTGTGTTTGTTTAAATTTGGGACCTGGCAGACACTCTGGGTGGCCAGAGACAATATTGCTACCCGGGGTTGGTCTAGACACTTGCAATCTTTCCTTTTTGTTTTATCCTTTAGCCTTCATTGTTCTTGGCAAGATTTATATGACTATTCCCAGGGGTAGGTCAGATCTAGGCTTAATGGGAGAATTTGTACCTGTCCTAGCCAATGTTCCTTTAAGCATTTAAACCAAGAATGGTTTTACAATTACTGAATGAAAGTATTGTCGATCATACTGCCTGTTTAGTATATATAATCCGACTTCCATCAATAAGATTAAACCTGCCATGTTTAGCCACTTCTCAAAGGACAAGAGACTTAAAAAATATTTTTTGAACCATAATTTAACTATTATGTGGGCATGTTCACCCGCTAGTGTTTGGTTTACACACACTAATAATGACACTAGATGGTGGAACTGATACCCCATGGGCAAACAGTGTTTAGTAAGTGATTTTACCGCCAATCTGACATCACCACTGTCAAGTCTGCAACTCAGCTCAAAGTAAACAAGTCATAGCAACGTACATGCGCAACACTTCGGATTATTGATTTGTAAAGGTAACATACTGTGACTGACATAATATTCCTGTGCTCTGTAAACATATACAGGATAAAGGAATTTGCACTCTAACAGTGCTAGATGAGGTACGGACAGAAGAAGGTTTATATCATGTTTATTCATGAATGTGTGGGCCTGGAAGATGGCGTGTTAAGAGTTTTATATATCATTCTGAGAGTAGAAGTAAGTTAAGAAAATAAAAAGAGGGGCAAAATGGAAGATTTCAACAGCATTTGAGTATCTTTTAATACATTAGTCAATGGTACTCTAGTGTTCATTGTTACTCATTGAGAGATAGCCTGCCCATATTGTTTTTTCCATATGTATCAACTTCAACCGAGACCAGTACGTAGTGCAGACTCAACAGGCCAGATTCAGTTGTGGCAATTCAAAGTGTGCAGTCATTCAGCAGTGTTTCCAAAGTGATTTCCCTTTCCCTCTCATAATACTTTGTTTGTCTTAAAATCCTGACTTAAGTGCAGTAAACCATGGCTAAGTTCTTCTACTGTTGGTATAGTACACTCGATATCAAGACAGGTCTTCTAGCTGCTTCTTCGACAATGAAGCAGCTTAGTGACATAGCAAGGATACGATATAGTTGTAGTGACTTGACTCACCCCTTCCTTTTTAAAAAAGAGTACACCCCCCATGTACAGCTTGTGTTTGTCATTCGACTGTCAAAACATTCAAAGTGATTGTGTTTATTTTATTGAATCGAAAATAATAGACATTTTAATGTAAATAGCTTTCAGAAACTCCTCGAGAAAGTTCCTCCAGATAGCATTTTATTTTATTTATATGAGCTTGGTCTGTTCTATTGATTAAGAAAAATCTTGAAATTTAGTTTCTTTTGAAACAAACATGCATGCACTACTTATATTTTAAAACTGTTCATTGTTTTATGGAAATTTCTATTTACTTATTGCTTCGTTGTTGTTTTGGCAATGACTGAGGACCACTACTTTATGCAGATGTTATGGCACCAAATGGCCTTTGAGTGCCTATATGCCTTGATAGGCATTCATCCCTTTATTCATTCATGCCAATCTTTGGCAAGTGCTTCAAGAGAGTACCCTCCAATGGGCTGCCCTTCTCTTAGTCTTCTTGGAAATTTTTAATGCATTATCAAGAGTAAATGATACGCTTTTATTAGAAGTTCTTGATGTTAACACGTGCTAGATTAATACCAGTTCATCTCAGGATCTTTCTAAAATGTTATGTCTCACGATCTAAAGGTTTAACTGTTGGTAGGAACTAGTGTTTAACATGCTGCTTGACTAGTATGCTTGTAAAATGGGGGGAGATCGGGGTGGTATGAGTTTGATATATGGTTAGGAATAACATTATTGTGGTCCTAACGCCTACATTAAGTTGGGTATATGACAAAAAAATATGTGTATTTATGTGGACACGATTTACTTTCAGGACATGCATATCTGATGACAGAGATGACTCGATCCATAAAGAAAAACACCCGTCATGTGAACTCGGTTTTGAGAATCTCAACAGCAATATCTCTCGTAGAATGTGTGAGCTATTGTCTGAGTAAGTAGTTTTATTTTTTTTCTATAGTAAACGAGTAATTGTGCGTTAATTGTGTATGACATAAACGTGTAGGCCCAACTTTCCTGAGTCAAGTTTCCCTTCTACTCTTCTTTCTTAGCCTAAAGTACCCCTTCGCTGACATCTTCCTCTTCATCGTCGAGTTCTTCTTCTTCTTCTACTACTACTACTACTACTACTACTACTACTACTACTACTACTACTACTACTACTACTACTACTACTACTACCTTCAATCTCGCCGTGAAATGCGAAGAATTATTTTAGTTAGTGTTATCGATTTACAACACCACACACTAGTTTCATGATTGAGGTCTGTCTTCAATCACTTAAATAGGTAAGCATTGTACCATGTAAATATTACGGTCTCAGTTGATATCATTATCATCACTCTTATACATGCTACCATTATGAATGAACGAATGTGTGATTACGGCGCGACTAACTGAATACATAACATAACTTAACAACAGCGAATTATATCAAATGTAGTGCATGGCAATATCTTGAACAATGTGCGGAAAGTATCATTTCATGAGGGCAGCAAGTATTCCTAGGTTTTAAAGACAACTTTTTAAGAGTGGGAATCATCATTTTAGAAGTTCTTTGTTATATACTGTATACTTTCCAGGATAAGTAGTGGTTAATTTTTATAATAGCAGATCACTTCGTAACGTGTGTATTTAACGTTTCCTGTATGTTATACTGAGTACTGTATGTCCAGGCTACCGGGACAGCAGGCGGTATAATTACAGATCGTCAAACCCTTGAATTTAGTGAATTCTTTCACAGTTGATATTATCAATGTCGGATAATTAAAAGAGTCTATACTACATTACACAATCACCTTATATAGTGTACATTCTTTATGGCTTTTCGCGTAACAATGAGATTATTGGGTATGCCATGTCAAAAAGCATTATTGCACAATAGTAAATTGCATGAACGGAAGTGTTAATCTTATAGTGGTCTATTGCGTTTCAACTGTACAGCAAAACTGCCCGGATCAGAGCTCGCCTTTATATTAGGTATAGTTACCATTATAAAGTGTACTAAGTTTGTAAGTGTCAGTAGTTAGCGTGTATCATGGGATTCACCAAAACCATTTACTTAAAATATCATTAACTCTTGCGAGTCAAATCCCACAAATCCCTGACGCCAAGTTGTATTTGGAATTGGCCAAATAGGTTTGACTCTCATAAAAAGATAACGATTTGGTTTACCATAGTCGTTTCACATACCGAAATGAACCTTAAATCAGCGACACTATTTTGAAACCCGGACTCTTGCTCATAGACTGGTTGATCCTTTCTACATGCGTATGTTTCTTATTTATGTACAAAATACTCTCATAGCATGGTGATTTTCCTACATATCCGGATCCAGACAGAAATTGGATAATTTGCATTCTGTTACTTTAAGTGTCAGGACCTAGCCTTAAATGATTTGTTGTTGCTATCATGAGCATTGCTTCACGCAGTTTATTTGGAGTTTCACTTTTGTGAATTTTTCTTGAAATCCAGCAAAGGTTGTTTATTCAGACTGTGTAGTCTCTATGTTAAACAATGAACCGTATGAGGTTTGTGTGATTTTTCAGATGAAGATTTGTGTGGAGGAGTTAACTTCAGTCAAGACAATAACTCCTGTGAGATCTGCACGTCCCTCTCTATCAATGGAAGTCTGGTCACTGTAAATGGTTTCGTGTATGTCCAGGTAATGAGATACACATACTACAGTAAAGTAATCAATAATGATCAATATTAACTATCGAGCATGTAGTTAACACGATGATATTGCAGATTTGTGTAACCTGACTTAACTCTCAATCAATAGAAAGAAATTTCAAGGCATCACTATGTGGCCAAATGGGCCCAAATTGTCAAGTGGCTCTGTATCTCTGGAGAGCATGAACGAAACTTTATGAAATCTGGCCACCAAATAGCTTGCAGACGTAGAAAACATTTGAAAAATTAAAATGACATTGATATGACTTCTGATGACCTTGAAATGACCTTTAACTCTGTATTTTCAACATATATGGTTTTTGGTCCAAGGTATTGCCCCCTAATAATACAAAAATGGAAATTACTCCCCCTTATTATCATATACATCATACTCTAGTATATATTTTCAAGAAATTCTGTTCAGAAAAAACAAGTTTTTAAATTGTTTATGAAGTATGATATGAAAATATTTATTTGCTTTTCTTGCGCCATAACCAGCACCCCAACCAATACCACATTATCAGGTTGGGCTCAAGGAGAAGATATCATTAAAAAAAAAGATCACCCCAATATCTGCTTTCATCGCAAAGTTATGTCCTATTTTCGAAATCTGCGATGACCTTTGACCTCAAAAATCCAAGATGGCCGCCCTCGGTGGCCATCTTGGATTTCGAAAATTGGACATATCTTTGCAATGGAAGTAGATAGCGGGATGGTCTTTTTTTAAATGATATCTGCACTTTTAGCTCTAACTAGTTATTTGATTGTCATCTTGGTAGGGCTTACATGTCTGGCAGTAGAAAAGAAAATGCATATGTTAATTTCGACCTTCACAACAAATTTTCATTTTTGAACTTTTTTTGCTGATTTTTTTGTAAATATATTCTAAAGTGCCTTGCTCAAAATCGTATGAGAGCAGATTTTTCATTTTCAGACAATTTTGGGCAGAAAATGTGATTGAAAGAGGGATATGCTGAGAAAAAAATGTTTTCTTATGACATTTCAAGGTCAATCAAGGTCATTTGGGTTTATTATTTTTTTTGTATCCCTATTGGCTATCATGTGGTCAAAAATGATGAGAATGTGAAAATGTCTTACAATGATACGCCCACATATGTTCTCAACTTGGCAATTTGGGCCCATTTGGCCCCACAGTGCATAAGTAACTCTTGCTCTATGGGGTCCCATTTTAAAGAAAAACTTTTTCAGCCCCCGTTATTATAAGCGTCCTTTCTTTTTTCTTCATATGATTGAAAATAATTATTTTTACATGAATAATGTATGGAATGTATGGAGTTTTACTCTTTTTAATAATATAAATCATTATCGTCCTGAAGAGAGGTAAGTGCACATTATTTTAATAGCGCTTTGTGAAAAAACTTTCTCCACAGATTATAGTACTGTCTATTCGCAATATAAAGATTTTGACAATATTTTCAAAATCTCTCTTAAGCTTTTAAAACCGTGTAGCTCACCATGAAAATAGAATTTGGTAGGGCCCAGTTAGCTATAGGCTGTTTGTGGTCCAGTTGGCCTGGATCATTATGTAGGCACACCACAGTGTTTGCTGAAATTAGAATCCTACGTATCAAGTAATGAATATTAAAGGACTCTACCTCTAAGTATTACTCTACCTCACATGGTATTTTCCTCTCCATATGGAAAAACAGACCATTGACAACAATTAGCACACGTCTCATAACTTCTCACACAGATCTCACAAAGTTTGGAGGAATGCAAAACATAAAATGTTGAAAAGAAAAAAGTGAGAACGAGATTTTTCTTCTTTCCATTTTGAATTTAAATACATGAGAGTAAGAATAGAAAAACATGAAAATTCGATTTTTCGTGTGTTTTTTTGAATAGAAAAACATGAAAGTTTCAAAAGGAAAACATGAAAAACACAGTTTTTTCTTTTTCTTCTTTTTTGATTTGAAAAACATGAAAATCTGAATTTAAAAAAAATCCTTTTCATGGTGAGCTAGACTTCCATATATGTTACAAGTTTCTTTTGAAATTAACGTTGTGTGTGATATTTAGTGTTTTCATACTTATCACCACCTATTTGTGGATTGTATTCATTGAATATATTGCAATGCAGTATAGATGCACACTTAAGGCCACAAGGGAGTGTGGCATACTCTAGTCAAGAGTTCTGTTCCTAATGCTATATTCCCACTGTCAAGAACCAAGACAAGAACTTAAGAAGAATTTAGAAGTTTAATTTTTGAGAGCAAAATTCTTGTTAATTTTTGTCAAAAAATAGGATTTGGTGCATGCAGAACGAGCTAGGACTAAACTACGCCTGTTCTAGGAAGGTGATAGGACTGTTTCAAGAAAGTATTAAAACTGTCCAGGAATATGATAAGAAAGTGTTAAGATTATTTCCAAAACTGTAAAAAATGTATTAGGAATAAAAAAGAACAAGGCAGGACTACAAAGAATGTACTAAGACCATGAAAATACTCTATTAAGAACATACTACGACTGTTGTAAGACTATACTAGGAATGAAGAATAACATACAAGAATCAATGAACTTCAACTGTTTTATTATGTCAATTGGGGGTCGTCACATGTTACACTAACCTACTTCCCACTTCCACCATTTATAATAAATCTCATTCTCCCTGTACCATTCTGCCATGTCCTTCTCGGTTTCAACATTAAATGAATTTGGGTCGGATTCATCAGGTTGGGTCTTTTTATTAGTTAAGGCCGGATCACACACACCCGACAAGCCAGGACTTTTTGCCAAGACGTACCTAGGACATGCCCGACGTGAGTGCCGACAAAAGTCCTAGGTGTTCAGTCACGACAAATATGCAAATTAGCATGTCTTGGTAGTGTCGGCGACACGTCGCCGACACGTCGGGGACACGTCGCCGACCTAATATTGCATCATGAAGTCTTTGTTGAGACAGCATTAGGACATCTTGACAAAGTGAGTATGTTAGTCAAGACTGTCTCGGATGTGTCGGCGACACGTCGCCGACGGTGTTAGGACATTCAGGACGCGTCGCCGACTTAAATATAAATGTTAATTTTGTATCAAGACGTAGCTAGGACTTCCTAGGTGTGTCGGCGATGGGTATGGGACGCATAACTGACATATCTAGGACGTCTTGGCTAGGTCGCCGACAAATTAGATACCTATTATTATTATTATTATTATTATTATTATTATTATTATTATTATTATTACTAGCTGCAACCTGTGCATAGCACGGGCTTATAACACCGCTTTATCTTAGTTTTTTGAAATAAGAACAGCCAACATTAGCAGCCAAGGGAAGATCTATTTATGATCTTTCTAAGGGCCGTTCCATTAAAAAGTGTGGGGGGGGGGGGAGGAACGGAAGCTAATTAAATATTTGGCACCCCCCCCCCCCCCCCCCGGGGGTGCCAAATATATATATATATATATATATATATATAGGTTCTAGGACAATATCCCCCCGGACAATATCCCCCTGGATGATATATCTAGTAAAATAATAATAAAAATTTAATTCAAGTGTTTTTAATCATCCTAAGACATGTGTTAGTAAAAAAAATCTTTTTTAAATTTATAAAAAATCCAGTGTTTTGAATTATCCTAAAACATATCTTAGTAAAAAAAAATAATATTTTTTTAAATTCCAGTCTTTTAAATTAATCTATTAAAACATATGATAGTAAAAAAAAAGTTAATTTGAAAAAAATTCCTGTATTTTAAATAATCCTAAAACATGTGTTAGTAAAAACGAATTTCAAAATTTTCAGTGTTTTAAATTATTTGTGAACAATTTTTTTGAATTTTTTGAATTTTTTAATTCATTTTTTTTTACTAACACATGTTTAAGGATAATTTAAAACACTGGAATTTTTTTTTAAATATTTTTTACCAGCATATCATTTAGGATGATTTAAAACACTGAAAATATTTTTTTTACCAACACATGTTTTGGGATAATTTATAACACTGGACTTTAAAAAAAATGAAATACTAAAACATGTTTTAGTAGAGATATCATCCGGGGGGATATTGTCCGGGGGGATATTGGAACGGGGTTTTTGTCCCTGGGGGATATTGTCCGGGGGGATATTGTCCTGATACCATATATATATATATATATGTATATATATATATATATATATATATATATATATATATATATATATATATATATATATATATATATACATATATATATATATATATATATATATATGTATATATATATATATATATATATATATATATATACATATGAATAGATATATGTATACTAGTAAATATACATACATAGATGGATTTACATATATATATATACATGTACATATATATACATATATATATATATATATATATATATATATATTCATATATATGTGTGTATATATATTTATATATATTTATTTATTCATATATATTTATACACATATATACATATTTATATAAATTCGGCACCCCCCCCCCCCAAAATTGAATATTAGGGGGGGGGGGGGGTTAAAATAAATCAAAATTCGACCCCTCCCTCCCCCTCACACACATTAAAATGGAACAGCCCTAACATAATGTCGAGATTTCTGGATCCACAATTACAATTCTAATATATTTTAAAAGACTATATGACCGCCTTTCTAAATGTATAAAATGTGTTGTTTTAGGCTCAGTGATAAGTGAGAAATCATCAAATGAAAATGGTCATATATTGCCAAGAATGTCGAGAAATCAAAACGTTTGTTCAAGGCGTTTTCATTCCATGATTTCTCCGTGATTACTGGTCTTAAAATTACGATTTTAGTTTTTTTTTAAAGAACATATTAGGGACTTTCTAGGTAAATAAATAATATTGTCTTAAGTCCAATAAATAATGTATAAATGTAATTTATAGGATGTTTTGTGGTTGAGGTGGTGGCCATGGTATATTGTAGGAATTGATCATGGGAGGGGTTCCCAGGGGTGGGGGGCACTTGGGTAATTAGGGGGGCGCATAAGCTTGTTATCAATAATTTAAAGCACCCCTAAAGCACTGATTTCTGGCCGAAAAAGCACCCTCATTTCAATAAAAACGCTGACTTTTTCCACCAAATAAACATCCCTTCTTTATCAAAACACTGACATTGGATGAACGGGAACACGTTTTTTAACTTAAGATTGTATAATCCTATGCCTGTTTAGCGGCAGCAAGTCGCGGCAACAGCCTTGGAAGCCCAGTCACTTCGGGAGTCACTCGGCGTTGTGCACGCCATGATGCTTGTTGCCTCGTTGTGGTGCGGGAATTCCCAACCGACGTCACGGGGAATCCCCAATTCACGTGATGAGGCCACGGCAAAAAGCGTGTCCTAGCAGCGTCCTGTGTCTGTCCTGAGTAAATCCTGGCGTGTCGGGGTCGGCGAAAACCTCCAGACACAGCCAGGACATTCCAGTCTCTGCTAGGACACGTCGGCGACACGTCGGCGACACGTCGGCGACATGTCGCCGATTTTAATTTTGTCCTGGCTGAGAGCCGACGTCGTGGCAAAATCTTCGACATGTCGAAGATTTTGCCACGACGTCGGCTCCGGCGCCGATGCAGCTAGGACAAGCCCGATGTTGCTAGGACGGTGTCAGGACACTGCTAGGACACTGCCACGATGTGGAATTGAACGAAATGTTTGAACGAAATTCCATGTCGTGGCAGCTCCTAGCAGTGTCCTGACACCGTCCTAGCTCTGTGTGATCCGGCCTTTAGTCCTTTGGCTGAAGACTTGGCCCCCTTCTTAACTGTTTTGGGGATTTCTTTGGGCGGTTCATCATATATCTCTGTGTCCTCCACCACTGGAGCATCCACATGCACATCAGCAACAGCCACGATTTCAATAGAACTGTTTCCAGCGTCCGTTTCTTCAGGGATTGAGGTGGTGGTGTCTTTCGATACTGTCGTATCTTCTGTATCCATGGATGTTTCCACATCTCTATATTAATAGCGAGTTGCAAATCTTGTGACCGTAACTCCTCTGAAACGGCTAGAAGCCTGATGCTGTGGCTTTTCATGCCGATTAATGGGGGGCTGAAGTTTTGCGATAGCTTGGTTTGAAGGAAAAATAACTCACAGTTTACCTAAATTTGTGAATGCAAAATCTTTAGCTAAATTTTGAATGCGCCGCAGCAGCCATTTTCCGCCTGCATGCGCACATCACAAAACAATGATGACATGTGAATTGTTTTTCTTTATTTTGCCGCTGCAACAATGACGTCATTGTTAGCTCATTCGGTAGCGTACTCAAGGCTCATGTGGAAGGAAGGGAGATCGTCCTGACACGGAGCTTTGATCTTTTTTTGATATTTTCAACTTCATTAGAAGTTTTTTGAGATATACTTTTTTGAATATTTTCTATTTTCATTTTTTATTTGATTGTTACTCTGTGATTACTGGGCCTTGCTTTTATATATCTAGAAAGTCCGTAATATGTTCATTTTAGATATGTTGAAATTGTAATTTTAGGCCAAGTAATCACGGAGAAATTACTGAATAAAAACGCATTGAATAGACATTTTGATTTCTCAAGATTCTCCGCAAAATGTGTCCGTTTTTATTCAATGATTTCTCAATTATTTCCTGGGTTTAAGACAGCAAATTTAGAAAAGCGGTAATATATTCTTTTCAAATACATTAAAATCGTAATTGTGGGTCCCGAATTCACGGGGAAATCTTCCAATGAAAAAAATGTCGTAACTGAATAAAACTAATTTTTTGGCACTCTAGGTTACTGTGCTGTTTGTCCAGCCGGAACACCGGCACATCTTTGGAAAGAGCATGAAGAGCTCTTCTCCCGGCTGGGTGATTATGTTAGCTGATCTTATCTCATAAAACTAATATGCTTATTATAAGCCTGTGCTGTGCACGGGTAGCAGCTAGTGTATATTAACATTATGTCTGCCATATTTGTCGGACTCAGTATATTCCACAATAGCTTTTTTGTTGGGAGTATCAATCTGTAGATCCCTTACTGCCACTTCATTATCCTGTTTGTTTGGTGTGATGTCTGAATTGTTCCCTTTTTTCTTAGATTTCGCCGTTTTCATCATATATTTCCATTCCTAATGTCTTAATCGGAGGTAGACATTCTGAAAATCTCGTAAGGATCTGCACGTGTGATCACGACTTTGGCTTATTTACCTTTTCCATGGCTTCGTCAGCTGATTTATCACCAATCTCGCTTTCCTCACCACATCTCTAGCTATCCTCTGGTTCCTCGATAGGTATGACATCTTTTTTGGGTACTCTCTTAATCCGTATACCCCTATATGAGGGTGATTTCCGTGAATATGTCACCATAGCACGTCTCGGTGGTTTGCTTGGGCTGACATGTTTACTTGTGGTGACCTACTTACAGCGCAGTCACATGATATCCGGCGATATGTTAATGAGTTCTTATAGATTGCGTAGTACATTGCTCTTCATTCCTAGTACATTCTCAGGAATGTACCACACTTTTAGCAAGAATTATGTGCCCAAGAACTGGGAAGAATCAACAAAAATCAACAAGAATCAACAGGAACCAACAACAATGCAACACTAACGTGTTAAGAAGGTGTTACAACCTTACTAGGAACTCAAATCATTGAAGCCTGCTACAAGAACTGCCAAGAAAGTTTTGAACATTCCAAAACTTTCTTGGGGGTACCAGAACATAACAAGAACATACAAGAACATACAACAACATCTGACGAACAAACAAAGAACATATAAGAATCAACAAGAAACATGCAGAATTTTTCCAAGAACTGGAAACTTTCCAAATTATTGGTCTGTCTTGCTATGGTCTTCGGGGCGTTCTTGACAGTGGGAAGGGGGCTTAACACGGACGTCAAAGTTGAACTTCTATTTTTACTGATGAACAATAAGCAAATGCATTTTTTCGTGGAGAACACTGTGTGACAGTGGATGGATATATGCAGAAAAACAGCTATATAATGTTTCAAGAACGCATGACGTTTATGAACAGTCTCAAAGTTCCAAACATGTCTGTATATCACCAGTATGACGCTAATGACACAACAAATCAACAATATATACTAGTTTTAATATATATTTGCCATTATGGTTAAACCTATGAAGTAAACATAAACAAATGTATTCAACTTAATCATCAACATCATCATCATTACTCACAAGTACAACTTTGTCACATAATAGCATAACATCCAAAATATGTATTCACTTAAGTATAATCATTCATAATAATTATCATTCGCTATTACAGCTAGGTACCTGAACTCATTCACTCATATACCTTACAACAGCATGTGTATACACCAGTGACTAAACTAACCATTACAAGTGATAACATTCAAGTTATGTCATACAATTACTAAGTCAGAAATATCCACATATATTCAAAGTTACACATTAAAGGAAGTCTACAAGCATTCTAGAACAGCTCATCCTTTACATAACTATAGTGTTGCTATGTAATACATACAGGTTTTACAACTGTGGGCTCTGTATGTCTGACCCATCTCACAAAGCTTCTTGGCCGAGAAAAAATGGCTTCCAAGCAAAGGAAAAGTCGATGACACCTATCCTGAAACATCTAAACTACTACCAAAGGTCAGATGCCCTTTGTCCTAACCAAACATTCAGCCATAAAACTGGCTACTGACGAATAAGCTGCAACATGGCCAAATAAATCCTGACATATATTCCCTAATATTTAAAAATGAAATAATGAATTATTTTTACTTTGCTTGAATTGAAAAACATTATGATTCTTTTTTGGTGTGTGCTTTTAACTTACTTAACATTCACAAGATGTTATGCATTGACTATTAACCATACACATGTACATCTAGTTACTTATTTTCTTGCTAATAACCGCTTTCACATTTCACTCTTTTCATTATTAATTTCAGAGAGTGCATTTCAAAACTTTAACCAATATAAACG
>OZ012688.1:26805210-26812710 GCA_963942565.1 Maea johnstoni
ATTATATATATATATATATATATATATATATATATATATATATATATATATATATATATATATATATATATATATATATATATATATATATATATATATATATATATATATATATATATATATATATATATATATATATATATATATATATATATATATATATATATATATATATATATATATATATATATATATATATATATATATATATATATATATATATATATATATATATATATATATATATATATATATATATATATATATATATATATATATATATATATATATATATATATATATATATATATATATATATATATATATATATATATATATATATATATATATATATATATATATATATATATATATATACACTTACGTATGTTAAATACTGTGAGAAGAATAAAGAATTACATCATTGCGGGCAGAAAAGTAGCCTAACACGGCAGAATTGGGAAACAACTCTGTCCGCTCCCCTCTCTGTGTACATCTCTCAGCGTGGACTGTTAACCGGAGTCCTTCAAGGCCAGGCAGGAACCGGCCAAGGTCGCACAGAGGGAATACAATCAGGATCAGGCAGACTGGGAGGGAGATGGAGGGGTCCGGTGACAGGATGCATGTGTTACGACAGTTACTACACAGAGGCACTGGCGGCAGCTAGCAGATCTTACACATAGTTAGTGGCAGTAGGCTGGTGTGGAGAGACGAGAAGTTAAGCTGCTCTGTTAGGGTAAGTACATAATAGCTCTACAGGAGGACATGTAGGCTTACTAAAATACATTTTTTTACTAGAATTTAGAATTTCAATAATCGTCACTTTTTGCCATGTTTAGGCTAAATACTGACTGGACGAGGAGCGTAGGTGCTTGTTGGGGTAAGTACATAATAGCCTTGCGTAAATACAAACAGACACACTAGTATTTAGAATTTCAATTTTCGTCACTTTTTACCATGTTTAGGCTAAATAATGACTTATCATTTTTCTTTTAGGGTGAGTACGTAATAGTTCTTCATGATAACATACAGGCATACTAAAATTTAGAATTTCAATTATCTTCACATTTTGCATTAATTTGGGAATAAGTAATTGTAGAAATCATATGCATGGAACTTTTACGTATTTTTACTGTATGATTAAAGAGGCTTAAAAGCCTACTCAAAATGAAGAATTATAATAGTGGAGTTTCATTGACCGTCACTGATGGTATATTACAGAGGGAAAAACTATGACTAAAGTAACTCGTTAGCAAATTACTCGCATTTCAAGTATGCTTTTTTGTTACTTTACAAGTACCGTAATATTCAAACCCTGGACCCTGCATTTGTGAAACACGACACGTAATAAGAGTTGTGCATTACTTTAGACGGTTAGGCCATGGGGGCAGCCCGAACCTTCGGGTTTACACTATTGTACACCCCATGGTAAAACAATCCCTTGTCAAAAGCTAGAAATCAGCTTGTATTGTATGTTTATTGACTATACAGACAATGTGAAAATTCATGCAAAGTACAATGGCTTTATCAAAACATCAAAGTAGAAACACGAACATACACACTACGAACATTATACCAAGCACATAAATACACACAGTTTAAATTATGGTATCGAATACAAATGGATAAGATACGCACATCAAATTTCTTTTATCGTCATTTTAAGACTAACTCGTTTTTGGCATATTGATGCAAATCGCCACCGGTTATAGTCTGTCTGACTCGAATTTGGCAACCGCCTTTTCCACTTTTTTGCGACAAAACGTTCGAGTTTGCATTCCAAACTTGGCAAACCTCTTTGGAGCACTACTACGGGTATGTATAGACATAGATTTTGTCTCAACTCCGCAAAATCTTGATTTTGCTCATTATGTCCCATTGTAAACTTTTCCCATTCCCAACAATACGATCCCGCGTGTTTGTATTGTTGGCAATTGTTGGCAATGGGCAATAGTTTTGTCACAAAAAGTGGTAAAAGCGGTTGCCAAACTCGATTCAGACAGACTATAGTAGTTAGAAATCAGTGCCCGGGCAGAACCACCGTCTAACCCCATGTCACTGGCTGTATCTATCTAAATTTCCACACATGCGTACATTCATGCATGCATTCGTACAATTTTACATGAATATATGCATAAATACATACATACATAAATATATACATACATGTGCATACAAACATGTACATACATACATACATACATACATACATACATGAATACATACATATATACATACATACACACAAACATACATATAAGCACATTCGTACGCCGCCCATAAGGGTCAATGATGTGTAATAACTTTCCAAGCTCGATGCAATAACTCCTTAATCACACTTTTAAGTGTTGATTTATAGAGGTCGTCAGCGTGGTCATTGGTAAGGAGATACGAATCAGGAACGACAGATTCCCCACAGCGAAACAGCATTCTAAACAGTAATCTAACCTGTCCATTCCAGATTGGCATCTGTAAGCTTAACACATGCCTGCTGTGTGGTTAACTCTTATGCTGCTGATGGCTAAATGGGCCAATTCAAAATAATGCAAACTACCCTAAAAATGACTGATACCCTGACACATTAGTACTCATCTGAGGGTACTTAGCAAGAGCTATACAATGAATACCAACATGACAGTGTTTGGATGGTTTTCAAACATCTTTGCGTCCTTGCTCTGCGGACGGAGGTAGCCTTAGCATTAGTTGGGTTAAGAGGGATCCACTTACTTGTAGACTAATGCGGAGGTTTGACCAATGGTCTGGGCACTGGACCAGGTCAACTGGTCATCTCTCCCGAGGGCTTATCAACAGCACTCTGCACCTACATATGTTAGGTTAAGAGCGATAAACACAGCAAGCCAGGTCCATTGCCTGCCAAGACCGGCTCAGCGCCCCAACATCTGAACTATTCTACGCCTCTTGTACTTAACAACATATGAAGAGGAAAGATTTCCTAGTTGTCACACATACATACATGCATACATACATACATACATACATGCATGCATGCATGCATGCATGCATTCATACATACATATGAACAAACATGCATACATACATACACACGTATGTATGTATGTATGTATGTATGTATGTATGTTTGTATGTAGGTATGTATGTATGTGTATGTATGTATGCATGTATGTATGTATGCTTGCATGAATGGGTGCGTTCGTGCGTGCATGCATGCAAGTATGTATGTATGTACATATATGTATGTATATATTTATGTATGTATGTATACATGTATCAACAGCCGGAAAATGAATTGGAATTAATTAAAATTATACTAAAACATGAATCTTGCAATTGTCATCTGACATTTCGTCATGACTGATTTGAACGGGTAGTTAAGTGTAAGTCATTCCATTGAAATTCTGATTGATGATGTACCTGTGCCTTGAACACGTCCACTCCTTTATTATTCCCTTTATAAATGTAGAACTTTACTTTCATGCATGGAGTGGCTTAACGGGGTACCTAAATGCATAACTATAGGAACAAGTGTTGACCCGCAAATTCCCCTCTATGTTATGTAATGTTTATTGACCATAAGCAGAGTTATGAAATTACACATACACAAATAATATAGAGAGTGGTATCAACAAAACAAAGAGAACAAAAAACAAAAATAAGGACACTAATACAAAAATAAAGTGAGAAATAACTGAAGGAGAAAATGAAAAGCTAATAACTAAATATAATAAATTACCATACAGACAAACTAACAGTCTCTATAACAGCGACTGGTAGTATAGGGTTTACAGGGAACCTCTCACAGCATGATTCGGACCATATGGCTTTATCAAAAACTCGGGTTACGCATAGCTTATACAAACGTTTACACAATTAAACGTTTTCGTATTCAGAAAATAAATATCATCACTATGCAAACAATTGACTTTGTTTTGATAACCCAGGCTTAATGAGTATTATATGGTGCCTTCCGTAGACTTGGCAGAGATAGTGCACTGCTAGTGCTTCACTGAGCGGATGATGGAGCTAACATCTTAGATGTACTTACAGGAGATTGCGCACACAGCGTAAGATGCGAGCATTCCTTGCTCTTCAGTTACTGCTAGGCTCAATAAGACCACATTAAGGTCTTACGATGCTCTCAACCGGTGACACCTTTAGGGTGCTGGACGAATTAGAATACTGTATTGCAATTTATTTGACATTATTATTACCTATTGGTGAAAGATTATTGCAATTCTAAAGGTGTATTTAAGTAATGGTATGTTAATTTGTTTGTACATTCATTTACAAAAAATCATACTGTACGAACATAGAACAAATCATTGAAACACAAGTAATACAAAAAGAATACAAGGAAAACATGAAAAACAAAATGGGATCTTATTATCGTATTATTATTATTATTATTATTATTATTAATATTATTATTATTATTATTATCATCATTATTGTTATTATTGTTATTACCATTATTGTTGTTATTATTAGTATTATTATAATTAGTAGTATTATTATTATTATAATTATTGTACTTATATATTCAGAATAGTTTTTAGAAGACAAACTTGAACACTGGCTTTAGTGATTATCATGTTTCATTGGAAGATGATACTCTGGCTTATTTCCTGAAAGTATGAATGGTCATTCATCTGTTTATAAAGGAGTCCCCTTGCTTAAGTATATCTTATACAAGCTTGGCTTAATATGGTGCCAATATGGTAATTCGTTTCTACCAATTTTACACAATTCTGCCAAAATTGTCCTATTTCACAAATTTAACCATCTATGGTTTAAAACTAACCCGATGACGTATCATTTTCTACATGTTTCTATATAATTTTCTATACACTAATTGGTGAAAATTAAACTTTACATGCCCGGCTTCTGCCTGATAATGATCAATAATAGAACCTGGTCATTACTATGACCTCTCGATCTTCACAAACATACGCTATCATTTCAGCTAAATAGGTATTTTAAGAGTGTAGATGTAGATGGTATTTCAGCCCAAATTTGTTATAAACATGCTTCTGCTCATGTGTGGTGTCAGACAATGTGGTTTAGGATATTTTGGTTAGTCTGTGCCACTGCAATGGAGGAAACTGATCTAGTATGAACCATGGTTCACTTCTCCGACTTCATGTATAGTGAGGAACTATTCTAGATGAGCCTACTATTGAACAATTGGACGACTTGACTACGTAGTATTGTATTCGTATTGACTGCATGTCCAATGCAAAGTTATACTTATATTACTTTTGTGTAGAAAATGAACATAGGGTGAAAAACGTTATAACCAAAAAGGAAAGTATAAATGATGATAAGCAACATATAAGAAAACTTAAATTTGCGATATACAGAAAGGAAACTTTATAAAGTGGATTACATAACCAAACATAAACCTATTCAGACTATTAACATATTGCGTTGCTAGTGAATGATGCGTGTTGTTTATTCTCTTTTCCAGGTTAAGTCTTAAGCACGAATATCGGATCGACTTCACAAAATCTATTCTCCTGCTATCCTTTTGAGCAATATGGATTTCGCGCCAAATTTGGGAAACGGCACTTTCTCGCTGTCCAATGAAACACTTAGCTCTCCTAGGTCCGCACCTGATGAAGCTGTCTATCAAGAAGCCGTGATCGGTGATTGGATAATGAAATTGTCCCCGCCCATTCTGCTCGTACTGGGTACACTGGGAAACGCGTTCTCCATCATCGTCCTGCAGCGCAAGGCCCTCCAGGCCACGAGTAGCGCCCTCTATTTGACGGCCTTGGCAGTAGTGGATACTGTGGTTCTCTACATAGGTTTATTGCACTACTGGACCCTAGGCCTCGGCGCCTATGATATTCGCAATCTCTCGGGCGGAGTATGTAAACTACACACGTTTCTGCTGTACACCTTCAACGACATGTCGGTTTGGATACTGGTCGCTGTCACATTTCAACGACTCGTGTCGGTGCGCTTCCCACTCCAAGCAAAGACCATCGCAACGCGAAAAGTTGCCAAAATGTCCATACTTGTTTTCTTCATACTCCTCTCGGTCATTAATTCGCACTTTTTCTGGACTCTCGACGTGAAATCCACGGTTGTGGTGGGGAACATTACCAGGAAGGAGTGTACGGTGTCTGATATGGAGCAGCATATGGACTTTCTGGTCACCGTGTGGCCATGGGTCGATTTTTGCGTGTTTTCCTTTGTGCCGTTCCTCCTGTTGCTTGTTAGCAACTCCGCTATCATTTACCAGATAGTCGTGAACTCGCCAAATAGAACCCATATGGCATCTGGAAATGTCGACTTCAACGTGTCTGGCATGACTACAATGCTTGTCGCCATCAGTATTGTCTTTTTGCTTCTTACATCACCCGTCGTCATCTACTTCATCGGGCGGCCATATTGGATTCAGACAAATGACGAACGAGTCCACGCGCAATTATGGTTGTTCGGCGTCATCTCTCATCTTTTGCAGTATACAAACAATGCGGTGAATTTTATTCTGTACTGCGTCACCGGGCCCGTGTTTCGACGTGAATTGGCAGCGTGCTTCAAAGGCAAGGCACGCGAGATCTCGTGTCCTCTCACGCGAGATCTCGCGGGATCTCGCGCGTCTCTCGCCTCCTCTCGCTCCAGTTCGGCCTGCAACGGGATCACATCAGCATCGGCCGTTCAAGCAGGCCGGCCGGATGAAATGACCACACCCATATAAAAGCACTGGGGATAAAGACACCCTAAACAGGATGTGTGTCTAGTGTACAAAAGATGTGAACATTTGAAAGTTGCGCTATAGCGACATTTGTTTTTTGCCTAGCATTTAGCAATGTTAGTTGTCGGCTGGGAATAATACTGACAGTAGACGCAATCGTCAAACATTATTACATACAAACTTTTGTACAGAGTAACTATTTCTACTACTTTAGAATAAAGCGTGATTAGCATTAAATTGATGATGTAGTGCTTGTGGTTACCCATCGATAAAGCCAGGGGCATGTGAGAAAGTTGCCAGTGACTTGAAGTTAGTGGGTTGTTTCCGCAAAGCACTACGGTTTCCTCCATCACTTTCAAGTGGCTAATCTAGATATAGCCGCAGATTCTGGCAGAAAAAGTGATGATCCAAATTCCGATGGACTCAAATCACTGGAAACTATCCCACATGCGTTAGGAGGATTGGACTCTTGAATCTCGCTCAAATGATAAAACACAGCTACAGTGCCGATATTCAATTCCTGCGCACGCCCGCATGCCAACCAAGTTTCTAGCCCAGATGCATGAATGGCCTAACAATTGAACGTAGCTTTTGATTCGCAACCTACGCGGGTCATCGATGTCCTTTGCTTATTTTTGACATTTTATCCATGGGCGTTTGTAGAACCAGGCATTAGCAGACGTCCGGTCGACTGGTGCAGGAATTAAATGTCTGTACTGTAGCAGGCGTTGCAGAGTGCATAACATCGCGACCATGGAGACTGCCCCTTATATATATATATATATATATATATATATATATATATATATATATATATA
>OZ012688.1:26815210-26845210 GCA_963942565.1 Maea johnstoni
TGAAATATGTATATATATATATATATATATATATATATATATATATATATATATATATATATATATATATATATATATATATATATATATATATATGTATATATATATATATATATATGTATATATAGGTATATATAGTTATATGGATATATATATATATATATATATATATATATATATATATATATGTATGTATGTATGTATGTATGTATGTATGTATGTATGTATGTATGTATGTATATATATATATATATATATATATATATATATATATATATATATATATATATATATATATATATAGATAGATAGATAGATAGATAGATAGATAGATAGATAGATAGATAGATAGATAGATACTGTAGAACACGAAATTTCCGCGTGTGTTTATATATAGCGTACTTAACGTCTGGTGCCGCTTCGCTATATATAAAAACTATATATATATATATATGTATATATAGGTATATATAGTTATATGGATATATATATATATATATATATATATATATATATATATGTATGTATGTATGTATGTATGTATGTATGTATGTATATATGTATATATATATATATATATATATATATATATATATATATATATAGATAGATAGATAGATAGATAGATAGATAGATAGATAGATAGATACTGTAGAACACGAAATTTCCGCGTGTGTTTATATATAGCGTACTTAACGTCTGGTGCCGCTTCGCTATATATAAAAACGCTGTAGTTTGTCTTTTTTTTAGCCACTGGTGGCGCTGACGTCAATTTTGTTGATAGATTTTTTTTCCATTCTGGCGGGCATAGTCTGTTGCTCAGCTGAGTAGTCCTTGGTAGGCTTAGCTCCTTTCAGCCAGGCAAGCATTTTGATAAAAATGTTTAAAACCTAGCATTAAATGATGTTAAAAGTTACAGTACTAGTATATAAAAGTCACAGTCCAGGTTGACAGAAGCCAGAATACTGAGTGAGTGTTGCACATAGCAACCAGAAGGATAGATGCCCAGCTATTGTTCTGGCGGCCCTGTTTACTCACAAACAAATGCTAAATTTAGGTTGCTTCACTCTGGCAGCATTAGATCAAGAGCTCAGTAGTGTGGCTTCTGTCAACCTGGACTGTGACTTTTAAATACTGTAACTTCTAACATCATTTAAAGCTAGATTTTAAACACTTTTAACACAATGCTTGCCTAGCTGAAAGGAGCTAAATCTACCAAGGGGAGATATGAATTGTCCCCAGTTATTGCCAGTGCAGACCGCTCAGTTTCTGAAACTTTTAAACAGTCAGGGTCAGCGTCAAGAAAACGAAAGAGATCGGGCAACAATAGTTATTCAGCTGAGCAACGGGCTCAAATCGCCGACTATGCCCGCCAGAATGGAAACACAGCATCTGCCCGATATTTCAGCATCATATAGACGGAAGTCACGTCCGATAAATGATGTAATCTCTGCTTAAATTAGTTCGTCTTTTTTGCGACAGATGGCGCTGTCAGCGGCGGCTTTTACGGTACAGAGACGCTAATATAAAGATACGCTATGACGCAAAACTCCGAAATTCGCTATACATGGGACACGCGTGAATTTCGTGTTCTACAGTATATAGATATATAGATATATATAGATAGATATAGATATATATAGATATATATTAAAGAGTATAGGGAGTAATATGGATAACCATTTATTGTACAAAAAACCTGTGAAATGATATGAAAATGGAAGCGACTGAAATACTTATATACTATGATTGACGATTTATTTACTATGTTGGTTACTTGTTTCTGTTTATAAATGGGGTGATCATTTTTTTTAAAGAAAACATATAAGCATCGTTAAAATATGTACAGACTGGCATTGTTACTTCATGCATTACGTACTAAAGCCAATATATCTTACTTTATGGATCGATTTTAACGAATACACAAGTGCTCATGATTGTCAATAAATATGCACTATTCGGAGCTGGGTTGCAAATGAAGCCTTTATCCAAATGTAGTACCAAATCGATTAAGTGAGTTTATATCATTCCTTTTTCGACTTATTCTTGAATAAAATATGAATATTCACATACGGTCTTACTTGTGATTTATACCTGATTTTCCCGTTATACATAATAAGAGGTATGCGTAGAAGTAGACATTACAAGCGCTCTTTAACCCATTAATGCTCACAGCAGCCAAAAGCAGCCTGACACGTTCGATGAGATCTTGCAAGTAAAAGCATAGTTAGGTAAATAGTTGATGGAGAAAGGTCAATGAAAACATTACCAACAACTCTACTTCAAATAGTTGTGAAATCACTCTCATCTACAAACACGTTGTAGAAAGCATCAATAATTCCAGACGAGAATTTCAGGAGGGCCTCTTAAGCATTAATGGGTTAATGCAAATGAAGCAACACTGCAAAGATACAACTGAAGCTTTTTAAAGTTCGTGGGTTGACATTATAGATACCATTGGAGACATGTATTCATAATATACCCCAAAAGTGGACATTAAAACTTTAAGGCAGTGAAATATGTCAAAAACAATACTGAATACACATTATGCTGATAACTTTTGGAAAAAGATCATGAGTTACGCAATGTTATTAAAATATAATAACTGTAAAACGGCAGCACTTGATAGAATAAACGCACTGTTTGATTAAATTAATAAAGCGTTAACAATACATTGAGAATAATATAATGGTAATCGAGGTTGTTAAATAGACAGGTGTGACTATGTGGATCTTTTCACCGCGTGATCGGTTTAGATAAACATGTTGTTATCAATAGCTAGATTGAACTTTGATGTGAATTAGACTGGGTTGTCTAGGAGAAGGGTAATATATTTCGTTATCGCAAATCTCGTAGACAGGCCTAGCATAATAGATATTAACTTATAACAACACCGCCGCTGTACACTGTAAATTGGCACACATACAACAGGTGTACGCATTTGTGAAGTTAACAGGTAATTGTTTCATTTTTCTGACATTTTCCGTTCCTGGAGTTATTGTGGAAAGATATATTGGATCTTTAAGCATAAATAGTTTTATTAGCATACTGATTTGCCACCAGTGTATGCGGTTTCTATTAATAATATCGTGCATTTTGCTTTGCTACATTTTAAGATTGATATGTAAAGTCATTCAAATGCACATAATTTGAATACAGTTTTTCTCCTCTTATATGTGAGCTCTGTTTAGTTAACCTTTCGGAAATAAACCATATATACAAATCCAAATCTTGAATGTTAACTTGGCATTTTTCCTTTTTAAACAGGTAATTTATAACCCTTATTGCAATGGAATATTTGGGTTTAGATATCTTTAGCTTTATGTAATAATTCATAGTAATATATGGCACACACAATTTATTTCTATCATGTTTTCAGGGCCTAGGGATACAGGGTCATATAAGAAGCTCTGATGGAGTAAAAAACATTTTTTCAGGTGTCCTTTCGTGGGATTATTATTAAAAGGAGTAACATTCAATCATCTGATGAAGAATGGATTATCTTGAATGGGATATCGTGGGCGATATGTTCAGGAGGAATAAAGGCAAGACGGACAAGGGCTTAACGGATTATCCCGAAGTCGTGTTTGGGCTATGGATGTTGAGAATATCCGGTCCGATCGTGCTCTCCTTTGGTCTATGTGGGAACATGCTGTCTCTTATAGTACTCCAGCGTAAGGTCCTACACTGCACCTTTTCGGCACTGTTCCTGACCGCCCTGGCTGGGATAGATAGCCTTATACTACTCGTGGGACTTCTACACTTCTGGACTCTCTGTATGGGCTTTCAGGACTTCCGCGACAGTGCGGGAATCGTCTGCAAACTACATACATTTATCTTGTACACTCTCAACGGCTTGTCAGCATGGATACTTGTTGCCGTAACCTTACAACGCTTGCTCACAGTGTATTTTCCTTTCCGCGCAAAGGTCGTGGAAACTCGCACGGTGACTCGGCTTTCGCTCATCCTGTTTACGGTGATTCTTGCCGGAATTAATTCGCATTTTTTCTGGACTTTGGATGTGCGGCTCGTGTCAACATCCGGGTTCCGCAACGAAAGCAAGTGGCAGTGTACGATATCTCACGAGAGTCACGTGGACTTCCTAACAACCATATGGCCTTGGATTGACTTCATAGCGTCATTTTCCCTTCCTTTTCTAACTCTCGTAGTAGGAAACTCCGTCATCATCTATAAACTAGTGAGCAGTTTTCTGAGCAGACGACAAATGACCTCAGCAGCAGACGACAACGGCAATGTCGCCAATATGACTATCACGCTGATCTCGATAAACCTCGTTTTTCTCTGTCTGACGTCACCCGTTGTTATTTTCTTCATCGGTCGGCCATCTTGGATTGAGACCGATGATACACAGGTGCTAGCCAAGGTGGCGCTATTCGGGTTGATCGCTCACCTTTGTCAGTATCTGAACAGTGCTGTGAATTTTCTATTGTATTGCGTTACTGGTCCATTGTTTCGCCGAGAACTTATGAAGCTTTTTAGATGTGATAAACACAAACAAAAACAACACGCTACTAAGCCTGAACTGATAGGCCCCCAAATATCGTTTGGAAGTCGTAACTCGGATCTCCATTTTGATGATACTACGTCTGTAACAATTCTTTCTTATAAAGCTGTATGAATATGCAAATAGCACTCACCATGTCGTCACAAAATATCTCTTTTGTTATCACGCAATAAATACTGCTTCTACAGAAACGTTTTTGTTTTTCTATTCTACTCTTCTATTGTAGCCACTTTTGATGAATACCGCCGACTATACATTTTAAGTAATTTCTCGAAATGTGTTATCAACAAACAGTTTTTTGTATGTTTTTCGGCCAATCCTTCATATATATCAGCTTGTACAACAGCGGTGGCATTGTGTGTGTGTGTGTGTGTGTGTGTGTGTGTGAGTGAGTGTACTGGCTGTAGTGCTGCTACAGATTTGGCATAAAATCATGGCTGTACTAACTTCTTAAGTAATAAACAACACATTACATTAAGATGTACAACTCCTTTTTCCGCGTGCTGTTTAACTGCTGTTGATTCTGTGAAAAAATGTTCTCCCTCAAAGTGCCTCACCACCAACACCAAACCTCCCAGAGCACCCAAGATAATGTCACATTGATGAAGGAACATTTGCATCATAATAGTAAACTTTATACGAATATGCATACATAAAACCTCGTTTACCTCTGACATATAGGGACCAAGCAAGCATTTCTGAGGTTACCGAAATCTGAGTCACGTTATTAACATTGAAGTAGACAGGATAAAATTTATTAATAGTGCTTTTGTCCGGAATACATGAAAATCCGAAGTAGGCGTGTTAGAGGTAAGCAAGGTCTACTTTAATTGTTTGCTTTTTGTGCGTACTCTAAAATTCCTTCTCGCCTGGAAGTGGTCTGAGAGCAATATGTGTGTAGAAATTTGGTGTGTGAAAGTGACACTAGAGGGGGACAGGTGTTTGATGTGTGGGACTAAGGTGCCAATTGGTATCGAATTTTCGTATTTCAAAATCACAGAAAAGGGGGGAGATCGATAGTTGGCCTGAAGTGCTATGCTGTAGACAAACGTTCAAAATTGCTGATATGTAAAAACTGCATCAGGAGTTCAAATCCAGCTCGGGTTATGTGAGAAAGTTATCAGTGTTTTGGGTTTAGGTTGTGTTTTTTTCCATTTACTTAGATTTCTTCCACCAATTACAACTGCCTGCAAGCTGGTAACAATGTCTTCCGTTTTGTGTCTCAATCCTTTATATAAACGGTCGCTGATATGTACTGCAGTCCAACACTTCTCTAAAACCACCAACACCACCGAGGTACTTTACTAGACCTACGGTGACTTACCGATGCCGAAGAAATAAACGAGAAAAGTTCTGCAAATAGGATAGAGACTTAGTTAGACAAAACATCCTGTTTTGAATTACCTAGATATTGCCAGTCACAGACCTTCCATCTCTAACTAAGAATAACAGAGCATAAGATATCCGCGCCAAGAAAAATCTCACAAATCCTAGTGGTCACTGAAATGGAATTCACAAACAGATATTCCAACGATGATGATTGCACTTAAACAAAGGCGAAGATTTCGTTGACCCCCCCCCCCCCCCCCCGGGGATATCATAGGCAAACAGACTGACACGAGGAGACTATGATAAAATACCAGAACGACTACTCCACACTGATATGAGGGGAATTCGAATCAGATGCTTTACTATTCATGTATCTTGTCAATTGAACATCCACACGACACCACGGCTGCTAATGAGGTGCAAAACATTTGGATACTTTGGTATAATGCGCGTTTGAACATAATTGTTCATACACATACATACACACACGTATATATATATATATATATATATATATATATATATATATATATATATATATATATATATATATATATATATATATATATATAATTATATATATATATATATATATATATATATATATATATATATATATATGTATATATATATATATATATAGCAAGCATTGTTTGATACGAATTATTATTTTTCTCCTCCTCATCCTCCTTCTACTTCTCCTTCTCTTTTTTCTTCTCCCCTCTTCTTCTTCTCCTTTTTCACCTCCTCTTTTCTTCCTCTCCTCCCTCTTCTGATCTTTCTCCTTTCATTTCTTCTCCTTCTCGTTTTTATTCTCCTCCATTTCCTATTCCATCTTCTTCTTCTTCTTGGTCTTCTGTCATTTACATGTGAATGACACGCCAGGTAGAGAGCAGATTGGCGGTCCATTCTGGACCATCTGCAATACTAACTTTCCATGATTAAAAAGCGCATTGCCAATATACAGAATAGATACTAAAGTTATAAACTATGTAGTTTGCAGTTTCACCAATAGATGTCGCCAATCACGCTCAACTTCATGGATATAAATAGATACTATGAAGACACTGTCTATGATACAATACATAAAAATATGCTCCTTTGATCATCCAATGTCGCAATGCGTGACATGATTTGTGCACACTCAATGCACTTTCTCAGGGTAATACAGCACATTTAGTTTGGAGTCAAAGCCCCCTAATGATATTCTATATATTGAGTAGCAAAAGTAAAAATAAAAATCTTGCCAGGTTTTCCTGATATTATATTTACACTTTTTAGCATTTCAAAACCAATCGAACGTATCATCAGAACCAGTCAAACGAATCGCTGCGGGGGATGGGGGGATGAGAGGGCATAGTTCTAGGGACGTTGGCAGAGTCCCCACCACTTCCCGATCCCTTGGGGAGTTCTAATCTGGACCCTAGGGCACTGCCCTTGCCCATATATGGTTAGTTTTGATGATTATCCCGGAAAACATATGCCGAGATTCGGGAAATTTACACCAAAAGGATTCTCGCGATAAGGTAGCAAATATCACGTTTTTTAATGGGTTTGATAATTTATTTTCTAAGATCCACCACTATTTTGCTTCCTATTCTACTTGAAAAACAATGAATTTTATTGAAATACAAATGATATGAAATTATCATTTTGCCTTGCAAATTAAGCATTTAAGCGTGTATTAGAACAGGTACAGCCGTGTATGTATTTAACGAGGACAGGTCATATCAAGTGTGGCGATACTATTCTTCAAGAGATATGCATCAGCAGCTGCACATGTAGGTGACTGTCTCCCGCAAAATGTATCGTAAAAACTCGCAACATACTCAAGATTCAAATGGTTAAAAAATGTGTTTTTTCCAGAAAAGTGACAAACATAGTAACGACACTGTACAGTGCCGACATTTAATTCCTGCACTAAATATAGTCCGGGCATAGTATACGCCCACACGCCCGATTGCCACCCGGATTCCTGGACATGGATGCATGGATGACCTCACAACTTAACGTAGCTTTGATTTCTCAAACTATGTGGATCATCGATGTGCTTGGCCTATCTTTTTGACATGGGTGTTTGCACAACCAGTCACTGGCAGATGTCCGGTCGACTGGTGCAGGAATCGAATGTCTTTACCGTTAAAGACAATGAGAACTGTATAAACTTACACGTAAAGGTGCATGCTTGAGAAGTAGAATTCCCATCCAGTTATGTGGATATGCATGCCTCAAAACCTCAACCATGCAGCTTGGCATGCCAAGGCAACCTTTCTACCAGTTATTGACAGGCGACCGGTCAACTAAGACTTCATCATAAATAACAAGTAACGCTCAAACCAGTCAGTACGTATGTGTAATGCCACTACGCACCTTCTTGAACATGCGAACAAGGCTTTCCTATATTGTCCTAAGATAAGATAGTCCATTGCATTGTCAATAACCAGATTAAACGTTTGCTCATTCTTAATACTGTTATGGAAGTAGATGTTAGTTTAGTTTCAAAACAGGTATCTATATACATGATATGTTATGACCATTTGAATGCATAAAACACACGTTGTACATGCACTGTGCAGTGACACACTCAAAAGACCAACGTGTAACAGCAGTCACTTATTCTGGTAAATCTAGGATGAATTACACGATCATTGTACCCATAAACAGTAAACATTCTCCAAGACACAACCTGTTATGAAAGACCAACGAACTGCGAATAACAGTTACCACCATGCCCCAAATCTAAGGAAAACATGCATTTTATTTTATATGCTAGACGAACCCTTTTGAACCCGACACATCGGTGGTCTCTCATGGCACATTCCACTGTAAGTCATTAACAAAACAAATCACATGCTATTAGACCTTAATTAGAAGATGTAAACCGATGACATTTTTCGAAATTGGTATGCAAGTACATGTATGCAATTAGAATATACAATTCAGCACCTACTTATAAATGCGATTGGCAATTTTATTTAATTGGGAGCTCTTTCGTTGTTGTAACGCCATAAAACTATGTTTTGTATTATGACAATTACATGCCATGCTTTGTACCTCAGTTGAGTGCCTTCCATAATTCACACACGCCGCGAGATATAAGTGGTATTTGACGTAACACACACTTTTGGAGCATTTGTGCACTAATCTGGCTAAACCACAAAGGCATTTCCCAACGTCATTGAGCACGAAAGCATAGCCAAGCTTTTCTTAGCCTGTGATTGGTGGAAGGCAATCAACTGTGGAACAAGCTACACTGGCCCCTCAGAAGCTGTATCCATTGGAGTATATCACATGATATTTGAAAATGCCCTAAACGAACGTGTTTATTTTTGATATTGGCCCTAGATATATCCCGATGTACTGATAAGCTTGGGAAAATAGCAAGTAAATTAGGCATTTTTGAACAAAAATGTAAGCATTCGTATTACATTTCTCCTTCCAATATATTCTGAACGATGATTTTGATACTAATTTATACCGCAAAATACATGCCTACATCGAATAGGGTAAGCATTGCTTATTTCTTGCTGTCACATTATATAAGAAAGATACTTGTTACTAACATTCCTGCCATAGTATTCTCATTATATTTACATATGGATATATTTCAAAACTCACATTGGTTATATATACGGTTAATTCCATGAGCACCTTTATTCACTTCATGTGCCTTTCAATGGAATGATGAACATATTTCAGCAATGGAATTTTAGGAGATACAGATATGTTTATGTATCTTGGCCATCATGCATTATCATGCATTCAACGAACTGACGACTTTTCAAAATACTTGATTATCTACACTTGAAACCACAATTTGAAACCAGCAAATTGCAAGCGCCATTTTCCCTCATGATTTTTGGCACACGGCTAAAGGTCAACATTGTAACGAAATGATAAAATAAAGTTGTACCATGTTAAAATCTAACCACGTGTTAATATGGGCAAATTAGAAAAAATATCATACATAGTAATACTAGTAATTCAAAGCAAAGTGATCGCTGCGAATGGTACATTGGTAGATCTACCTTTTGCTCACAAATTGTTGTAGTCACAGATATGTCATTCATACGTCAAGCAATATGTTAATAGGTAAGATCAATAATGCTTTTAGTTAGTCATTGTTGTCATCAAGGTATTTACACGACTGTAAAAAGGGATATGACAAGTTATTATATCTATCTATATCTATATATATCTATATATATCTATATCTATATATATATATATATATATATATATATATATATATATATATATATATATATATATATATATATATTATTTACATGCAAATGCCCCCACTGTCTTATCTTCATATCGCATAACCATAATACTGGTATGTGTAAAACCTTCTTCATTCACCACATCTAGCGTTTTGGTTAGTATAACAATGATGTCATAAAAGTCTTGCCTATACCTCAAACCGTGGTGTCTAATGCCATGTAGACGGAGGATGTGTGGATCTGTCCATGGATACCATGCATCTAAAAGATCATTTGATCATCTTTGGATCTGAAGGCTCTGCTCTTACTCTCCCTATTTTTCTTCTTTCATCTAGAATTATCATCTTTCTCATTGTTCTTCGACAATGACAAAGTACCACTTTTTGGTAATATTGTGTGGCACTAAATGGCCCTTCTGTGCTTCTGTGCCTTTAAACCCTCATTCACTCACTAATGCCATGTGCATAAGAATTGCTAGCATGTCCTCATTTGTGCAGTTAAACCCCACAAGTGCACATTTGAGCTCGTTCTTAACTGACCAATTATGCGGTTGTCACAGAGTATCACTGACTCACTGCCACGGTGGTTAGTGGTATAGTGCATCTTTACTGGCGACACAGGATATGCAAAATATACACATAGCATCCTTCGGAACAGTTTACTCTGTATTCACAGCTCTTGCATTAAGCCACACGGTATTGGTATATGCAGCTATGGAAAGGTGGCATTGTCATTACGATGTCTGGCTCCCGAGCGTGAGTTCGCAGGTTTGACTCTCCACTGGATCTTCATAACCGGGTTAACCTGGTCGCTTTGTAATTGTGCTGCATTGTGGAAGGCAGTCTCTGGTGCTTTTGCAATTGAGATATCCCTTGGAACTATTAGTTACGAGAAGGGAATTTCTTACTGGCTCCAGGTTTCTATCTCATCGCGATATGACCTAAGCTGTTGAAAGCGAAGTAAAACCCATTCCTTCCTTCGTTGTGGCTCGACCATATTTCATTTGTAAGTAAGAAACAAGCGTTATCCGCTCATTCACTGGACTTGCTCCTTCTTTCGCCTTCTTCGTTGCTTCATTTTTTGCACGGACGCCTGGACGAGAGTGTAGGCCTTGTGTAATGTTAGGAACACCCCACACAACCCCGCACCAATGTTCCACGGGGTGGTCGTGTAGAGAGCAAATGACTGTTCAACTAAGTTGTTTTTCCATTCAAAGAATATAAAAAAGAGATGTTTTTCTTTTCTTTCCTCATGGGGTCTGCGATCCCAATGTCGAACCACACTATACTGTAATGAAGAATATGAGATTATTCATATATACGATGTATACAAATACTGTATAAAGCTTTAATTTCGCTTTACAGCCATGCTGGTGGGTATTTGTGCTACTTTAAGTTCGCACATTCACGCACTCAGCAAAGCAAAGATACGAAGCAGGATATCTATTTGAAGCATGTTAATTTGGCGCTATCATGGGGAGCGCGAAAATAACATGCCTATGAAAAATACTAGTTATACAGTAACGAACGAAAAAAGGCATGACATTCATATATGTCATGTTGCTCAGTGTCATGTGGAAGTCGAATTGACCTGGCCTATGGCTATGATTGGCTCATGAGAGTTGTGGTAGCTTTGCAAACTGGCCACTGTTTGGATGGTTTTGGACTACCGTTTATGGGTTTGCGACCTAGTCGCCGATTGGTTGACTTTGGACAGCAATGATAGGTTTGCAAACCCTTCATGAGCAAACTAGTAGAACATAACGGCTGCAATATCAAATTAAGTGTCTTTAGAATGGAATTGATCCCATAGCGTATTGACAGCAAACATTCGAATTGTGGCAGTCAAAACAGCAGACGGTTCAAAATTAAATTGACTGCTATAAGGGATGCTTTTTGCAATTGCAAAAAGCCTACAAGAACTTGCATTTGATTATTTGATGCCTTTGTAAATGTACAGAACAATAACAGTTCTCTTAGGTCAAAGTTGACCGTCCATGTTTTATCATGTCATGTATGTATAATTCAACTATGGGTGAGACCTTAGTATAATAATTCTTATATTATCTTGTACGTATTGACCTAAATACGAAAGCTATTACAGTAACTATTGATTATAGAAACTGTTATTATGTGGAACTTGCATATTATCGGTATCAACAAACATCAAACACTGAATGTAAATGAAACATCTTAATCAAGAATTACAACGCTTCTATGTTTTTGTTACCTCTGTCCTGAATTCTGTGTGCTTGCTGCCGTCAAAGAAGTGCGTTTCTTTGACGGAGAGTTTGGTCCAGAAGCGAAAGCCAGCCGACAGTGCGAATGTTGGTACTTTCTTATGCCAGGATTTAAGCATCTCCATCTTACCCGCAAGATCACTAAACGATACAAGCATTATTATTTATCATGTAATCTAGCAAAAGAGACATTGGTCTGATTTAAATCATTTTTGATGCTATTTACATGGTTCACAATGGAGATATTTTGGATTAAAACTATCACAAGAACTGCATTCATAATAGAATAACAAATAGGTTATATTATAAAATGCTTATAATCGTGCCCTGCAACTTTTCTCGACAATAATAGTATAGGTATTGGCATTAATAAAAATGGGTACAGAATCGAACAGAATCGTTACCCTTATGAGAATTTGCTGGAACTATGGATCTGTGCAACAAGATGCAAAAGTGGTATGTATTTTACAGTCGTGAATAAAGTAGTGGCATAGGAGAGAGTCTTTAGTTTTTACTTTATTTCTATAGTGTACATATATAATTTTGTAATTCATTAATAAGGGTAAAAAACCTACGTATATACGAAACCAGATAATCATAAATATTACGTGAGAGGTGAAATGGTATATCTTCTTATCGGTTGTAAATACACATGGCAATACTTCCAAGTTACGAGGGGATAGTTGCCAGTGACTTGACCTACTCCACACTAAATAAAAGGCAAATCACGGAAACGCCACACTATATCACTAAAAGTGATGACATATTCTAAATTCTAGTCCAAACAAAATCTTAAAAAGGAAAAGGAAAATGTTCTTTTTTAAGATAAATATGCCATTTCAATAACTTTATCTTTGTAATAATTAGCTCATGCATTGAATAGTTCTTGTCTTGTCCTATTTGTAATCCTCAACGAAAGCCACATTAAGCTTGGTCGGAACTCAAGTGAATAGCACTTTAGTGAATTTGCGAAAGCCAAAGGTAAACTTCACTAGCAAACTGGAGACCGGGATGTTCGAGGTACAGTGAAACCTCGGAGCTGTGACCACCTTGCGACCATGAACAACGTGTTCACGTCGCAGTCTTTTCATAATGTAGATACAAATGGGACTGGGTAATTATGTTGATATTAAGAGGTTCTCACATTCCCAGGGTGTTCACAATGAGAGGTTTCACTAGATTTTCAAACTGACTCCCATGGCTGGTTGATAGAGAACTGTTAACGTTCACGTACATACCATTTACCTGGAATTAAACTGGTCCCAGTTGGGAAATACAAAGTAACTGACGGTAAAGAAGTCCCTGGTGTGGTCCTGCAGCTGGAAGTGTAGGAATATGGCCTCTCGGTCAAGCACCTTGGAGGGGCCCCTAATGAGGTAGGCATGGCGAGTAATCTGCGGGTAGTGGGGGTCCACGTAGGACATGTTGATGAACGTACAGTTCCTGTTGATCAGGTCCAGCTGGGAGAGTTTTACTGCAAAGAGAAGGATATGTATAGTCATGATTATATGCAACTAAACGACACACGTTTTTATATAGGTTTGAACAAATGATCGTACATTGTATAAATCATGTTTCCAATACGTTGTTTGCCATTGCCCTGTTTATTGTTGTTGATAAATCTCAAACGGTGAGACTTAATTCAATTGTGTAAAACATCAGGGATTGTTACTATTCTATTGTCAAGAAAAGTCTGGAAAATGTGCCGTTTTTATATAAACTAATATATAATATCCATTAAGTTAAAATATTTGAAGAATCATGAATTCAGGATATAGTAGGAAACAATAAATGTGTTCTATCTGGGTAAAGGAGCGCTTACCTTTTGATGTTACCACATTTTGGAAGTAATGGTTGCAGGCCGGGAACATCGCACCACCGGGATATATTGCAATGCCTGAAACGAAAAGGAATAACTTTTACATACCCAAGCGAATACATTTTGAAATGTCGTTATATTGTAATGTGTGTGTGTGTGTGTGTGTGTGTGTGTGTGTGTGTGTGTGTGTGTGGAACATGGAGATCCACCGGAGACTCGAAGTCGTCACTGTGTAAGGGTAGCATGGCTTTTCATAAAACCCTTGATACTTCAAATGCACTAATGGAATTTTGTCGTTGTTGATCTAAAGCGTGTAATATATTTGCAATATGTTCCTATCTTAATCAAACAACGGGAAAACTAGCAATAATAATCGTAATTTAGGCCGACAATGTTTTGATATGTGTGAAATCGATGAGTATAGTCAAATATATCTATCACCTGTGAAATTACCCTGGTATTATTTCGGTTCGGAACAATTTAAAGGTACCAAAGAGAACAATACACGGAATACCCATAGGGAGATTGCGCATCAGAAACTGATATGTACATATGGGTGGTGTCCAAGCCAGACATGCTATGAATCGTAAAATCTATCAATTCACTATTAGTAGTTTCACTACGGTAATGCTAATTCATTCAAAGCTGAAGGCATTCTGGCTAATCGTGTATTGTCGAAGCAGAAGCAAGCTGAATGGATTTCTAATTAGATTATACATAAGTATCAGGGGAAAATATGAATGAAACTCATGATTAGATACGACTACCATTAATGTGCAATTAAATGATCCGCATACCAGCTTCTGGCAACCTACCAGTCTGTAGTCAAGCGGTATAATTCGCGTGGTGGCTACAGACTGTTTGTTCTGAATTCTACCTTTCAAGTACTTCCTACCACAATCCAGAACCACTAAAGATAGGGACCAATGGTACCCTACCTCTGTACATCCCAAAATACTTCTCTTTAAAACAACGCCTTTTCATATGACATAAATACAATACAGTCATTTAATTCCTGCATCAGTTGACCGGACGTCTGCCAGTGTCTGGTTGTAAAAACACCCATGGATAATATGTCAAAAAGTAAACCAAGCAGATAAATGAGCCACGCAGTTTAGAGTGTGCATTATATACAGGGTTGGCAATTTACGCCGAAGGACGGTTTATACCTTGCCAGAAAGGGGTTTAGAGTGTGCATTATATTTATATATATATATATATATATATATATATATATATATATATATATATATATATATATATATATATATATATATATATATATATATATATATATATATATATATATATATATATATATATACATAAAATTGAACATAACTCAATGAATAGACTATTTAATTATCTTAAAAAGGGTCATCAAACCCAATAGATTATATATGTAGAACTTACAGCCAGGCATTTTCCAAAATCGTGTATCGTTATCAAAATATTTCCATATGTGTCAAACCAAATACATGCTTTAGATAGAAAATGGACTAATCTATAGCGAGGATAGACATATTCTTGAATGAAACGAACGTTAGTCAGCAATTAAATAATGATACACATGGTGGCAGATACCTTCATCTCCCAAATTGTGTGTTCACATTTCCATGAAGTTGTTGGAAACGTACGGCGAGTGGAATCTGATCACATTGTGAGATTTAGGGTGAATCAAGGCACTTCCTGCATGTATTCCATATGATTGAACATCAGCCACGATGTGCAACGATCACTTGCACACTGTATTTAGGCCTTAACAAGAACATCAAAAAGCACGTAGTCAGTGCTTTTTATGTTCAACGAATGATCGATGTAGTTTCGTCTTGCACTATAAAATAATAATGAGATGTGCGGGATAAAGTAAAAGACTAATAGCAGGAAATTGGGTGTAAGCTTTCGTTAAACACACCGTTCCAAAAACGATTCCAAAGAACCCAACTTATGTATGTGTATATTCATGTATGTTTATTGACTGTAATATCACAATTACAAAAGCATACTTATTGGTGAAAATAATAACACTCATTAGATGTATATATCCAATGCTGTCAAACTGGGACAAAACCAGGCAATCGATCCATATGGGATGGCAAAATCATTACAATCTCTGGAGATTGTTGAATCGGGTATCATAACTGCTACAGTGACGACATTCACTCCATGCAGTAAATGCTTGGACAGCCGGGCATAATACACGACCGCATGTCCGACTGCCACCCAGTTTCCTGGACATGACAATGACCTCTCATCTGAACGAAGCTTTGGTTCTCAAGCTACGAGGGTCATTGATGTGCTTGTCCTATTTTTGACATGTTATCCATGGGTGTTTGTACAACCTGATACCGCCAGATTCCGATCGACTGGTGCGGGAATTAAATGTCAATACTGTAACGTGAGTAATCGATATCCTTTCCCAGTGCTATAGAGCCGTTCAACCAAGACAGATGGCGATAGAAATAACATGCGGTTTTCACACCGGAAATCTGAAGTTAGTAATGTCGAAGGAGGTAAACGACCTCAAATGAAGTATTGGGACTAGGATACCTTTATAATTACATGCCTGAATGGTCTTGAATAGCGTAGGTGCACTGACATCGTTCTTTCGCAATTACTTGGTCAACGAGGCATGACCGCTTTTATTTATGTAGTACTAACGACCTACGTATAGGGTAATTCCCCTACGTACACAATTTAGCATGTATCGTGGTGAAATACTGGAAATTAAAGCAGCTCTTGTAACGCTTATAGTGTTGCCTCTATGGCCGAGCGGTCTAGTTCATTGCAAATGGCAGCTAAATTCACTATAACAACATTACAATGAAATGGTGCGAGGAAAGAAACCCCTTTGGATGAATCTTAGTCATTCTGTCTGACGACCATAGGTCTCTGAACTATTTGCTATACATTTGAGTGTATCAAGAATAAAAATATTATTGCGTTTGTCATATATGAATGGTTTTACAAAGCTAGCATTCCAATTTCAATATTTGCAGGATACCTCGCCATCTGAGTGTAAATGGAACTTCCTGCCACCTATGACATTTTTGGGTAATATTGAAAAACTTTATCTGATGTTAACGAAATGTAGGCTACAACATTTAAGATTTTTGTCTAATAATCCATGCATGAAATGCATTATTTTGTTGTGTGTTAAATGTACCAGTATTTGTTTTTGTGATTGTATATATATATATATATATATATATATATATATATATATATATATATATATATATATATATATATATATATATATATATATATATATATATATATATATATATATATATATACACACACAATTAGGGTAACATATCACCCCTTTCGGCTTGTATTCAATATTGATCAGTTAAGTACCTATCCACTTTGTGACAGCCATGATTATATAACGCTTAGGCATCCCGTGAGGATAAGGAGGAGGAAGTTCTCTCATCTCCCATTCAATAAATAAACCATCAACTTCTCCCCTGTGCATAGAAGTGTGTGAGCAATCACTTAATCTAAATGGCCGCAATCTTCCATTTTATAATAGAACAGTCACTGGTCTCGGACGCTGCGGGAATAGGAATTGTCATCCGCTGCAGAGAAAGGAACGTAAGTTCTTAATTACTTAAAATGACAACGCCAGTATTTCTGCAGTTGTAAAAATGGATTGAAACATCTCATATTCTAAAAAACTATTGGTTCTTGCGAGCTTGCAATTAAATGCCCGTTAAATTATTTACAAATTACATTTGACGTCAAAGCATATTCATGTTTACCGTATCCATAGTTTCTATATATTTTGCTCTGTTAATCGTAGTTATAATCACTAAAAACTCAATCATTTTTCATGTTTGTTTGCAGAATTTTGTACTGGCCAAATTAGCCACCACCAGCAAAAGGATTAAAACTCAAATTTATCCAATTTTCCTGTATTGTGTTCAGCAACGAAAACTCTAAACATTCTGAGAGTGAATCTCGTTTTATGCAGACTATCCCTGCATCCCTGCGTATGATATCCGGCAATCACACTCGTTCACGTGATAAGCGTATTGTGTCGCTGGTCGATTGCTAATCCTTTCAGTCCATTTCTTCTTTATCTCAATCAGGAGAGGCTTTGTAGTGCAGACGAAATTGAGATACGTGACTAGATACCACACACAGTATCCAAAAGGATGACTTGACTGAAGGCTAATCTACGGCAAAACCTAAATGCCGATATCGTGTGTTTGCCATAAATTGGTATTTGAAACTTGGTTTTGCCCAACTTTTGGGGTTAGCTTATGCGGCCAAACCTAAAATTCAATTTCGTGTATACGTCAAATATTGGGTAATAAAACTTTTTTTGGTACAAGCTTATTCTTTGACCCTTACCCTTGCACCGTATTTTGTAGGGATGCTGTCAAAGACGTATGTCGTTGACACGATATATAATTTTAAGACGCTTATCTCATTATTTTGGACGATTTTATTCCAATTGCCTACAATTAAAACTTGTCTTTTGAAGATATTTTCGATTTATTTCGGAGGTTTTTAATTTTTACATCAAACGCATCTAATTTCTTGAAGATAAATGTACAGTTGTAGATTGCCTATAAACGCTAATTTGTTTTTTATGTATACGCCTTGAGTCTGGGTTTATCATTTAGCCAAAATGGACATTTTATATTTCATATGTTGATATTCTGTTTTCAATTCAATGAATATGGCCTGATTTGAATGACACCTCAATCTAAATCAACTCAGATCAATGTATAAATACATACACTACCATCTCACAATGACCTCATCAATCTGTCGACTATGGTCATGGCAGTTTGAATAGATGACCTCCAAACTCATTTGAATTCCCAAATCCTCTCATGATGCAGGATGTCGACCGTTGACCCGAATTACATATCTCTTGTATGTAATATACAGTCGGGTCAGCCATAGATCGGGGATAGTATGATACCATGATTACTCGACAAATCTTTGATCGCGATATGTATTTATTCATAACTTATATGCCACAGAGGGAATATCGAGTGATACATAACACTGTAGCAGACATACAATGTAAACATAGCTCTATGGGAAGTCACTCTAGATAGATACTCTCCCAGATGGAAACTGACATTTGCAAATTTACTTTGGCCAGTAGCACAAATTGCCACTCAAAATTCTTCAAAATATATGTTTTGTTCTGCAAATAAATTTAAATATGTATAGGCAATTGCTTGTTTGGTTCTCAATAGAACTCTTGTACACATTTCTCTTTCTCTCTCTCTCTCTCTCTCTCTCTCTCTCTCTCTCTCTCTCTCTCTCTCTCTCTATATATATATATATATATATATATATATATATATATATATATATATATATGCATATATATATATATATATATATATATATATATATATATATATATATATATATATATATATATATATATATATATATATATATATATACCGGTATATATTATACAAATATGACATCCCTGCGGGGTTGCTAACATGGTTGTCTACCCCGAGTGAGCATTGTCACCCGAGGGCGTAGCCCGAGGGTGACAATGCTCACGAGGGGTAGACTACCATGTTAGCAACCCCGCAGGGATGTCACATTTGTTTTATTATACCGAACAACACCCCCCTACCCCCCGGGCACCCAAAATCCATGACAAGTTGAAACTTACAAAACTCACTTGGGCAGTGTAATTTCGGAGCAGCAGGTTTACCGTGCTGACCATGTTGGGATATACTACATGTATTTAGTTTACCCTTCCTGAACAACCTACCCCTCTCATTTGGGTTGAGATTTTACTTTTTTCCCCTGAATTGAGACACTCGCGCAAGTTGTTCCCAACAATAAGATAAATCCATTGTTGACGGCGGCATTCTGCTGAGGCCTTGAAATACTTTCGCCACGCGCGGGGATCTTGAAAGCATGACGTCCTCAACAATACAGGGAATCATGAAACGGCACCTTGACAACGGGAGCTAATACGTCGTCTCCTTGACAGCGGGCGCTACTCCTTGAGTAGCGCCCGCTGTCACTGAACCTACAGACACACAGGTTGCTAGCAGTCTTGACACATGGCTCTCATCCAATGGGATGAGAGTATTTTCACGTGAGGTATAATAAACATACATATGGACTCACGCAAAATTTACTACCTTATTACTACTAAATCTAGTACCAGGAGTAGTGGTAGACAATGTTTTGTAACGTAATTTTGGCTAGTGTTAAGCATGAAGAGAGCCACAGAGAGCTGCATTCGTCACAGCACATGCCGTATTGTGGATGCGGGCTGCCAGGGGCCGTCAGGCTCATCTGATAGTCACGAAGGTAATCATTAAACCATCCCTTTCGGGTAGAGCGTTCAGGAATCAATGGCACATGCGAGTAATTCCTTCTGCACAGAGACACCGCTGGGAGAAAGGATAACCTACATTCCAGCAATTTTTGCAAGGCACTTAAACATCTCTCTTTGCTATCCTGATAGAATGAAACTACTCTTATTACCTTTAAGTACCCATTAGCGTATTTGTATCCATCAAATGGTAAATTGCCGCTTGCACTTTATCTATATCCAGGGAATATGCAAAACGCTATTGCAAATCTGGTTAAAATATGAAACGATATACTATTAGTATGAAGGTATGCAATACTATTATATTCGGCGATAATTATGTGTTCATGGCCAATGATGGATTTTTTGGCCCAACGGAATCCTCCTTGACGGGGTTTAATTATTCGTCTTATGTTCACAGCAGGCTGGCGTATTGAAATACTTCATTTCTTACACCTGCCTACGTCTTTGTAATATTATAAATAACTATGTCCATGTTATAGCTACCATCCATACCAAACACATAATGTGTACTATATCAGCCAAATGTTCGGATATTTACTTTCATACATGACATGCATTGCATTGCACCTAGTACTCTATGATAAGAGTAATCCGCCGTTGACTAGTGGCTAAGATGCCTGGCTACCAAGCACGAGGTCTCAGGTTCGAGTCCCCACAGAAGCGGTTTGGCCTGGTCGCTATATAAACATGCGGCGTTGTGCAGGACTGTTCATGAACTATTCATGAAGTAAACGGAATATCCTCTATGATAAGCCATTTCATACGAAAAATGCACTTCCCTACCAAACGAAAATACTAATACAGGTATTTAGTATAAGAAGTAAAGTCTGCATATTTCCTGTGAAATATCCCACTCACGTCTGTATGTTATACCACCCCAGTTATAATCGTAAAGGAAGGAACCAAATCCTTAAATCAAATACGGTAATATCAAATAGATTTGACAGTCCAGTTATCAACAAAACCCATTTGTAGAGCTAGCAAACTTAAAACAGATGTTTACTGATACAAATATGCAGCTGTTGGAGTGCGTCCTCTGTGATCCCGGTTTACAGGAAATATTGGAAAATGTAGTTTTAACCTGTCCATATTATGAAAAAGAACAAGGAACTATGTATCAAGAAATCCATGAAATAGGATAAGGAATACAAACCAACACTCTATCTCATGTTTTGTTTGATGTCTTCTTCATACCGTATATCTGGTTATTTTGGCTGTGTGAAATTTTGGCTGTTTTGGGCCAAAACGGGGGTAAGGAAATTATGGCTCATATTAATTTTGGCTCTCCCAGGGTCTGAGCCAAAATTACCTCACTTTTGAAATTATCTTACTACCTAAAATGGCATAATGTCTGTCGCTGCATAGCATGTATTCTAGTTCAATCTGTTAAAAGTAACTCTGTACAGAAATAGTTTTGTTTAAATTACAATTTGATTGGGGTAGGCTTACCTGCAAAGCTAATGGAAAGTGGCATAAATACCTGATGAGTTCTCACTGTGTAAAATGCACTTATTACGTACGCATTGGGAGTACCTGATCAAGTAGTTAACTTTTAATTAAGTTTACCATGGTGAATAGAACTCAGGAGGTGGGTAGTGGCACCCCTTGTAATTACAAACAAAGGGATTTTGCAAGGGAGTATGATCAAAAGACAACTGTACATGTGTTTTCTAAACAAACTATACATAACATGCTGCTGAGATTTTTGATTGTAATTATGAAGCATGCCACTTTGTCTTAGGCCAGTGACACACTGTAAGTTGCATAACAATACTGCAGTGGACAACTAGTTACTTTAAATAGATTACCTCACATTACATGCCATGCAGTGACTGGCATGTGGTGTCCACACTAGAAACTAAGCTCAACACAACCTGAGCTCAGGGTTGAAGTCGGGGTGTTCAAGGTATGCATTCTTGGCTTTCATTAATTTTGGCTCTTCAAGATGGAGAGCCAAAATAGGCCAAAATTGGATTACCTCCAAAAAAACCAGATATACGGTAAATGGAAACATTATCAGTATGCGATGTGATCCCAAATTGGAAATGTTCTAGGAAACACATTTTAATGTGTATTTCTATACTTTACGCTGACATGAAGGAAAAGAGAAAATGTCATACATTAAGGTTGGACGAAAAGCAATTGCTTTCTCTCGAATGCTGCCGCAAATAACATATATAGAAACAAAAAAGATATGTATACATGTACGGCACTTACAAAGTGTTTTGGAACGGATTTAGCAATAGGAGAGAGAATTAATCATAGATGACTGAATGAATGAAAGATTGTCTGTATATAAGTAATTATCACCTGCTCTGCTGTATTTTCTATGCTGATTGGTCATAGGTGTTAGACCTGGAGCGGTTCACGCTGTAGATTCAATATCGAACGGCATAATTTAATATTACCACTTGGGCAGCAGCCTCGTTCTGACCTTCAAAGTTATTTTAATTTTTTTGAGATGAATTCTTTATTTTTTCTTAGCATGAAAGAGCAGGTGATAAATTCGTTACGCTCTGTTGGAAAGTGCAATCCGGCCTGCTATCCGCCTTCAGTCATCAAGATCCCACTCGGCTCCGCCTCGTGAGATCTGGATGACTTCGGTTGGATATCAGGCCGGATTGCACTTCCCGCCCTCAGTCATCAAGATCCAACTCGGCTCCGCCTCGTGAGATCTGGATGACTTCGGTTGTATATCAGGCCGGATTGCACTTTCCAACGGGGCGTAACTAATAGAATGTTCACATGTTTAAATCCGTTCACGTGTATAAAGAACAAGAGAGTGGTCGAACGTACCTGGTGCGTCGTGTTCCTCGACCTGTTTGAAGATCACTGATCTCACGGGGTGGTTCATGGCAGTCACTAGATTAGCTATCATAGAATATGTTACAACAGTCGCAATAAGCGCCAACAATAAATACATAGACGCGTAACCGACGTAATAGCACTGTTTTGAGAACCACCACTTTTCGTCAATATCAGGCAACTCTCGACTTCGCCGCCTGATTTTTAAACTATTTCGTATAGTCGAGAACGTACTCTTTGTGCTTTTGACAGATTCACGTCTGGAATTTCCACAAACAACATTGTTTTCCTCTTGAATGATGACACGAACATCGTTCGGAACACCGACACGATGATCGGCAGTGTTCGGCATGAGATCGGTAGTTTCCGTGATGGCGGCCTCGTCCGGCGGGCACCGCGGCGACAGATCGTCAAGTTTCACCTCGTTCGTTTCCTTGGCATCATGATCAGGATCGTCGCTATCCTCATCGATGAATTTGATATCAAGAAACATGTTTGGAATTTGGCCGTTTGCTTGAGAGAGAGGTTTTCTCTGAGCGGGGTCGGCGGCCAATCGGGACACCATGGTGAACCGGGGCTACTTAACACAAGGAAGACAGAAGGAATTCAACACGCGAGTGGCTTTATAGCCAAGCTTCCATGAGCAAACGATCCCATCACACACCTCATGCCAAATTAGCTAAATCTTAACTCATTTCCTTAGCGCTAATGACTCCATCATTATAAACCCTCCTGACGGAGGTGCAAAACGTGCATAAAATAGATCATCAGTGTGATTTACGCCAGAATAGACACTGACGCTTGATTTTCTTTTGAATTTCGATTATCGTTACTTTTTTGCACACGGACACTGGTATCCAATCAATTTAGCATTGCATTGCAAGTCTCCACTTAAAGGTACCGATTATTGTTACCGCCTGTTAACGCTAATAGTGTAAGCTAAGCAGCTTGTGTTTTACTGAGAACACATAAATCGACGTTGATGAGAACACATGCACATTTCATGTATTAAGGTAATGGTATTTGTCACACTTGATTTAAGGCATCAGACCGTGAAGAACAAATCCCCGATACTCGATTATGAATTCGATGGCATTTTCTAACGATGATAAGAGGAAAGATGCGTCAGAAATGCAAAGCATATTTTTAATGAAGGCTCGTATGAATGCAGGAAGTGGCACTTGGCATTATTCATAAAGGTATGGATAATGTATCTATGCAAAACATAGTCAGAAAGTAACATTTTGATCAGTATTTACACAGACTAATCATTTTGCAAATTGCAATCCATGGCAATATTTCTAATGGAATATAGATATATGGAATTTGGAAATTCGTTTATCGTCAGTTTTTCTGCAATATTGAAACTTAATCGAGCATAGCCAGTTAATGATCGAGCTGTTGCATGAATAGATCCGTTTCAATTTCCTCCTTAATCAAATGATGGAATCAATCAAATTCATCGCCATCTTTCCTTGTATTTGTAACAGTTGCATTGATATGCACACACGTGTGATCCATTTAACAAATAGACATCCTTCCTGAGGTAAACTCTTAATGTGATTGCCGTCTCCTCATTTGTACGATTTTGTCAATTACCGTCTTCGCAGCCATTCCATGTTGTTGTCGAGAGTGCTAATTAGTTCCGGAATTGCGTAATTCTCATGCACATTTCAGTAGCGGACAAAGAGTACTCAACATTTAGTAGAAGGCAATCCACTTTTCCTAGTCCGCTGCGCTGAGTGAGAACCCTTATCAGGCGATCAGGCGCTACCGTAGCCCAGTATGAAATGGCCTCTTTAAGAAGTCCAGTTTCCTTAGTCTGCTGCGCAGAACCCTTATCAGGCGCTACAGTAGCCCTGTGTGGAAAAGCCTCTTTAACTTGTGATGGACGCTGATAACGTACTTATCTTGATGCATCTTCCCTCTAGCCTTGACACCAATACAAATCAGCCATTATGTACAACACGCCACACATCAGCAAGATCCGCGTGAAACGAGATCATTAGCACTGTCCATTTTGCCGCTGGATGTCTTTTCACTCCGTTCATAAATATGCTTATCTAGATGTAGATTTACTATGGAATAAGTCATCATTCCCGCAATAGCGCAATACTGATGAATTGGTGATTTCACGAACGTTCCTAATTTGGTGCGTGATGCCACGTGGTGAGACAGTCCCGCAGCAAACGGTGGCGTTGCCAGTATTGGTTGTTGTTCATTATGTACCCAGTACACGAATTCCCCGTTCCCATCTCCAAGACAACGCGCTGGGCAGTGCGGTATATCAGCATTAAGTGCTTATCCTCCATGTACGTTGATGGCTGAGATTTCCATCTGCCTGGAACAAAAGGGGAGAAATTAATCAAAACTTGTGCCTCATGCATAGAAAAAACTAAAGCCAAGATATCAGTTGCGACATTGCAATACATGTACAGGATATGTTCACGTCTTGATATTACGGTGGCATCCGATATTTTGATTTGGCAGTTCGTAAATCAACTAACAAGATCGTTTCCTTATGCTATACTAGTAAGGTATTTTGGACATCATTCTCAGAAAAAATAATTACAAAAAGCGACCAGAAAAACAAAAGTATTCTTAGAAAAGGGACGTTGGAGATGAGTTTTTAGCACACTATCATGACGCCGGAAAATTAGACTCATCTTATCTACGTTTCTCATTATAAAATCAAAGGAATAAGGATCGTAAAGATCATTCTTACTCCCTTGTTAAATCACATAGTTTCCGTGCACGCAATTCTTTAAAATACAAGACATTGACTCTGAATAAACTTTATTGTTTACTATATCAAAATAGGTATTGTTCGTATCCATTAAAAGCAGGTTCCTAAAAGGTTTTAAAAATTACAATCATGCAGACATGTTCAGATTTGAACATGTTTTGATATCTTATAACACTCGAACAAATCCTTTTAAATTAGTAGTTACAGTAAAGATATTTAATTCCTGCACCATTCGACCAGTCTTCTGTGGGCGATCGCTAATCGTACCGTCGCATGTACATGCATGTATATATATATATATATATATATATATATATATATATATATATATATATATATATATATATATATATATATATATATATATATATATATATATATATATATATATATATATATATATATATATATATATATATATATCACCCATGTAGCTGTGTAGTACAGCTACATACAGTTGGTCGTTTCTATACTCAAGTAATAAGGTGGTAAACAGGCATGCTTTCGCGTAACATGCCCGTCAAGCTCGCATATTTAGTGCAGGAAGTAAATATCTGCGTTGTAGTTTCTTTTTATCTTGTAACGACATTTACAAAAATCACACAACCATGGCATGAATTGAAGGCATGACATGGTGAGAGAATGTTTTTGCCTTCGGATTAGAATGCGTATCGAAATTAGTCTTCTCACTGTGTTGTTTTGCCGGATTCGTCCATACGTATGTCGTAAAAACTATTGTACCATTACAGCCATTCTTCAGCGATTCAAGCTTCATGTACTCATCCATAACATAATAGTACACGTACACGAAGGGAATATCTTATTTCATCATAAGCTCGACTGAAAACAACTATTGATACTCTGGCACAGATGCAATTGTCGGTTATGAGCTCTCTACAGTCCTCAGATGACCAGACAGCTATATTGATCTTCACCAGAGATCAAAAATACACAGAGGCATTCGATTCGATGTGGACCAGTCGTTAGCTGTATTGTGAAAGTATATAAGACGTATAACGATTTTCCCTTTCCTGTAGCACGAAAGAGACGAAGACTATGGCAGTGATGATAGCCTTAACCCTTATGCTGCTGGTGACTAAATTGGCCAATACAAAATGATGCAAAAATCTAAAAAAAAATGGCTGAAACCCTGGCACATGTGTACTTATATGAGAGTACTCAGCGAGAGCTACCTAATAATTACCAACATGACATGATTTAGATGTTTTTTTAAAAATCGTTTCGCTTTGTGCTTAGGACGAAAGTAGCCTCAGCATTGGAAGAGTTAATGCAGTCTAGAGATGGCGATGAAACGATATGGAAAATGAAAGCAAAACAACTGGTTGACTGGGTCTACAGACAGTGCAAACTCTGCACTAGAAATACATGATAAATAATATTGCTGATATCATACAAATATGGCACTTTGGAGAGTACAATATCAATTTTTATTGCACTATGAAAAATGATATAGCACATGGTGCTTGCGCCGAGTGCAATATCATTTTTCAGAGAGAAATATAAATTGGTATAGCACGAAACCGAAGTGCCACATTTGTATTATAATATGCCTATTGCTCATTCAAATGAAATAAATTAATGATTCATAGTATTATGAAAATGGAAATATTATTGATATGTTTTTCCATTTCCAAGTTTTACCACAAACCATTGTAAAATAAGTGTTACTCTTATATTACGTATATAACAACAGAATAAGACATAAAACTGCTGGAAATGATAAGTCTGAATACTAGTATTGATTAATATACTAAAATGGGGGGGATTCGATGCTAATACGAAAGTCATTATTATTATATAAACTACATAAAGTATTAGTTTTGTAACACACAATGTAACACACCTTATTTTAAGTGCGTTCCTTAAAGACTGTGAAAATACACATTTTACATTTATACTGAAAGTATTTGATTTTACATTCATACTGAGCGTATTTGATTCTACATTTATACTGACCGTATTTGATTTTACATTTATACTGAACGTATGTGTTAGTTCTACAACTAAACTCTGTAGCGTTACGTTCAGATGTTGGTGTCAAGACAATTTGATGGTTCCACAAATAAATAATATCGCCATTGTTTTGATTGATTTGCCCAATATGAGTATGTGCTACTGTTGCACCATATCACCAGGACCTTTTTCGATATATCGAGAGTACGTCTATATCTGCCGTCCGGATCAAGATCACAATAAGACGATAATAATAATTGCCTGTTGCAATCTTGATTGATGGGGAGTTCACAGAAAGTTGAAAGCGAGAGATTTTCTACGGTAGAAAGGGCTTTAGAGGAAATGGCTACCATAGAACAACTTGGCTTATGCTTAATATTTCATAAGCTAGGAAATGCATTTTCCTTTGAGAGGTTCAGCAGCATCCGAATTGATACATCGGAGGAAATTATCAAATGTTGGAAGTATGGAATATCCAGGGGCGCTTTGTTAACCCGCTTATGCTTTTATCAATTTAACACAGGAATGCTCACAGGGGACAAGACCGGCTTGACAAATTTGATTAAACCGTGTTGGCAAAAGCAAAGTTTAGAACATATTTGAAGGAGAAATGTTGATCAGAACATAACTAACAACTCCCCTTCAAATATGCTATTAAGGCATTCTTAAATCGTCAGTTATAATCGAAATTATCATAGATCCAGACGACAATTTTTGAGGAACCTCTTGATTACCTTTAGTTGGTACAGTAACGCCTAAAGATATGGTATGCTTTTGGAAATGAAGTCTAAATTCACCACATACTTGAAAACGAGTTTATTAGTTCTGTTATAATCAAAACCAATATTATCTAATCGATGCTTGGGTGGTGCTTTTGTTTTGTTGGAAAGAAGAACATGTGTGCAGCCCATGTGTGTTTATATGCACAGGACATCTGTAAAAATAAAGGCAATGTGTTTGTACACAACATAGCACAAGGCCTCACACCAAGTCTTAGTAAAACAAGATGAAGAGCAAACATACTCACAGACATCTGCCGGACACAGCAACTCACTAGCACTATTCACCACAGAGCCACTCTCTCAAGCCATACCGCAGGGCAAGTGCGTACATTTAACCTATTAATACTTGAGAATTACTCCAGAAATCGTCTGGATCTAAGATACTTTTGACGATAACTTTTTAATTTAGAATGATTTTACAAAATATTTGAAGAAGAGTAGTTGGTAATGTTTTGATCTACATTTCACCTTTAAATATTTTGCCAATTATGCTTTAGCTTGAAGATTTCATCAAAATTGTGAGGCGGGTTTTGACCGCGACGAGCATTAATGAGTTAATCCATGGCCAGGAAATCAAACAACACAACCTGTTTCCGCCTCTCTTAGGTACCTGAGAGCACTCGCTATGTGCCAAACGTGAGGTCTGGAGCCTCCTTATATCCTGGTCCGTGGTAAGTAGATGCACACTTCAGGAAACTGCCAGCGATGTGTGCAATGGCAGCGTCGCCTTTGACTCGCTGAGCAAACTGGTCTTGCGCTGGCTTGCCGTGTTGTGGGGGCGACGCAGAGCTGTCAGCGTCGCGTTAGACTTGCTGCGCAAATTTGCATGAGACTAAATTTGAAAATTTGCGCTAAATTGCCGTATTTTCGGGATGACACAACTGTCAGCGTTGCGTTGGGCTTGCTCGGCAAACTGGTCTTGCGCTAACTTGCAGTAATGTGGGGGCGACGTACCTGTCAGCGTTGCCTTTGACTTGCTTTGCAAACTGGCCTTGCGCTAGCTTGCAGTGATGTGGGGGCAACGCAACTGTCAGCGTTGGACTTTGTGTGCAAACTGGTCTTGCGCTGTGGGGCGACGCAACTGTCAGTGTTGTGCTTTCTGTGCAAACTGGTATTGCGCTAGTCCGCCGTGCTTATAGGGGTCGACGTAACTGTCTGCGTCGTGTTGGACTTGTTCCGCAAATTGGTCTTGCGCTAGTCCGACGTGCT
>OZ012688.1:26847710-26876418 GCA_963942565.1 Maea johnstoni
AGTATTACATAATATCATGAATTTCATTCTTTTTATCATGAATATATATGTTAAAAATGCAGTATTACGTTATTATGTTGTTGTTTTTTTGCTTCATTAAGTTTGAAGCATCTTGGCCTATATTGCTATTTCTGGTAAGAAAATGGCCAAGCGGTTGTTGTGAATCATGTCGATTCTACTATTTGGGTCATCACAATATTGGGTCTGGGAGATCCTATCACATAAATACAATGTGTATGGGATTTGCCTTATGGTAATAATCCACCTTATTTTTAAAACACACATGGATTTCAAGACTTTAAAAGGTGTGTTTGGTCACAACTGATACGGTAAAATGAAATTAAGAAAAGGGAATTTATCTAAATTTGTGGTACAAAACATGAGGTTCTGGTGTATCAGACTAATCAACACTAAATGAATAAAGGAATAAAGAAAATGTGTGCATTGCTGACATTATTCGTTTACATACACACATATACATGTTAAGAGTATGGCATTTCTATACAGTTAAAATGGCACTTCTACACAGTGATGTGTGGTGAATGGCGTTTAGTGGCAATTTAGAAAACGATGGTATTAAAAAAACGAGCGAAGAGTTTACAAAACAAATGAGTAGGCATTAAGTGCTGATTAGTTCAGTGATAACATTCCGTAACTATCTTAAGTGTCACTGCCTCTCTTAAAGACCCTTCTGTTCATCCTCACGCATCTCATCACAGTCAACACATCAAGCAACACCTAATCCTTCCCACAGAAACAGCACGCAAAACATTGCCTGTAACGTTATCAAATAGAACCCACATGTACGAAGCATCTTTCATGCTTCTATTCAATAATGCATCTGCCCTGATGGCAGTGTGTCTAAGGCGTGTCTCTGACCACTGTCCGGGGCATATGAGAAAGTTGCCAGTGACTTGGGGTTATGCGTTGTTTTTCGCCTGGTACACAGGTTTCCTCCACCAGTTACAAATGGCTAAAGTCCAGCCCAGCTACTGGCCAGAAGATGATTAAAATGACAGACAATACATTAATTAATCCCTCGTTTCCATACACAACCTGGCCGCAATATGGCAGAAAAGTGACGAACAGCAAAATTCAAAATTCAGTGAGAAAATGTTATTTATTCTTCAGAAAGACCAATATGGACAAAGTATACGTAAATTTAATATGTTTGCAAGAAAAGGTTAACATAGAGTTGGCTCTAGGGTAATACAGAACCATTACCGCTGGCACAGAGGTAATGAATTGTTGAGGCTGCTGACATGCCCTCCTGTAAGCCCCCTTAACCAGCTCCTTATTCAACACAGCTAAGCGGACTAGGTGGGGTCTGTCCGCATTATCTTTAGCGCTTGATTTAAGTATTGTTCTCGTATGTTGGGGAATACTCAGACTCCTGTTGGTCCTGGCAGAGCTGCTTGTATGCAGAGAGAGCTACATGTATTATGCAATCAGGAGTAGTAGTGTTATAGTTAGCGGCTGTGAGTGATTGTTTGTTTGTGAGCAGATTTCGCCGCTTTTGACCGCCCGGGTGACTTGGCAACGTGATAGAAATACGGGAATAAGAGGAAATCGTCATACTCCTGCATGTCAGTTACCATAGTGGTATATATATATATATATATATATATATATATATATATATATATATATATATATATATATATATATATATATATATATATATATATATATATATATATATATATATATATATATATATATATATTTTACATATATATATATATATACATATATATATATATATATACATATATATATATACATATATATATATATATATATACATAACATATATATATATACATATATATATATATATATATACATATATATATATATATATATATACATATATATATATATATATATATATATATATATATATATATATATATATATATATATATATATATATATATATAATATATATATATGTATATAATATATATATATATATATGTGTGTTTATATATATATATATATATATATATATATATATATATATATATATATATATATATATATATATTTATATATATATTATATATATATATATATATATATATATATATATATATATATATATATTATATATATATATATATATATATATATATTATATATATATATATATATATATATATATATATATATATATATATATATATATATATATATATATATATATATATATATATATATGCTCTTCAAAACCGTAATGTACGTGCCGTCACTGTTTTTATACCATGTCATACAGTGCCGACATTTGATACCAGTACCAGTTGACCGACTTCGTCCAGTACCTGGTTGTACAAACACCCATGGTAACATGTCAAAGAAAAAAGCCAAACGCGTTAGTGACCCACGTGAATCAAAATTGTGAACCAAAGCTACCTTCAGTCGTTGGGTCATCCATGTTCAGGTAACTGGTTGGCAATCGGGCGTGCTGTCGTGTATCATGCCTGTGCTGTCCACGCGTTTAATGTAGGAATTAAATGTCGGCACTGTACATCTTGATCTGCGCACTGGAAGAGCAGCTTATACTTTCTGTTCTGCGCATGAAGACGCTTGGCGAGTCTACATGGAAAACAGTTTTATTCCAGAAGCGGCTCAGTGGCGCATCATCGGGAGCCATCCAAAGCTCCTGGGTAAGGTTAATCAAATAAAGTCCATTGCAAGGTAACAGTACCGCACCTGGATGTACTAATTGGATGTTAGTTAAAGTGCCTTGTTCTGAGACAGACCCTAGTGCCAAACTCAATAATCCCTCATGTATTCCAGATGAGCCACTTCTCGTTCACTCATTCAGTAGATCACATTGATCAGCATATAGATTTATCTTGATATCATTTACCATACAGATGCCTGGATATGTATATAAATTGAGATAACGGTGTCTGTGAGAAATACTTTATATTTCAAAATGATGTCTGCGAGAATTTCTTTTTATTCTAAAATGTAGCGCATCCCTAATGACACGATCAGGTTCTTTGGGTAGCAAAATCAAAATTCCAAAAACATCCAATATTCTCACTAATCTTTCTTACTCAAGCAATCATAGATACATCTCATGGAGATTGAAATGCATGCAGACTTTTCTCCAGGGTGCCTTAAGACCATCGGTATTTCACACAGGGATTAAGCCTTTCAGCTTGCTCCCATCAAAGGCAACAGACCATTAAGACCAGGAGAGAGTGTTTTAAAGAATGGATCTCTAGAGGTCGAGAAATCCGGTAATAAAATCCTCAGAACGTACCACCAGCTGATGCCTAGGACGCCGGGAAAGTGGTTGTTGTGCCATTTTGTCATGCATCTCTTGTGAAAGTTGGAGAGAGAGAGAGAGAGAGAGAGAGAGAGAGAGAGAGAGAGAGAGAGAGAGAGAGTATACAACTAATAAATTTTCCCCATCTCTAGCTTCAAGTGTCCTTAAACCTTGTACGTCCAAATTGTGATTATGCTCATAAATGCCTGGTGCAAATTAAGTTGCAGTTGCACTGGGGAGTATAGGCCAATATGCAGCACCAGGTTGTTCATGTTTCATGATCTTATAAGATTGTGGGGCACCATAGTCAGATTAATCTTGCATTGAGCACTATATTCCCACATGCAATTGCATAATGTTTGAAAATCGTAAGGGGTCGTTAAGAGAGGCGAGCCAGCCTCTTCTCGAAATGAATTTGGTCATTTCTTAGGATTTTCTTTAAGGGGTGCAGGTGCTCCCACTCAGGAACAAGTATTTCTTCGTGGTACAGTGCCAACATTTAGTCCTGCAATAAATGAGTGGGCAGCCGAGGATATACACGACCGCACGTGCGATTGCCACTCAGTTTCCTGGGCATAGATGCATGGATTAACTCACAACTGAAAGTAGTTTTGATTCGCGAGGTATGTGGGACATTGATATGTTTGGCTTATTCTTAACGTGATCCATGGGTGCTTGTACAACCAGGCAATGCAGATGCCTGGTAGACTGATGCAGGAATTGAATGTCTGTACTGTAATCGTACTGGCAGACGCCTGGTAGACTGGTGCTGGAATTTAATGTCTGTACTGTAATCGTTGACCTCTTATCCGTTGATTGTATTCATTAAGGGCATTAATTCCTTCTGTTCGACACCTAGGCGAGCAGTTGTTGATTGGCATGAAAGAGAAGATTCGCTTCACCCATGAGGTCACAGAAGACAATGGCCTATTGCGCAACTCATGCAATAAACTCCCACTGCACCATGTCACTAATTGAAAATCAATATAGTCTCATATGGAGACAGTGAGAAATTACAATTCTAGCCAAAGGGAGCTGCGACTAGAGAATCGTGATGAAAGGACCTAACTAGAGCCAAGGACTCTCCCTAGGGAAGTCACGTGAACATGACTCATTTGTTGCACTTATTTCTTACTAATGTGCACAATCGTATTCCATGAATCTCCAAGATTTCCAAAATAAGGAAATGAAAAAATAACAACAACAAAATCGTATAGAAAAGCACTGTATATATTTCCTCAACATTAAAAACCCAAAATTAGGCGGGTGAAAATGGAAAAAGGATCAGTATTTCCAATTAAAATGTTGAGTCTCATGACGATAGTCTTTTTTTTGTTTTTGTTCCTAAGATATTTCACATTATCATTAATTGATATTTTTTGCATTTGTAACTTCAGGTTTGTCCCTTTCAACAGTGCTGGTGATTTCGCGACGGAGCCATTATTACTTTTTTGTCCATTTCTACACAAACATTCCCAAAGTATTTCTCAATTGCAAAGGTACCATCAGTCGCCCTTTACAAAGCTACACGGTTATACATGAAGAACAATCAGACAAATCCATCGAAAAACTGCAATAACATGCATGACCTTTCATATTTTTCAAAGGGCCACGCATTGTTGACCCTTCTGTGAACTCGCTGAGTGGTACATTCTTTGATATTATTTATTCCTCTGTGTTCATATTGTATGGTCTCACGTACATGTAGGGTAATGCTGACGGTCCATTGTTTTATCATATCTTGTATGTATCATTTAACTATGGGTGAGGACTTAAATAAAATCTTATCTTGTCGTATTTTTGGTACGTGTACCTGGACCTAAATCCGTAACAACATCATGGTGTTTTGGAATTTCCACAATTGCATATGGACATGGCAATTCCACCAGGGAAAATGCCACAAAGATAAAAAGTTATTCGCCTTGACTAATGATATTCAACAAATAGCAGCTGCTACGGTCAAATGTGCCATAACATGTCATTGAAACATATTGAGCCTACATAACGACTGGTTTATGGTTCTATGGGTTTAGAAACTTCAGTGCGATGGCAGTAAAATAATCACGCACACACACACACACACATACAATATATATATATATATATATATATATATATATATATATATATATATATATATATATATATATATATATATATATATATATATACATATATAAGTATGTATATATATATATATGTATATATATATATATATATATATATATATATATATATATATATATATATATAAATATATAAATATATATATATATATATATATATATATATATATATATATATATATATATATATATATATATATATATATATATGCATATATATATATATATATATACATATATATATATATATATATATACATATATATATATATATATATATATATATATATATATATATATATATATATATATATATATATATATATATATATATATATATATATATATAGGTTTAGAAGCCTGCATATAAAAGTTAGTGTACTCGACGCTGTCCTTAATATTTTGTATTAAAGCACATGATGCGATGTATGCAATTATTAGAGGTATATGCATATGTATATTACATGTATATTGTTGCCACGAACCACGCATACTGCCAGGTCTGAACAATCAAAGTAAACTGGTCTGATACACTTCCACACACGCATTATTATGCGTGTATCAAACTCTTGAAAAAAGAACAATTTAAACAAGTTTGCCTTCACCTGACTGAGTGTTTTTATTCTTTGATAACTGCAATAACTACGCCTAGGCATGGAATAATCAATTGTGATGAATGCATTAGTTATAAGATAGTTACCATTAGACCCAGGGACAAACAGTTTATGTTTAACAATATGTACACAGCTTTTATCCTTTAATCACTGCTATAACCTCGCCTAAGCATGAAATGTTCAAATGTGATGATTGAATTCGTTACAGATAGGTACTATTAGACACTGGGACAAACATTTATGTTTAATTATATGTACACAGCTGTCAATATCAGAAGCATATGCAAACAACTATATCGAACGACTGGTTCATTTGCAAGGCTATGGAAAATAAACGTTTCATTCCTTACTGTAGTGCCAAACATAATCATTACAACCACTTCCAATGAGAGCCATAACAATTCTCCTTGGTATTATTCAAATGGGAATTCGTCTGGTTGCATGTGACGAGCAAAGGCTGATATCTGTATTAGATACTATCAATCTAAAATAGCTTGCCCCCATACTCAGCAAGGGTGTCTAAAAATCACATTCTCTCGCCGATCAATCATTCACACTGCCATGCTCCTCTGTATTGCCAACTTCCAAAGCTCGCACCACCAGGACACACGGAGAGATATTATTTCAGAAACATAAACGTCACCACATATAGCAAAGTAGTGTACTTCTAGCAAAAGATGGCACCAATAGTGTGGATGCAGATATTGCAAAGTTGCATATTTCTGACAATAGATGGCGCCAATAACGTGGCTGCAGACGGTTGTCAATGGTGAGTCTCTTTTCAAAAATACTCAAGACTTAAGATCCCCAAATCAAAAAATGAAAAGACTTGTAACCATCTTCAAGTCATAGGCAAGCCACCCAATTCAAATTACTCCATAGAAGGATAGTGACAAACAAGAAATTGTGTGACATGGGTATAAAAGAAAATAGTATGTGTACATATTGTATGGAAACATTAGAAACAATTGAACACGCATTTTTATATTGTAATACAGTGACAAGACTATGGAAAGAGGTGGAAACGTGGTTAAGATTACATGTAGATGGACACATATCACTTAATAATGTAGATAAAGTGTTGGGCATATCAAAGGGAGATAACATAGTGTACAAAACTATAATGGCAACAAAAAAGGTTATTTATAAGAATAGACAGAAAGGTAGTCAGTACAGTGTTAGAGAAGTACAGGCATCCCTTAAGTCCCAAATGAAATGTGAGGAGTACCAATCGATCATTGAAAACTCTTTCAATTTTTTTTAGATATCTGGGAATTGGTATACAATTTATTATAAAAAAAAATTATAAAAAAAAATGGGCTCTGACAATTTGACAAACATATAGTTTTTAAGAGACCCTGAGAGATATACATGTATAAGATATATGAATTGTGATAATGTATGAAAAATATATACTATGTTGAATTTATAACATACATGTATGTTTATGAAAAAGAGAGAAAATAAAAAACAGCAGTTTTTGCGAAATTAAAAAAAAAGCCACCCAAGGCAGCAAGTAGGAGACGGCAGGGGCCAGGGTTTATACTTTTACCCCGACCAAAGATATATATAGATGTCCACTAGTACAATGTTTACCCAGTACCGTATACAGTACAGTACTGTACAGTACTTACAGTACCACCTCATCTAATGGTTCATGATTATTCACTCAACTAAACACGTCTTGACTCCCAGGGACACTTTATAATTTGTTTAGTACTTATGTCTAAAATCGATACATCTAATAAAAAAAAATTCATATGTAGCCATACCAAATGCTTTGGCAATTCAACGTGGAAATCAAATGCAATTAAAGTACATGTACCGTTTCAATCTGCTTATAACTTTCTCCTAAGTTAAAACATGTGGACACTAGGAATATGTGTTTTAACTCCTTCCATAAAATACAAATACACTACGAATTACTTTCTATGCTGACTACAAAACCGTGATTGTTTATAACCGTATAGTGCTATTGTCTCAAGAATATTGAGAAGTTGACTTACTGCAAATTAGTCTTGGTTTCATTCTTTTGTTTGCTTTTTATCTCTGACTGATACCTCGACAAAAGAAAAGAGTATGGACACCTTCTCTTAAGCTTGCCTGGTGAAGCAGGAAGCAGAGCCGGCCAATGAGCCATTTCATTAACAGGCCTCTCTGCTTCACTGAGCATTTGCAGTATATCTTGAGAAATGGCAGAGTTACATTTCCCTAGATGTCCCAAACGAGAAAACTGGATTTGAGGCCTCATTTTCCTCTACCACTTGACTGCAAAATGGGGAGATACCATTAATACAGAAAAAAACTACTACCGTGTTGTTCAGAAGCTATTAACAATACCACATTCAACTATCTGTCATGACAAGATTTAAACACAATCCCAGTCTCACAAACATCTTAACACTAGTCGAAAACCTATCCTTGGACAATCACATTAATCTTCTCAATGGTGCAAAAAGACGATTGACATACCAGAATAACAGCAATACATAGTCTCCTCTGATACTATGTAACCTTTTAAATACCATAGTTTGCTCTTCTTTAGAATATGTTGATGTTGTGGGGGGAGAATGAATGCCCTAATTACTTATCTGAAAAAACTGTTTAGTATTAAGCTACGATAATCTGAACTTGTGTTTGAGTTTCTCACCCATCATACTGGCAGTTAGTGCTACAGTAAATCTCTCCTCGGATTGTTTCCACCAGCACAGTCCTGTCCCTTGGTATGAAAACTTGTGTTGGTCGTTTCACAAAAAAAAAACAATCCTGTTTCATCTATATTGAAAATGTCTTCAGGTCTGTACCCCTCACATATTGCAAGAAGTTTTTTCTTCCAGTCATCAACAGTGGTTGTGCCAACATCACCTCTCTCACCAGTCATTGTTCTAAACATATTATACTGTTTCTTTTATGAAATGAATCAAGCCATCCATTAGATGCTTTAAAGTGTCCTTGTTCAGATATTTTGCAAATTTCAAAGCCTTTTGCTGGATCAATGGTCCACTGACAGGCATACGGCGTTTGGTAGCATCTTTAAACCAGTTTCTAAAGTCACAGTTCATTTATCTCATCATTTTCTGAGGTTTTGCGCAGACGTTTACTGGCCCCAGAAATGTTGTTTTCATACTCCTCCAGCACCTCTGCGTTTCCCTTCAAAATGTTCTAAACCTAGGTTTTACCAACTACAAAGTCCTTCGCTATCTTATGAGCACTTCTGTTCTTATCGTTGAGCTCTATTACGTCAACTCTTTCTACCAAGCTAAAATACATTCTTTTAGGTGGCATCTTTTCCTGGGTTATCAACTGTACTACACAAAATCTCAAAGAAAAGTAACATGTGACCTCATTTATCATTAGGAGAAATGAAGACAAAATTGCAACAGAACATTAGCTGGCTTGGAATAAATTGCACTTACAATGGTCCCGACATAAGCGGTGGTGTTTGTTCACAGGGGAAATGTGGCCCTTGGGAAGAAAAAGGGTGGTCTCTGGTCGTTGTTGATTGGGGGTCTCTATTCGGAGGGTAACTATTATACAAATATGGCACTTGGGTGAGTGCAATATCAATTTTTATTGCACTCTGAAAAATGATATTGCACGAGGCGCATGCGCCGAGTGCAATATCATTTTTCAAAATGCAATGAAAATTGATATTGCACGAAACTAAAGTGCCATACTCGTATTTGTTTTACTATATGCCTACTGCTCATTCAAATAGAATAATTCACCAATTGAAAGAATTATGAAAATGTAAATATTATTGTAGTTGTCATAAGTCATTTGCTATAAATAACACGAGCCATAGCTTGAACACACTTGACGATGACGATTTATTGACGAGTTATACAGCTTGACATTTCAGTGGCGATATCTTGAAAGTGGTTCAATCTAGAAAGAACAATCAAAGAAAAACCTCAATATACACCAAGTACACAAATCTCAAAAATACACAGAAATATACCAATATTTCCTATCAAATATCTCCAAATATGCTTTAATACACAAGTTACTCGTATATCAAGTTACTGTAATGACCAAGTTATAATAATGACCAAAGAAACTGACAGAAAGAAGTAAATGGACAAAATGAGCTATTTCATTGTTATGCAAATTAGATGGACAGAGAACTAAATCCTTACTGGTTACACAATGTACATGTCAGAAATCATTAAGGTATAACTTAACAATCCTAAATCTCATATGCACAAATATTAGCTCAATGTTGACCTAAGACACTTATATTACAGATACAGTACAACTTATTACTTGATGGTTGATAATAAATGACAAATACTCACAACTTTGGGCTCTCCAATGTAAACACAGTGACAAATTAAATGGCTTCTTGTTCTCTTCCCAGCCTCCTATTGGACCAAGGAAGAACTAAACACAAAGGGTTAATTCCCAGTGGAGCCACCTATTGGCAAAACTCTGAACTACAATACCATTACTACCAGTAATCAATGACATACAATAAACATAACCACACACACAAATTAAACTAAAGTGAAATCATTTACCAATTTTCCTCCAATAAACACATATAACACACCAATACCAAAACCTGTATTCTGTCCGTTACACCGGCCCCTTAAATGTGAGCATCAATCGAACATTTACCATTCTAAACTTAAGGACAGAAAGTTCATTTAGCATTGTCACTTCATCTTACACCTCAGAAGCACATTGAAAGTGTTTCTATCTCTTAACTCCAATGTCTGAGAAATCAGCTTCCTCCAGCAAGCACACTTTGTTGACTGGTCGCCTCAAAGTTGTTGTCTTAGTCTCTACCTCTACTGCCCGTACCAAACCATCCCTTCCAGGGAAAGTTTTCACCACTCTAGCGATGGGCCACACGCTGCGGGGAGTTGTCTCACCAACGACTAACACAATGTCACCTATCTCCAGATTTCTCTTGGGTTGGAACCACTTTTGCCTATTTTGTAGTATAGGCAAATACTCTTTGACCCATCTGGACCAGAACAAATTGGCCATATATTGTACTTGCCGCCATCGTCGTCTAGTGTACAGGTCCTCCTTCACAAAACACCCAGGAGGCAGTGAAGGACCTGATCTCAAAAGTAGTAGATGGTTGGGTGTCAATGACTCCAGGTCCTTTGGATCAGCTGACACTGTCGTTAAGGGTCGACCATTCACAATTGCTTCCACAACACATAACAGCGTTGACAGGCCCTCATCGTCAACCACTTGTTCCTTCATCACTGCCCTCAATACCTTGCGTACTGTGCGGATGAGTCTTTCCCACACACCTCCCATGTGAGATGCAGCAGGTGGGTTAAAGTTCCACTGAATTCCATTTTGGTGTAGGTACTCATGAATCTGCTTCTGATTCCAACCTGCAATTGCTTCTCTGAGCTCCTTTTCGGCTCCAACAAAGTTTGTACCATTATCAGATGTTATCTCCTTGGGTTGACCACGGCGACTCATGAACCTTTGAAGGGCGTTTATGAACGAATGAGTATCTAACGAATGGGCAACCTCGATGTGCACAGCCCTGATTGCAAAACACGTGAACAAACAACCGTAGCGTTTTAACTGACTTCTGCCACGTTTCACAAAGAAAGGTCCAAAAAAGTCTACACCCACGTAAGTGAAGGGAGCCTCTCCGGGGGTAACTCTATTCTCTGGCAGATCCGCCATCTTTTGTCCACATGGTGGTGCACAACGCTTTTTGCAGTCAAAACACCCACTTAATACTCTGCGCACTGTTGACCTGGCACCAACGATCCAATACTTCTGTCTGATGTCAGAGAGAACATACTCTCTACCACTATGACCTAATTTCTCATGAGCATCCTTGACAATCAGGTCAACCACATGATGGTTTCTGGGTAAAATCATCTGATGGATCACGTCTTCTGGAAGGGGCGCATTCTGCAATCTACCACCAATAACCAATACGCCTTTTGATGACATCAGTGGTCCCAAGCGAAAGAGACTACTCGAACGCTTCACTTTGCATGCACCATTACCACAGGTACTGTCCAGTGCAGCAACCTCACTTCCAAAATGTTGCCTTTGAAGGTATTGAATGACTAAGCATCTCATCTGCACTTAATCCTCTCGAACAGTCATCAGCTGGATTGGATTGTGAGTCCACATAACGCCATTGCATAGGAGAGGAACCTTCCCGAATAGTTGACACCCGATTCTCAACAAAGGTGTGAAAACGTCTATCTTCACTAATGACATACTGCAGCACACATGTACTATCAGTCCAGAAAGTTGAACTGTGAATGGGTAGGTTCAGTTCACGTCGAATCATGTGATCAAGACGAACCGCCAAAGTTGCTGCTGTCAGTTCTAATCGCGGGATGGTCAGCTGTTTGATCGGAGCTAGACGTGATTTGGCCATTAACAGGCAGCAATGAATATGTCCTTCAGAGTCTGTCAATCTTATATAACTTGCTGCACCATAGGCCATCTGAGAAGCGTCTGCAAAGTGATGTAACTGGATTTGCACTATCTCCCCTTTTAGTTCGGGCTGTATACACCGGCGAACTTTGAACTTTCCCATCTTCTCTAGATCTTGCCTCCAGCACAACCATGTCTCTAATGCATCATCTGGCAACACGTCATCCCAGTCTAACTTGGAACGCGTGAGATCCTGGATAAGCTTCTTTGCAGTGATTGTGAACGGACAAGCAAATCCAAGCGGATCGTACACTGAGCTGACAATGCTAAGCAGTCCACGCTTTGTCAAGGGTTTTTCACTTAATGTAATCTTGAAACTGAAGCAGTCCAACTCTACGTCCCAGTAAACACCGAGAGCACGCTCTGTAGGAAGAGCTTCACAATTGAGGTCACGACCTTTGACCTGTTTTGCCCTGTCCTCCTCTTCAATTGTAGACAAGACATTCCTGCTGTTACTTATCCACTTGGTAAGTCTGAAACCACCTCTCTTTAGAAGAGTGCACAGTTGGTCTACCATGCGGATGGCCTTGGTTTCATTCACAACAGACTTAAGACAGTCGTCGACGTAAAAGTCTTTCAGCACAGTAGCTACTGTTTCAGCATCAAACATGTCACGATTGTCCTCGGCTGTGCGGCTCAGAGCAAAAGAACAACAGCTAGGGCTCCAAGTACCTCCAAATAAGTGCACTGTCATTCGGTACACTTCAGGCTCTTTATCCATGTCTCCATTTGGCCACCATAAAAAGCGTAGCGCATCTCGGTCTTCAGGTACAACACACACCTGATGAAACATGGCTTCAATGTCTGACATGATAGCCACTGGATACTGTCTGAAACGCAGTAGCACACCAAACAATCCATTCAGAAGGTCCGGCCCCTGTAACACCTGGCTATTCAGTGATACACCCTGAAAGCTTGCCTTACAGTCAAACACGACGCGAACTTTGTCAGGTTTCTTCGGGTTATGCACGGTATGATGCGGAAGATACCACACTGTATCACTTCTGTTGAGCTGGTCCTCCTCAACCTTCTCCGCATAACCTCTTTCCAAGAGATCACTCATGAAATCAGTATAAGCCTTGTGCTTGGTCTCATCTCTTGTAAGTTGTCTTCGAAGGGATTCCAATCTCTTCTCTGCCATTTCTCTATTGGGTGGCAAGAAAGGTGGGCGTCGCCTGAACGGAACCGCCAGCATGTAGTGACCATCCTCTCTATGACGGATGGAATCCTCCCAAATGGAAACCGCACGTTTGTCTTCAATCGATAAGCCTCGCTTTTCTCCAACCAATGAGTCTTGACCCTCAATTTTCCAAAACCTTTCCAACTGTTCGTTGAGGTCATGATCAACTTGTACAAAATTGGAAGTGGCTTTGTGTTTGCTGCTGGCGCCACCTAGTGGCCCATTCAATGTCCATCCCAATATAGTTTTCGTAGCATACGGATCACCTGGTTTCCCACGTCTGAGGTCTATTGGGATTAAGGCATCGGGAACATCCTGGCCAATCAATAGGTCCACCTTGCGAGCATCAATTTCCGGGAACTTGACATCCTCAAGATGTTTCCATTTATTCAAATCTTCAGATCTGCCAAGGTTATTCTGATTGACAGACAGAACTGTCCTTGTATACACCTCGGGTATCTTCAACACATTCTCCTTTGACACATCTGAAACCTCTAGGCATACAACAAGAGTCTCAGTTTCACTATTTGTCTTCTCCAGTGTTGTTAAAGACAACAGTTCCTTCTCACCACTAACACCGAGTTGCTGTACTAGTTCCTGAGAACAAAATGTGTTAGTGGAACCAGGGTCTAGTAATGCAAACGTATGCATTGACCGTCGAGATCCCGGAGCACGAACAATCACTGGCACGATTGGCAGGGCAATCCGCATCGCTTGACTAGGTCCGGAAACACTATAATTCACACCATGATCCACTTCTGCAAAAGTACTTTGAGCCTCTGATATCACAGCTGGAACCACAGGTGCACTTGGCTCCCTAGTGTCAGTACCATCAAGCATATGTAAAAACTTTGTATGCTTTGCTCCACATCCTGGTACAGAGCATGTGCGTCTCAGCCAGCAACTACTTGCGAAGTGCCCAGGCTTCAAACAGTTCCAACACAATTTCTTGTCATTCACAAATTTAAGTCTGTCCTCAACTTTCATCTCTTTGAATGAGTTACAGCCAAACAGTGAGTGAGCACCAGCACACTTGAAACACTTCACAACATACGCACTGGAACCGGAACTGGAACGGCGATTCTCACTCTTGACTTCAGTGGCAGAATTATAGCTACTGCCTTTCCTGACTGTCCTCTTCTGCCATTCAGGCCTTTCTTTGGTATCAACAAGTCCACCATAAACAGGATCATTGGCTACCTCAGCAGCCTCCAAGACGAACTTTGTAACATCATCAATGTTTGGGTTTCTCATGTTCACTTTCCGTATCTGATGAGCCTTTGATCTCCATTTATGTTGCATGAAATATGGCAGGCGACTAATTATTTTCACCAAAGAGCTCTGTGAACTGATCTCTGCAGTGTTTCCCATGGCATGTAGAGTGTCCGCACAACTCCTCAATTCATCTGCATAATCTTGAATCTTATCTCTCTCATGCGGTTTGATAGCAGGACCGTTTGTTACTTTGTTGATCCAGGTTTCTGTAATCACAAATGCATTGCCGAATCTCTCCTCCAAAAGTTGACGAGCCCTTGCATATCCTTCCTCAGGCCTCATTACTGCACAACTTTGAATGACCATTTTTGCTTTGCCTGTGGTATATTGCAGAAGACGAGACAACTTTGAGCCACTATCAACAGTGTTCCGTTCCACATTATTGTCGAATGTACGGATAAAACCCCAGTATTTGAGAGGGTCACCGTCAAAAGTCATCAATTCCACCTTAGGAATCTGCATCGCATCAAGTAGCTGTCTCTGCTGGTGCTGCCCTTCTTGGATGATATGCACTAAGTTGCTGTTTTCACTATCAGGCCTGTATTCTTGCGCCAATGGATTCAACTGTGAAGGCGCAGTGCTGCCACCTATCAGTTGAGAATGTCCGGAAGGTATGCCAGTAGGATTTATGGCATAATACTGCGTAGGTGCACAAAGTTCAGTTGGATGTGGCTGTAGATGTTCAGCAGTGGCGCCATCTGTTGGACGAGACTGTGGATGTGCACCAGTGGTGCCACCTGTTAGATGCTGTTGCGAAGCACCAAGTCCATGCTGACTTGCTTGAACACCACCTATTGGATGTTGTTGCGAAGCACCAAGTCCATGCTGACTTGCTTGAACACCAGTGGCGCCACCTATTGGATGTTGTTCCGATGCGCGAAGCTCATAATGACTTGCTTGCACACCAGTGGTGCCACCTCCTGACAGGGTCGCATGGCCCTGCGATTGATCCTTGCTCTCTTTAGAAGTTACACTAGTGGCGCCACCTAGCCGAGTCTGTCCACACTGCCCTTCGGCCTCAGCCAACACACTTTCCTCGGCTTCAAGTTTCACCATTTCCGTTTCGAGGCGAAGTTTCTCTCGTTGTTGGCGTATCTTCATTTCTTGTTCATCTAACTCCTGTTGCCTAGTCAATGATGCAATTTCTGCTTTTAAAGCCGCTCTTTTTGCAGCTGCTTTCACGATAGCACTTGACAGTGATGACCGATGACTGCTCCTGCTACCATTGGCCGATTCTCCAAGTCGAAGTGATTTGTCTGTTTCAATTCCTTGAGCAAGTCTCCTTTCCACTGAACACTCATAATTGTTCACTTTTTCCATTAAGTGAACATACTTGCTCTCAACATCATCATAATATTCTTGAGACACCTCCTTGTCATCATCATCTGTTAGCAGTGAGTGGAATTCCCCATGTCTCTGTCGAAATCTCTTAATGGATTCCAATAATTCTGCTTTCTTTATTTTGACAACTTTGAAATCCTCTTCACTGTATCCCAGCATTGAATTGAAGATCTCATTTTCCTTCCTAGTCACAGCTGACTTGGCTGCCTTCCTTGCTTGACGATATTCTTGTAGCTTGCCTTTACTACCATTTGTGGCCAATGAATCAGATGAACCACCAGAAGCCATTATTCTTGTATAGCAAAGCACAGTTATTGAACTATGTAGTTGTCATAAGTCATTTGCTATAAATAACACGAGCCATAGCTTGAACACACTTGACGATGACGATTTATTGACGAGTTATACAGCTTGACATTTCAGTGGCGATATCTTGAAAGTGGTTCAATCTAGAAAGAACAATCAAAGAAAAACCTCAATATACACCAAGTACACAAATCTCAAAAATACACAGAAATATACCAATATTTCCTATCAAATATCTCCAAATATGCTTTAATACACAAGTTACTCGTATATCAAGTTACTGTAATGACCAAGTTATAATAATGACCAAAGAAACTGACAGAAAGAAGTAAATGGACAAAATGAGCTATTTCATTGTTATGCAAATTAGATGGACAGAGAACTAAATCCTTACTGGTTACACAATGTACATGTCAGAAATCATTAAGGTATAACTTAACAATCCTAAATCTCATATGCACAAATATTAGCTCAATGTTGACCTAAGACACTTATATTACAGATACAGTACAACTTATTACTTGATGGTTGATAATAAATGACAAATACTCACAACTTTGGGCTCTCCAATGTAAACACAGTGACAAATTAAATGGCTTCTTGTTCTCTTCCCAGCCTCCTATTGGACCAAGGAAGAACTAAACACAAAGGGTTAATTCCCAGTGGAGCCACCTATTGGCAAAACTCTGAACTACAATACCATTACTACCAGTAATCAATGACATACAATAAACATAACCACACACACAAATTAAACTAAAGTGAAATCATTTACCAATTTTCCTCCAATAAACACATATAACACACCAATACCAAAACCTGTATTCTGTCCGTTACAATTATTAATATGTTTTTCCATTTCCAGGTTTTACCACAAACCATTGGGTTATTGTAAATTTCTAAGCTGTAGTATATTCTTGTCTTAATTCAGTAATATCGCAATCAAAATACTATATATACCCGAAGAAGTCACTTGCATTAGTTTTAGAAATATAATGATTTATTTATTTAATTTAAAAATGTTTTTTACTAATTCCCTTCCTAATCATGATTTTACAAGAAGCCCAAACTCTTCTGAGTTCCTTGTCTCAATTCACTTTCTGTTGGCTTCCTTTTCAAGAGTTGAAGTTGAGAATTGAGCACATGAACCTGACAGCTCTGAGTCAGAACGGCTCCAGATCTAACAGTGTTAGTAACACCTATTGACCAATCAGCATAGAGAATTACAGCAGAGCAGGTGATAAATGAGTAATTTCTCTAGGGAGATTTTGAGCGGTATTTGTTGGCAGGTGGTCTCTCGTTCTGGTTTGACTGTACATAGAAAGATAGATAGCTATCCATTTGCTTTGATTACCCCGATTAAAACACCCTAAATGAAATGAAGCTACATGTATATTAAAAGAAATTTCCATTCCTTAGTTTACAACAGTACGCTATCTCAGTTGTCAAAAGTTTCAAGATAATGCTATGCTTTCCGAGGAGTTATTAGAGGTCGCATAGTTCAAATAAGGCACTACTTAGTGAGCGAGTATCATATTATTCATAACGCCTTATGTAAACTACTCTTGAAGAAGAAGAGTGCTTAGTCGTCTAGTGAAGACGCCTTTGGCTTACTAGCTGACATGTCAAGACATCCGGCGTGCTAACCTCAAAAGTCAATATTTCAAGTGCGATCTTCTGGATGACAGGATCTGAGGTCAATAAATATCGAGATGGAATAATCCGCATTGATAACTCCGGTGCTTAAATAAAGACATTGCCGCTACGAGAACGTTTTCCAAATCACGTCATCACCACTGGAGCACTGCCTAAACATTTCACGGCTAACTCGTCTCATACAGAGTTAGAACATATTTGCACACATGGGAGCATTATCGTATTGATACGATTTTCTTTTCTTTTTTTTTTTGGGGGGGGGGGGGGGGGGGGCGGGGGGGGGGGGCAAGTGTCAAAATTATAAGGTGTGTATTTGTATAAATTGTAAGGTGAAACGGACCATAGAGCCTACATGTCTTTAGTCTCGACAAGGGAAATCAAGGCCAACATTTGGAAGAAGTCAAAATGTTTGTGACCTCTTGCTACCTGGCCTACTCATGATTAATTTTTATATACAGTGCCAACATTTAATTCCTGCACTAAATGCGAGGGCAGCCCGGGCATAACACACGACCACATGCCCGATTGCCAATAGTTTTTTTGGCATATATGCACGGGTGACCTCACAACTGAACGTATCTATGATTCGCAAGCAAGGTGGGCCATTGATGTGCTTGGCTTCCTTTCTGACAAGTTTTCCATGGGTGTTTCTACAAAGATGCACTGGCAGACGTCCGGGTGACTGCTGCAGGAATAAAATTTCTTTACTGTGCTGTGCCTACTCAAACAATTTTACCCATGCGATTGTACATATTCAACTCATTAATTTGCCACTTAAACCCACTGGCAGACGTCCGGTCGACCGGTGCAGGAATTCAAAGTCCGTAGTATACACTTTTATAACCAGTTTCCGTAGCTATTGAATTATTGCTTCAATGGGCAGTCCAGCGTGCTAAATATGAAAATGAACGATGTCATAACCTAATCCCTGCTGGACTTGCACGCAATAATTGAGTTGCTGTGCAGTGATGAACATGTACAATACCGACCCGTCAAGATGACTGCCACATAATCATGCACTGTGACCTGAAACGGCATCCCAAAAGAGAGACAGCAAGAGAGAGAGAGAGCCAATGTTGTTGATGATATCAGAACCAGCAATGGTGAACAATGGCCAAAGGTAATGTGCATAGTCCCCTCTATAGAGATAGACCGAAAGTACTGCCGCGAAAACGACCTTGAATGGGCCTCAGACTTTACGGCACTAGGAATAAAGTACAATACCCTACATATATTAAATATTATGCTCAAAAATATTAAGGAAGAAATAGATGGTATAAAACATCCAATCCAAAATTGGATTTATCAGAATATTATAACGATCAGAAGAATATGTGTTACAAATAGCCCTATCATGTCCAAAATCATACATATCATCAAAGTCTTACCGGCGCCACAATAAGAATATATAAAAAAAAACAGTTAAAATAATTCTGGATTTTATTTGGACAAATAAGAATCATGAAATTAACTTAAAAAATACTATGTGAAAACATTGAAAATGGCGGTTTGGAACTGATAAATCCGTATGAAATGGGTATGAGCTTTAAATTAATCTAGATTCATAAAATCCTGACTGAAAACCCCGAATGGCTAGACTTCGCCAAACAATATAAGATTGACAGACTGGTCAACACAGACACAATTTATCATACTATTCTGTGACAAAACACCCTAATCCTCTTTGTAAAAACATACCTTTAGCATACAGGAGTTGGTACAGTAAACTGAAAGAAAATATCTAGGTTCAAGCAAGGTCCATTCCCATCTGGGGAAACCCATCTATAAACATTCCTTTTAGCGAAATACTATACACAAATACACATAATATACATCTATGATCTATTCGACAAGCAAGGTATTCTCAGGATGAAAGATGCTCTACCAGGCAAAAAAAACTAATGCTCACTACCTACTGTGCTATCTGGAAAGCCACTCCAAAAAAACTCATGGAGTAATTTAGAAATAAAAGTAAAGATCAAAATATGAGCAAACCTACCCCAATCGAGTGGCTAGCAAAGGATAGCAAAGGAACTGTCAGCATAAGGAAAAGCCTATATTTAGGTAGTAAGGAAACAATGTCCACAGGTTATAGGAAATGGGAAGTTGAATTAGAGACGGAAAATTTGAGTTGGAGCTACTTATACACCCTTGCTACTACCTGTTGATTAAATGCTCGATCAATTGATAGCCTTACAACTGAAAGTAACTTTGATTCGCAGGTACGTGGGACATTGATATGCTTAGCTTATTTTCAACGTTATCCATGGGTGCATGCCAATATCTGCCGCCCTTATCAATATTCCCCATGGAGACTTTCGATAATTGTGTCAGACAGCCGGCCGTCGGCGACAACGACCGTCTTCCTCTTCCACCTGTCCCATGGGGGGGTTTAAGGAAATCTATCCGGGGCATGATGCCCTTTAACTGCCTGTCTAAACTGGTGGTGCGAACAGGCAGGAATCAGCTCGCGGATTTGACCGGTGCCAAACATCCACTTTTTGAACTGAGCGGTGACTTGTCACCGGAACCACCGACGTGGATCCGCCGGTGGTGCTTGTACAACCAGACAATGCAAACGCCCGGTCGACTGATGCAGGAATTGAATGTATGTACTGCACTGTGCCCACTCAACAAATCTTACCCGAACGATTGTGCAGAATAAACTCATTAATCTGCCACTTAACCTCACGCCTGCAATAGCAAAACATGCATGTACATGGAGATAAGGTCTCCCAACAAGAAGGTTATTTTAATCACATTGGTTTATTTACAATGCACCGCCAGAAACCAAGGTCATCACTAATGAAGTATTGGATCTTTTCAATTCTTCAGCTAGGAAATGCAGCATTCATGGTCATATCAATGTGTTGTTGTACTTAGCTCAAACCAAACACCTGCTTGGATACAAAAAATGATATTGGACATTTAAAGTAATGCCAAGAGGCATGAGCATTACACCTAAAATGTATACCTTGCTAGTTTAATTACAGGAATGCATAGCAAAGTGGCAGCAGTTTTATGAATTAGGGCACACTTTTGCTGCCATGGTATATTATCGTCTATTAGTTAATCAACAATATGGATGCTCCAGGTGCTAGACTATAAAGCACCGCCATATGTTCCACCATTATGTACATGCATGTTTTAAACAACACATACAAATCGATCAAACAATACTTCCATACTGCTATGTTAAGATTATATTGTTGATTATGTTCCCTTTATTGTAAAAAAGGTGTTTTCTCTATGCATGTGCACTGTAGTTGCGAATGATGAAATATCTAGAAACACTGATTGTGTCAACTCTTAATTATGTTTTATAACCACTTTTCCAGAGAGAAAATTGTATTCAAAGGGCAATTTCATGGAAAGGGTTCAATGTAATTGGGGGTTTTCTGAAACTATGAAAATGACGTGAACTTCCTTTGAAGACTTTGACGTTCTATACAATTAATATGGACATTACATTTCTCTTAGTTCTCATTCAACTGTATACACAATGCATTGGATCGGTCAATCGTCCATAAAATGCCTTTCTCGAGTCATTCTCCTATCACAGGTATTTGACGAACATGGCTAAAGCAGAGAAGGTTTTATCAAATAACCTCTTTGTCTTTATCGCAATTGCTCTTCCATAGTATGTTTAAAATATTAATGACACCAGTTACAAATTGGCTAAAAGTTGTGTAGATTGTGTGTTTTTCATATCATCTGGTCCATAGATAGAAAAAACATCTTTCAAATCCGCATCATTGAGAATATTTATCAACTTACTTTGGATACTAAAATAATCTATGTAACCAGCTTAGTTTAAGATAAGCCTCGAGTTGTGTAGTTTTAAGCCTCGCTATTCTACTTCAGCTCATCTTCTAATCCGTGGAGCTTTATCGACCTAAAAGAAGTTTGATATAACACTTTCAAAATATTTAAAACTGTTTTCATAGTCATTAAAAGATTTACAACCTCTATTCTGAGCATATAGATACTTAGCATAAAAATAGCACTGTGAAGATTCAAAATGGCCCCAAATGTCTCCTATATGAGGTAGGTGGCTCCCCAGTGTAACCTGAACTTTACTGACCTACCATGAATTTTTCATCAGTTATGGAAGCAATGGGAATTGTGCTTACAGCCATTCTGTGACACGTGAAGAATGCCTAAAGAAGATTCTGCATAGTAAGGGGAGTTGATCCCATCTCGGGACTGGTAGATTCTTAAGCCTACTGCAGTGTTTTTGCAGTAAACGTGGCGAGTGTGGCTGCGAATACCCACTTGTCTTGTTAATGGAATACCAATATTAGAGTTATATTGCATTTTCACAGATGTTTTTGAAATCCTGTATATTTCAGTAAAAATGCAAAGTAGTGCATGACTTACTCTTCTCTTAAATCATCCTAAACTATGTTTCCATTATCTTTGTAAGTTGTGTATCAAGTTACAAATAGTCTTGCGAAAAATAAGCAGCTGCATTTAAAACATTTGTATCTTCTTATTCCAAACAATAATACCAAAGTTGACAGTTAAGATATTTTCTGGTATGCGACGAAGGTCATGAGACTTCTTAGAAAGTTACATTAAAGAAGCAAAATATGTACCCAACACACATGCAATTACATATCAAATAAAGATGTTGATATGTCAAATATCTTTGTAGCATTAATTCCTAAATGTTATGATGCAACTATTTTTAATGTGCGTGTTTAATACATCGTCAAAAAGCAAGCAGGGTGAAGTTGTAGATCATCAACATTCATGAGAAAATATTTTTCAGACGTATTCAAGGGGTCCCAGCTTACAGAATCCTCATTTTTACAATCAGTTGATTCTTGATTTCAATTTTGAGTTATGGACATTCATTATACAAACATAGAATCTCAGTTATCGCAGTAACTTTTACATAGTTTTATATTCCAGTGATCCGAATATGCTATTAAAATGATAAAAATTTAATCAACTAGTATGTCCGTATTTCATCATAAAGTAAGAATAAAGTGGTATTATGATCAATATCCAAAACCATTGGAAGAACACTCATAGCATACGATGCATAGCATATATTTGTATAGGTTGTCGTAGTCTTGTATTCTATGGCTTGAATCGTAGCCTCATAGCCATTCCTGACGGGAGGACAATCTGGTTATAAAACCAAATAAGATCTTCTTTTTATGGGATTGATCAATAAACCATCAATTAGCTATCCAATGAATCTCTTGCCTGCAATAAATGGCATCAAGGACATGCTTCTAGCATTGCTTCTACATAATTGATCATATGGAATACTACCATAGAATTGGGGGCATCTTTCACAGCCCACATATGAATATTTCCAGAAAATAATCTGGCAAAATGACGTGGTGGCTAATCCCTTATCCCCATAGACAAAGGCATTAGCACTGTGAGGATTCCTTGATGAGGCATACTGTTTACTACAGAAGACACTAAGGGATGGAATAAAAGAGCAGCATCTTGGAAAGCATGACTCACTGATGTTCTCGTGAAAAGAGGAGGGATGGGAACGATCGTTTCATTTCTTAGCTAGCACCTACTCACAGAGTACTTCACTTAAACCATCGTAAACATGCATGGTGTAGGAATATTGCTACGGGAAAGGAAAGATGTTAGGGTATAAGGTTTCTATTATGTATTTTATAAAAACATCGAAGTCATTATGCTTATTGGGGATTGGCTTTCATAATCGTTCATTTTAATTTATAGAGATTTCCCTTGGGGCCATACGTGAATAGATGGCATTTGATATTGAAACACCCACGTATGCATTAAAATGATGAGAAATTTCAATGGGGAAGATTCGGATGGCTTTCGGTGAAAAAAAGGAAACGAGAAATATAATTAAGATTGATGAAGAATAAAAGAAAGGATGTCATGTAATAAACGTCGTAGAATTCAGCTGACATCATTACGCAATTTTAATAGACATACTCAGGGTACATGTGCATGTCGTTCTAGCATTAATAATCAAGATCGAAATACCAGAATGAGGCAGACAGCAATAATATACATCTCTACCATGATGCACCTAAAAGGCCTAGGATATGCCACCCCTTTCCGCAATTATGTTATCTTACTGGCACAGATTCTTTGTATGATTGTTCGGCATGGTGGTCTGGACATATATATATATATATATATATATATATATATATATATATATATATATATATATATATATATATATATATATATATATATATATATATATATATATATATACATATATATATATATACATATATATATATATATATATACATATATATATATATATATATATATACATATATATATATATATATATATATACATATATATATATATATATATACATATATATATATATATATATATATATATATATATATATATATATATATATATATATATATATATATATATATATATATAGGTTTCTCATTGCTTGGTGTTCCTTGTCTGTTTGGTAGGAACGGCTGTAGATGTTCCTTTCCTTTCCATCGAGTCACGTGGCCATGGTATGTACGGTAAGGGGTGATAAAATGGGTTATAATGAACTGATAGCAATATCTAAAACTACCTTTTCGCTTCATACATTCGTTATTACCACCCGTAGTCTTTTCCCTGTTCTCCACCAATATAACTTAATAGACGTCCTATTTCCACGACATGTGGTGTTGCCTAGGTAGCCGATTATGCATGTAATTGGGTTTGGTGCGGCTGTTTTGTATCAGACGATTGATTCTTGTCTGTATGTTATGTGTCTGCTTCCGATTTTTCTTTTTAATTTATCCACCCAAGGCTTAACGAAACGTAAGGCATTCATGTAAATCAAGACAATTTCCCCGGGGTTGAACATCTCTTGGGCTTCCAAACTATGGCCTTCGCTTTCGACCGGCTTTGGAATACAAAGTTCATATGCATGGATAGCAAAAATAACATCCCTCAGATGAACACCAATGCGGACAACCCAACCTCTAAATGTAATTGCTAATAGCCGTCAGACAGGCTACCAATTATTTCGAGCCCACTGTAACCAGCTACTACCGATGATATATATATATATATATATATATATATATATATATATATATATATATATATATATATATATATATATATATATACATATATATATATATATATATATATATATATATATATATATATATATATATATATATATATATATATATATATATATATATGTGTGTGTGTGGATGTGTACGTGTGTGTGTATGTATGTATGTATATGTGTATATACAGTGTATGTATGTACGTAGGTACGTATGTATGTATATGTGTATGTATGTATGAATGTGTGTGTATGTATGTATGTATGCATAAATGTATGTATGTATGTATGTATATATGTATGTATGCATGTATCTAAGTATTTATGTATGTATGTATATACCTATGTCTGTAGTATGAATCTATACATATGTACGGTTCGGAGAGAGAGAGAGAGAGAGAGAGAGAGAGAGAGAGAGAGAGAGAGAGAGAGAGAGAGAGAGAGAGAGAGAGTACGAACCTTGGTCTTCCACCGAGGTATTCATTCATTCATGTGCTCTCTACGTGCATCGGCATCTCGCCGATCTTGATACGAATGGTAATCCTTGATGTCTGACTACTCGAATACGTAACCACACTCTTTTTGAAGTCAGCTATCTATCCCTGTTGTCTTCAAAAGCCATGATAATTACAGCTGTGTATGTGATGCATATATGTGGTCACCTCCGATCGGCAGGTCAGTCTCTGCCCTAGCAGGCAACAGAAGATACTGCAGTGAATTACCACGTTGTAGTGAAGCAGCCACATCACCAGCAGCAGCAGAAGCCGTTTGGCAATGTGTGGTGCGCATATGTGTCTGTGGTGGTAGTGAATATGGAGACAGCTATGAGTTATACTGCTATCTCTTCCCAGTGGGTATGTAGTATAGCTTTAGACACCAGCTGCCGATCAGACCCAAGTGATGTTGATGATGGCAATAATTATGACAATGATATATATATATATATATATATATATATATATATATATGTATGTATGTATGTATGTATGTATGTATGTATGTATGTATGTATGTATGTATGTATGTATGTATGTATGTATGTATGTATGTATGTATGTATGTATGTATGTATGTATGTATGTATGTATGTATGTATGTATGTATGTATGTATGTATGTATGTATATATATATATATATATATATATATATATATATATATATATATATATATATATATATATATATATATATATATATATATATATATATATGGGCTCGATCAAGTTGAAGTTAGCATCTAGGACAAAAAATAAATTTATAGTAGCAATATGTATCTTACATATTTGGAAAGCTAGAATTCTGAAGTTTCTGGATCTTTAGTCAGAATTTACTGTATTCCCATTTATGAAAAAGTTATGAACATTTTACTGCAGGGTGTTTGTTTGTTTGTTCAACGCCCTTATGAAAGTAACATTTCACAAAATGTTAAAACCACCACATTTTCTTGTTAAACCATCTTATGATCTTAAATATTGCTTTAGATGATACAATTACACCTGGGAAGACTGTGCCAAGAGATATAGGTTTGAATACTATGTTTTGGGGTGTTTTTGATGAATTTTAAAATAGGGTGATCTGTGATTCCGTAACATGTGATTCCGTAACAGAAAAATAGCATTTTTTTAATTTTTGAAAATGTTCAGATTGGGTCATTACCATGAAACTTCATAGAAAAAAGCATTTTAACACTAATTTAACTATAAGGTGCACACTTTTGAAAAATAAATTTTCAAACAGTGTTTTTGTGGGGGTTAAAGTTGGTGATTCCGTAACGTTACGGAATCACATATTTGATAAATTGACTGGTTCAAGCCTATAGATGTCTTGAACATTCTTTAAATTGACTAGTTTGTTATTTTAACTTTAAGTTTAGTATTAACTGATAGTTACCATATTAAGACATTGTGCACAGTATTTTGAAAAAAAAGTATATGTCCGTTATCGGGTAGTAGTTTCAATATGGCATCAAAATGCTTTGGACAAGGAGTAAGCTGTACATGGAAATCAGATGAAGTTCTTTATAAATAAGTAACTCACATATGATTTTGAAAAAGGTACAATTATTCAAAATGTGTCATAGCACCAAACTACCTTTTTTAAAACATACACACAGTTTTAAAGTAGAGTATAATTAAGCTGGCCAGCAGGGCATCTCATCCTCATTTGGACACCCACACCCTCAAAAATCTCCCATAAGGACACCCAAATAATTTTGTGAGTAACCCTTTAAAAAGACATTTTCAAATATATAAATGAATTGTTTTCACTCTAGTTTAAATTCAGTGACTTTTTATAAGGCATTTATTTCAAGAAGTACATGCATGTTCATGTTTATAATGGGCTATATCAACCTATTCAAACTGTTGCGTACAGAATTTTAGAATATTGAATTCATTATTTTCCCTCAAATTCAGGAAAACTTGCTCCCTCATTTGGCTGTCTTATCCTATAGTAATATCATTTTGAACCCTATTTGTTCAAGACTTTTGTAAAATAGTAGATTTTAGAGAATTTATATCTGTGGTGTACAGGAAAGCTCTTCGACAGAGATTTTAGATACCTTCACAGAAACAGAGATTCTCCTTCAAGTAAAGAAGAAAACTGAAGTTTAGCACATGGTCAATGTAGCCCAGATGCCGAAGTCTCTATTTATGCATATATTTTAAAACTTGACCACCCGCATTAAATTTTAGAGGAATTTATTCAGTGTTTCAGATGGAACTTACACACTGTTGAGGACAGGAAGCTTTTGTCACAAGTGTAGAAGGGGAAGGATTCAGTACATAAACATTTCTCAGAGAACAATATTTTGTTACATCACTCAAAGATAGAATATAGTCATATGGAAGACTCATATGATACTGTTTTATACAAAGCCAGTCATAGATCAGCAGTCTAAATGATTTTATAAACAACCTTCCAGGGATTCTCCATTTGCCCAATAGACATGTATGATCTACTCCAGAAAAAATATCCAACAGTTAATAAGATCACAAATGCATGTTTAAAAAGAATCATTACATAGTTATTTTATAAGTATTTAGCAAATTTGGCATTAACTATGAATGTTCATAAATCATTCATAACTCAGCTAGTTTGATATCAATTGGTAAGTGTACAGATGTGTACCTTGACTGACACCTCCATCCTGTCTGCAAATGCGATGTCTCCATTCACCTCTACATCCCTAATCCTGAAGCCACCCATTCAGTTAATCAGGGTAGTTGCAATTTCCCCCGAATCATATCCTCCTTCCCCAGACTAAACAATAAGGGGTGTTAATGAGAGGGGACAGTGGAGGAAAAAACAGAATCCACATTGTCTGGGGTATACCAACAACCTTGATGTGTACAGGAAGTGATATAAAACTGACCAGGTAGTGAGTGAAATCTACCTCTGAGAATGCAGAAGGTAACATCATG
>OZ012688.1:26876618-26931618 GCA_963942565.1 Maea johnstoni
ATATATATATATATATATATATATATATATATATATATATATATATATATATATATATATATATATATATATATATATATATATATATATATATATATATATATATATATATATATATATATATATATATATATATATATATATATATATATATATATATATATATATATATATATATATATATATATATATATATATATATATATATATATATATATATATATATATGTTTGTTTGTTAGGCCACGTGCACTCGTCACCCCCGGGCCTTATCTCACTTCCTGTTCCCTCTCCCCTCCCCCCCCCCCCCCGTACTTCTGTCATGCATCCTGCATCGGGTCCGTACCCTCCCCTGTCTTCCTGTCTAGTACATATATCCTAACCAAGTCTCTAGTCTATCCCCTCCTTGTCTTCCCGTCGTGCACATATATTTGAACCCCACACAAAATGAACCCCTAAACTCTTTAAACCCCACATATAAACTGTGTTAGTTTATTATTTCCAAAACAATTTCACCACCAGTATAACTCTAAAATATCTCCCCTTATATATATATATATATATATATATATATATATATATATATATATATACATATACATATATATATATATATATATATATATATATATATATATATATATATATATATATATATATATATATATATATATAAATATATATATATATATATATATATATATATATATATATATATATATATATATATATATATATATATATATATATATATATACTAGTATATATATATATATATATATATATATACTAGTATATATATATATATATATATATATATATATATATATATATATATATATATATATAGATAGATATAGATATAGATATATATATATATATATATATATATATATATCCACACAAACCAATCATTTTTCTATGTGTGATGAATTTTAAGGTGATTAACTTGATGATTTGGAGTCACAAAGTTTTTCACTAGAGGGGCGTTCACATTGGTACTCTTTCAGGAAAATCTTCCTCGGAGCAAACGCTCGCATGAAAAATAAACATTGGTGAGGCGGTGGTTGTAAGAAAATAATTAACACGGGTGGGGGTGTTTGTAGGAAAATACTGAACAGTTGCGGGGCTTGTTACCTTGTATTCAACGCTGATAGCAGAAATTCACCCTTATGTGCATACTTAAAAGCCCCCACATTATGGTATTATTAAACGTAGTTATCTAGCAACTACGAGATCCCCATTAAAATTAATAGAAAAATTGTATTCGAGATTGCATTGAATTTAGCCAACGTGTTTATGTCAGCGGCGGCGAACAAATGTAAGAATATATTCTTACATTTGTTCTTAGTCTTTCAGAAATTCAAAAAAGGTAAGTTGATTTTGCAGGCGTGTAACTTCATATCACATCGCTTACTTGAAATAGTTTACGTTTACCACTCCATAGAATTGGGATAAGGTACTCCTTTAAGATTTGTCAATAGTTGCGTAATAATTTAATTGATCCATTCTGTTTTCTATAATGGAATGGGCATGTAATGAGTATTATTTTACTGAATAACATTCCATGCAGTGAAGCTGTGATTCTGCCATCACAAAGAAAACATATCTATGACATATTCAGTAGTTTTGTTATTGACTAATATGCATCAGTATACTTTGAAATGCTAACTATACTTTGATTTCACGTCAATTTATTTGAAAATTATGTAAAGCAGAAATGAATATAAAAAGTACGATTACATTTCATTACACGTCAAATATGTATTCACTACTTATTCTTCAAGCATTTGGATCATGTTTGTGTTTACTCCCCACAGCTGAAATATACTAGCCTTATTGGCCCCTGGCGACATCTAGTGGGAAATAATATAACTATTTTTCATTTCAGCCTCGTAACAAAAGCTGTGGTTGCACAGAACGCAGCTAAACATCATACGTCATATGTTGATCTTTGGTACATATAAAAAAAACTTTCTAGGGGAGGGGTTCTACGGAAGCCTATTAGAACCACTGAAAAAATATTTTTTAATTTTTATTTTTTTCCTTAGAAATCCGAAAATCTAAAAAAAAAAAAAAAAAAAAAAAAAAAATTGTCTCAAGATCCTCGTTCGGAAATATTATTTTTTTTAAATATTCTTTTTGTGTTCTGCAATGTTACTAAAAATAGATAGCCAAGCACTGCCTCGCTCGTGTAGCCTCGTCAGTCACACTACACGCGCGTGAGGCAGCGCCGGCAGTGGCATTCTTGTCTGAACAACGGATAAATACACGTTTTATCTACATAATTTAGCCTGTGTTATTTTTCATTCATTTTCACTCATCTGTATCTGTATCTGTATAGCTGATAATGCTCCTTAAGGAGAACTGTCACAGCTTGAACAGGCATACAAACACACACACACGCACATACAGTGCCGGGACTGTCTGCGAGCATCAGATCGTTCTGGTTAGGACGTAGGTGACCTGTCAATCTGCCTGCAACGCGCTGGGCGTGTGTGTGCTAGATCAGGAGACTTGCCCCCCCCCCCCCCTCAGGCTGTCCGTACCGTTCGCCATGTATAGGCGAGGCCCGTCAGAGCAACAAGCATAGGGCCGTAACGTTACGGCACGGAGGGTCTGTGTGTACGTGTGTGTTTGCATGTCTGTTCTTAATAAGTCAAAAAAAAATATTCTAAGACCGCTTACAAGGACAACAATTTTTTTTAAATTTTTTTTTTTTGCTTAGAAATCAGAAAATCTTTAAAAAAAAAAAATTTATTTTATTTTTTTTCCTTAGAAATCGGAAAATCTTTAAAAAAAAATTAAAAAAAATCTTTTTTTTTTTTTGATCCTCGTTCACAAAAATATCTTTTAAAAATAAATATTTATTTGAGAAGAGTTACTAAAAATAGTAAGCCAATCACTGCCTCGCTTGTGTAGGCTTGAAGGAGTGTACGTAAGAATTGTACTTTAGGAACAATTCTGGTATTAAATGAATTGTTTTCGAATTTCGGCAGTGTGAACTCTTTACGAATTTACACACGGAGATAAATGTCGCCAGAAGGGAATATCGGCGCAGCTTGAGGAACTTAGGTCATCTCGATGATCTAAGCATGTAAGTTCCTTTAAGCTGCGCCGATATTGCCTTCTGGCGACGTTCATCTCCGTGCGTAAGCAGGTTACACCTGCCGACTCGGAAGCCGTGTGTTAAACGAAATTCGAAAGCAATTCATTTAATACCAGAATTGTTCCTACAATTCTTACGTACAAGAGTTGTAGGAACAATTCTGGTACATACCAGTATTGTATGAACAATTCTGGTATATATAAGCGCACTGTACGGGCCAGTGTTGACGATCTAAACTGAGCTTCAAATAAAACGAGCGATTTGATTGGTGCAAAGGCCGGGCACTCCTTCAAGCCTACACAAGCAAGGCAGTGATTGGCTTACTATTTTTAGTAACTCTTCTCAAATAAATATTTATTTTTTAAAAATATTTTTGTGAACGAGGATCAAAAAATAAAAAAAGATTTTTTTAAATTTTTTTTTTAAAGATTTTCCGATTTCTAAGGAAAAAAAATAAAATTAATTTTTTTTTTAAAGATTTTCTGATTTCTAAGCAAAAAAAAATTTTTTTTTTAAATTGTTGTCCTTGTAGGCGGTCTTAGAATATTTTTTTTTGACTTATTAAGAACAGACATGCAAACACACACGTACACACAGACCCTCCGTGCCGTAACGTTACGGCCCTATGCTTGTTGCTCTGACGGGCCTCGCCTATACATGGCGAACGGTACGGACAGCCTGAGGGGGGGGGGCAAGTCTCCTGATCTAGCACACACACGCCCAGCGCGTTGCAGGCAGATTGACATGTCACCTACGTCCTAACCAGAACGATCTGATGCTCGCAGACAGTCCCGGCAATGTATGTGCGTGTGTGTGTGTTTGTATGCCTGTTCAAGCTGTGACAGTTCTCCTTAAGGAGCACTATCAGCTCTACAGATACAGATACAGATGAGTGAAAATGAATGAAAAATAACACAGGCTAAATTATGTAGATAAAACGTGTATTTATCCGTTGTTCAGACAAGAATGCCACTGCCGGCGCTGCCTCACGCGCGTGTAGTGTGATTGACGAGGCTACACGAGCGAGGCAGTGATTGGCTATCTATTTTTAGTAACATTGCAGAACACAAAAAAAATATTTAAAAAAATATATATTTCCGAACGAGGATCTTGAGACAATTTTTTTTTTTTTTTTTTTTTTTTTAGATTTTCGGATTTCTAAGGAAAAAAATAAAAATAAAAAAATATTTTTTCAGTGGTCCTAATAGGCTTCCGTAGGGTTCCGTCAAAAATACGAGTTTATTGTAGATGGGGTCCCTTTGAAAAATCATTGTGAGTGGGGTCATAGAAATAAAAGAACATTTTTAGGGGGTCCATATTTAAAACAAAACGGTGGTGGGGGTGCTCTTAAACTCATTGTAGGTGGGGTCTGTTAGTTGAGTTTGTAAGGCAAGGTTCCCCTATTGAAGAGTGTAATGACAGGAGAGTGGTTGGAACTGACCTTCCAAATATCAAGTGGATAAAACCACCCCTGGCCAAAAGTGAGCATATGTAAACATAAGGAAGGTGCTGGACATGCAGCTTCCACTAGGTCAGTGGGATGCTTCATGGCTGGGCACATTCTTGCATTAACATAACATTAGATGTGGTCACTTCTGCAGAATCCCACTTGACCATACAAGATGGCTTCTACTTCTAGTGGTAACGGAGATTTACTTGATCAACTAAAGGTCTGTTTGAAAGAAGAAGAGATTGATGACCTTAAAAAGCAAAAGGTTAGTATGTTGGAAATTAAGGTATTATGGATTTTATTTCACTTATTCCATACAAACGTCATTATTTAGAGCTCAATTTTAGAGTCATTTTCTTTATAAAGTAAAGTCTACCTAGGCTGTATACTATAGTTTGCCTTGTTTGAGTAAGATACTATGCTGCATGCCTTTTTCTGTTAATCACAGTACTGAAACTTGTTTTTATATATGCAAAGATCGAAGTGTCTATTTTCACATGGTTGACTTGCGGTGTTCATTTCCAGTTTTTGAGGCTACAGGGTTTTTGGGGAATTTTGGCAAAGTTCCTCCTTATGGGTTAGTGGTATTGTCTGTCCACGCCGCAAGTAATTAATACTAAGAATGTTATCATTTTCATTTTAAAAGGATTTTGCCAAATACAAATAATTTCTAACTATCATTATCATTGTTATTATTATCATTATTATTATCATCATTATAATTGTTATTATCATTATCATTATTGTTATCATTATTATCATTACTTAAGTTGTGTTAAGTTAGTATAATAGAGTGTACTCATAATTATTGTTATCAATATCATTATTATTATCATTATTATTACTATTTTTATTATCATTGTTATTATTATTATCATATTAATATTAGGATCATTATAACTTCTATCACCATTATTATTTTCATAATTGTCCCCCTCCACATTTCCATTATTGGAGGACTTGGAATCAGTAGACGTCCATGTATTCATCCATCTATCCTTCCATCCACCTGTTTTAAGGAAATCTTGAGAATGCAATCATGTAGGAATTTCGTTTTTCCTCACATTTCATGCCAATTGTGGCTAAATTTTGACTAGCCAATTGTAAGTAGTGGAGAAAACCAGCGTACCCAGCAAAAAACAGTGCCTAGCCCCAATTCACTGGCAACCTTCTCACATGCCCAGGCAGGGATCCAAACCCATTCAGTGGTGAGAGACAGCTTGCAGTCAGTGGTGGCACCTTAGACCACACGGCCGTCAGAGAAATCATGTAGGATTGACAAATCTTCACCAGTTGTGCACCCCATCACCAAAGGGAATAGTGACGCTACATTAGTTCGAAGGTCACAGCAGTGACCATAATCTGATCTACTTGTTTAGTCTTCAATGTTATTCATAAATTCTCTATTGGTTGACTTCATAACTACCATGTGGCGAGTTCAATTTAATAGTGATATAATAACAATGTAATTCAGAGGCATGTTTAGAAAATTCACGGAGCATCTATGGGCGACATTGTATTCACTCTTGTTTTTTTTCATGCCCCCCCTCCCCTCCCCTCAAACAGTTTCTCAAGCCGTTGCTCCCCCATCCGTCCACTTTTTAGCGATTTTTCCTACCTATCCTCTATCCCTCTATCCTATTTTGGAATAGTCATAACTGTATTTACTGCTTTTTGCATGTTAGCCAAAGGTATATGTTTTTTGTGTTATATGCTTGTGTATTTACAATAGAAGACAACAGCCTGCATACAATTGTTCTTATCTATATCCAGATAGACGAAAATGTGTTACCCATGATCAGATGAAGAGTTATCTGAATACATTCCTTGTCATGGTGACAGAGTACGTGCCAGATCATGCATTGCTAGGAAGAGGAAGGAATCAAGCTCAACCAGAAGAAAAAGTGACTTGTTGGCAATCTAAAGACGAAAGCTCAACGCACTGCAGAAAACAGGGAAAGTACCCAATCATCTTTTATAACATCTGGAAAAACAAAAGTACCACATTACTTGTCTAAGGCAAATAGAAATCGGATGGATCTGTGCACGTCCCAGAAACAAGCATGTGAGAGCAAAACGAGGTGGAGTCACTTGTAGGATAAAAGTTTAATCAAGAATCCTGCGAAGGTCATCTTTCTGACTTTATATTGGACATCTGTGATTTCGAAGAGCAACTAATAACTGAACATGTCACAGTTGGTATTCTATACAATCAGACAAAATTTCCTCAGGTTCCATCTCCTTTCAAAAAAGTAAGGTGTTAGATGATACATGTGTGGCATGTTCTTGTCAGGACACTACATAGACATCAAGTAAGAGAAATAAACTAAGTGAGGAAAAAACCTTAACCTGATGAGAATGTTTCAAAAATTGAAAGGGTTGACTTAGCAGATTAAAAACCACATACCTTAACCTCATCAAATATCACAAACACAGTCCTTCCAGATAATAAAAATCAGGATGACTATCAATCAGACCTAACAGTCCAAAGTGAAGCAACGGGAACTGAATGAATAAGGGCTTAATGGCACATTGGCCATTCAATGCCATAAAGTTATTTTTTCGTAAAGTGGTCATCATGTTGAAGAACAATGGCAAAGCACAAACAAAAAGAAAAAGTGGAGGAGAAAGAGCAGAACCTTCAAATCCAAAGAGGACAGAGGTATTTTTTTAGATGCATGGCATCCATAGACAGATCCACACATCCCCATTCTTTTATAAGGCGACCAGGATGCCAAGCCAGCGTATGGTTCCCTTGGAGGTGCCAGCTCCTATTGCACGCCATTGATCAAGCCAAGAGGGTGTGCCCCTTGCGGGTTAGCAACAGCAACTACAGAGATTGGTGCAGCAACAGGAACTACATAGATTGGTGATGTACAAAAAAGTAGTTTTATTTTGACATTGATGATGATGAATGTGGATGCTATGGGTATGAGTGAGTGTAATCGATACCAAGGGATCGGACCGTATCAACAATCCCTTGGAAAAGATCGCTATGAAATCTCATAGCGATCATTCCGATCCTGGAATCGGCAACTAGATACCACTTGACACTTATTGCAATGCAATAAAATGACAAAGTAACGAAACAACGGTATGGGTAGCTATGGGTATGAGTGAGTGTAATCAATACCAAGGGATCGGACCGTATCAACAATCCCTTGGAAAAGATCACTATGAAATCTCATAGCAATCATTCCGATCCTGGAATCGGCAACGAGATACCACTTGACACTTATTGCAATGAAGTAAAATGACAAAGTAACGGAACAACGCGTGGCACTTACCTCTACTGCTCCCTGCCTGCTGATTGATCGTTCTCGCAATTTGGCACATTCTGTTTGCCAGTCTGGTGTGCCGGCGATGTGCTAGCATATGTGTACAACTAAACATGAGTATTTGCGGACATTTCAATTGCAATAAAAGGCACAACCAGCCTAATTAAATGGATAGCATACCGCATGCCATTTGACAGCAGCCAACTGGCAAGAAATTAATAACTGAAAAAACATGTCTGGCAGCCTGGTAGGAATCGGAATCGGAATTAGAAAAAAACATGTCTGGCAGCCTTCTAGGAATCGGAATCAGAATTGGTAAAATCTATGAAAAATTTAACTGATTCTTATTCCAAACCTTGGATACCGATCACACTCTTAGAGTGAGGACAAAGGCAAAGAACCCTGGTGACATAGCTGCCATGGTGCATACTATTGAGGTTCATAGGGAAATGCTTCTTAAGGACTTGATCATTGGTTTCAAGCAGGGACTTAGCCAGGACAGGCAGTTTCCTAAAAACCTCCTGTTTGGACAGGCAACATTTTCTATGATGATTTTTCAATTTTGACTTCTGGGATGTAATAACCAATTTTTTTCCTAACAAACCTTCTTCTAAGACATAGCTGAAGTGTAAAATGCCCTTTTTGACACACTAGGCTTTTAAATGTAGCTGGTATAAGGATTTGAAGTAGATAAGTAAGTACATCTGGACCGGCAGATGATTTGAAGTAGCTGTTTTGGACAGGCATTTTTGAAATCCTGGCTAAGACCCTGGTTTCAAGAAGGTAAATTAAATATTGATAAGAACGTTGTTCAGTTAAAAGTCATTCTTCAAAATGTTAGAACTGAATTGGCAGACTTTCGGGATGTTACAAGGAATATTTTCACAGAATTTTGGGAGGCTATCAATGAGCAAAACACAGTTGGAAAAGAAATTAAAATTTCATTATTGCAGCATGATTATGGTGAAAAGGATTGGGCTAAGGTGTTGGTGTATGGCTCAAAAGAGGTATGTTATTTTCCAGTCCGTCTGTCACTTGCATTTATCAAGCACTGTCTCTATGCAGTATTATCTATTGAAATTGTCCATGCTATCTTCAAGACAGTACCACCTAGTGTTATCAAGACATTGAAAGCTGCACTGGAGGACATGGAAGAAGTAGATGAAGAAGGATTGATGGATGTTTTGCAAAACCAAGAACTCAAGATATTACCCAATGAAGCCAATCTAAAGAGAATAATAACGGAAATGGCTCACAAGGAGATAATTCAGGTGGCAACGTTGGTTATTGATTGCTGGATACCAACTGTGAAATATAGTGGTCTTGACCATGCAAGTTTGATAGCAGTATGCAAAAATCTTGTGCCTACAAGCATTTTCGGCGACACTCTGACATTCTGCTTCATCATCAGGACCATGATTCCATGGTATTTTGCATACAACAAATTCAACTCTGCCAGGTCCTTATACTTACCAACAAGGATGGCTGAAAACCACCTTGAAATCTATGGCCAAATTGATATGCAGAATACTATTGGATGGATACCAGTTGACCAAACCATTGAATAAGAGACTGTACATAAAGGCCCAAGACTGTTGGTGGCATGAAACACGTTAGCCTTAAACCAGCAACAGTTTGCTAATACTCCATCATTGCTAAGTACTAGAGCACTTGCCTCAAGCAGCTGGGGGACCCGATTGATCTTCATAGTCCCAGTCTTAGTCATTCAGAGCATGGGCAATCACTCATACAAATTGATGAAGCAGATGTGCAGTCACCTCTTGATCTCCAATAAAATAATTGGACAAATCCCTTCAGCTGTGAACCCTCTGATTTGGTCCACCTTTCAAGTGGCACTGCTGCTCCTCCTTACGTACCTACTGACCTCTTGATTGTTTAGGAAAAAGGAGAACAGGAATATACAGGCTTTCAAGCACAAAGGTTGTATATGGGTATTGATTCGTTTTAGCTGATTGCCCAAATTCAGGCTGAAGACATTCACAAACCTAAAATCAAAAAACAGAAAATCAAAATGAAAAATAAAGAAATAATTCTGAAGGTTGATCACAAGGGTTTTGCACAAATGGTGCCAGTGTATTCGTTCTGCAACCTTCATATGCATGAGGTGCTGCAGCATCCCCTAGACCCTCTTGCCTGGTCACTAGCGAATTGCAATAGTACCATGAACAATACCATTAAAGCTGCTTTAGCAAGACATTTGGAAGTTTGCTTTGTCCACTTTGCACACCCAGAACCTTTACGTAACAAAAACATTGCCTGGTAGAATTGAAACAAAAGGGTGTTGGAGATATCGAGGTTCCATCACTCGTAGATGGAAAGAGGAGGTATCTTGCACGAGTGAGTGATTTTGTGTCTTGGGACTCTTGGGTTGGGACGAGGCCTGCCGAGTCCCTAGACCCAAAATCACTCATGGGTGCAAGACACCTCTTTCCATCCACGAGTGATGGAACCTGTTTCTCCCACAATAAAAAGGAGAAATTTGCACGTTTAACCGTGAAGTTAGCTAGCTAAACTAGGTCAGCCAAAGGTCACCTGTGCACTAGTTCAACAATGGTAATATGCGTTTGTTGTGACATGCAAGTTTGTTTCCCCTAGAAACTGGCGCCAGATCACAAACGTGACGCTTGTTCAAATCTACGCGCGCTATTGTTCGGTGTACCTTTCACCCAACAGAAGTGGCCCCTTGATTGAAATTGAGGGATCTGATTGGACAATTATACTAGTTTGACCTCCAACCCCATTGAAGACAACCAATTGAGGACAACTTACCCTTAACTGTAAAACACATCTCAGAGTGGGAGAAAACCCTATCCTTATGTGATCCAGGATCTTAAAACATGCCAAATTGTAGGTGGTTTAACTGAATCCTGTCCATTTTCCAAATATCTCCAAGTCCTCAAACAAAAGGTTGTTTCTAGGAAATGTTACTTATAGTATCTGATAATGCACTACATGTGTTCCTTATTGGTGAGGATTTTTGCAAAAACACCAGAGGGAAATTACCTCTACCAAAGTGAGGACCTAGGTACAAGAATATCACTTGACTGGTTCGATTCATAGCATTCATTATCACCAGAATTTTTACTTCTTAATTAACTAATGGTAATTGGTGATGTATATCACCAATGGCCATGTGGGAGAAGCCTTTAATTCAACATGGTACATGGTGGTACATGCTACCTTCTGCAAGCATGACAAACACTTCCTGGAACATCCCACGCAAAGTGAATAGTGTATAAATTATTTTGCTGAGGTCACAGACAGCACTGAAATTTTAAAACAGCAACATAAATTTCACAGTGACTTGTATTCTTCGAAAGGAGTTAAGGATATGTCTACAGGCAACTTTGCTTGCTATATTGAGAACATGAAAAAACTTTCTGATACACATAAGGTACATCTAGACAAACCTTTTATACTAGAAGAACTGGAGACCGTAATAAAAAGTAGCAAACTAAACAAAGTCCCTGGACCAGATGGGTTCTCGAATGAGTTCTTTAAGACATTTATGGAAGATTTAAAACACTGGATTTTTAGATATCTGCTAGAAAGTATAGATAAACAACACTTCTCGGAAACCTTGATAGAAGGGGTAATTACTTGCATCCCCAAAAGCAGGAAATTACGAAACGATCTCAAAAACTGGCGCCCTTTGACATTGCTTAACTGTGTATATAATTTTTTTTCTGGTATGATCGCAAATAGACTCAAACCTGAACTTCCCTCTTTGATCAACAAAGATCAGACCGGTTTCATATCAGGCAGGTTTATTGGCGAGAATACCCGTACAGTTTATGATTTAATTGAACACTGTGAAACTTTCAACAAGAAAGGACTTATTTTGGTGTTAGATTTTGCTAAGGCATTCGATACGATTGAATGGCCTTTTATAAACAACATTTTAAAATTTTTAAATTTTGGGGAGACATTTTGCAATATTCTCAAGTTACTTCAAACAAAATCTTTCTCCAGAATTGAGCAGAACGGGTATTTGTCAGAACGGGTCTCCTTGTCTAGAGGATGTAGACAAGGCGACCCAATCTCACCCTATGTATTCGTAATTTGTGCTGAGATGCTGTCGCATGTACTTAGAGAGTGTGAGGAGGTGAAGGGCATTGTGATACATGATATATAATGCTGGTGTCACAGTACGCTGATGACACTACAGTATTTCTAGATGAATACTTAAATAGTTTCAATTATGCGGTTAGGATTCTTAAATGGTTTGAAAAGAGATCCGGACTGGCTATAAATAATGACAAAACAAAGTTCATTAAACTTGGGGCCTCAAGAGGCAAGAGCATACCCTGGCAGGGGAAATACGGTTTCAAATGGACCACAACTTTCGAAATCCTAGGAATCATTTACAATATTGAACAAATGGAAGACATCACTAAGTTAAACGTTTAAGGGAAAGTAGGGGAGGTTAAAAAACTCATAAGTACTTGGCACTCTAGAAACTTAACACCATACGAAAAATCACCATAATAAAGTCTTTATTAATGTCAAAATTCACCCATATGCTCTTGTCTCTTCCGAGCCCCAGTGAGGATCTTGTAGAAGAGCTTAATGCTCTTCTTAAGGGTTTTTTATGGGCTGGCAAGCCTCCCAAATATAGAAGAGAAATATTGGAAGCGGAAATCAAGGGGGGGGGGGGGTTGAAGCTTCACAATATAAAACTCTTTGATAATGCCTTAAATATTGGTTTGTTGAAAAGGTACTTAAAAAGCTACAGCAAATGGACAATTTTTCCAAAAGATTTTGAACTAGATGGAGTTTTCATATATGGTCCTGACTACATAGACAGACTTGAGGCTATGATTTCAAATCAATTCTGGTTGGACGTACTTAAATCTTTGAAAATACTATGGAAAAGTAACTTTGCTTTAGAAAAGATAGTAATTATGGAAACTCCAATATGGTTAAATCCTACATTTAAACTTCATATCAAAAGAGATTGGCAAGAAAAAGGAATTTCGGTTATCTCTGATTTCATTGATCACTTGCGCACTCCCTACACAATGGAAAGCTTCATGAAGAAATATTGAGTTAAAACCAACTTTTTAGAGTATACAAGAATTTCTGTTTTAATTAATGAGTATCTTAGTTGGAAAGATACCCCAGAGACAAAAGGCCCAAAAATTCCTTTCTCAACATCATTTTATCAAAAGATTTAAAAGGTGTTTCCAATCATTATAGACAAATCTTTCCCAAAGACAATCAGATAATTGGAGAAATATCTACTAAGTGGCAAAACAAAACAAACATTGAGATACAAAGCTTTGAATTTCAAAAATTATTTTTATTACACAATAGATCATTTAAAGACTGTTTCCTAAAATACACCCAGTTCAGAACACTGCATAGAAGATTTTTTCACTAATGACATCGTTCAAAATGGGTATTAAGGCTTCTGATAAGTGCACATTTTGCAAAGAGTAAACAGATAGTGTAAAACATGTGTTGTTATACTGTCCAATAATAAAACGCTTATGGGACATGGTTAACCAATGGGTTACAGGCATTGGATTCATAGACTATAACTTGTCGGTCAGCAGGAAAATAATAGGGGATCTTGAAAATGGTCCAATCCTGAACTCAATCATTCTCATCACTAAAAAGGTTTTTTATGACTCGTTCAAGAAAGAAAAAATTCCATCATTTTTTCAAATAAAAAGTGAAGTCAAAAACCATTGCTACTTAGAAAAATACATGCATCGAAAATAATGGTAAAATTCAGTTGTTTGAGAAAAAATGGCACTTCTTGACATTAGTCTATAAGAATGATTGAGCTCATTTAGTTTACATACATTTCTAAAGTATATCTCAACAAAATATAATATAGTATTTCTATACCTGCTGTAATAAAAAAGTACTTTTGTCCAACTCTTTATACAATCACATATGTACAATTGTTAATAATATATTTTGTATTTATTACATGTCACTGCTATATATTATCCCGCCTGCCGCGTGGATACAAGCTATTTCGTATCACACTGTCATTCCATGCGATTGAATAAAAATGTTTTGAAAAATTAAAAAAATGAATTATTTTGCTTCATTCCTCCTTGCAATGCCTGGTACCATTTGTGAAGCTCATTCCAGACCATTGGAAATATGAAATAAAATAAATACTATTATTTCTCTTAGTGATATCTAAAAATGCGTTAGTGGGAATTTGTCTAAGCTCTCATTTTAACTTTGTGAACACAAACTTCATGGACTCCCCTGCCATTACTGCACACATTTTTTTAAAGGGCTAGCAGATTTTTCTAGGGCTTTGTAAAATACACTCACACACTTGTCAAAGCCTGAGCCCATGAAAGCCTGCCCGTAAGATCATAGATTGAGTGCATGAATGATTGTGTAAAGGCACATTGGCAAACGAAGGCCATTTAGAGCCATAAGATATGTATAATGGTACTTTGTTATTGATGAAAACAATAACTAAGCAATAAATAAGTAAAAATATGCACAAAACAGTGAACGATTTTATATTATATGAAGAGTATACAAGGTCGTTACAAAAGAAACTAAATTCTTAAAATATTTCAAAAACTGTACAACAGACCAATCTCATGTAAATAAGATAAGGAACCCTTCCAAAGAGTTCCTTAAAGCTGTTTACATTACAATGTCTATTTCTGGAATCAATAAAATTGACACAGTCAAATAAGATATGTTTGACAGTCAAACGAAAATCATAGGCTATGCATCTGTGAGGTTCTTCCTTTTGCAAAAGGAAACAGTGAGTCAAGTAAGTGTGGCCAATTCTCATTCTCACTAAAACACTCTCCTTACATTGAGGAGAGTGCATGTGTTTCTTAAAATCCCCATGAGGAATGAGAATATGTGTGTCTCTTCTTAAACGACCAGCATTGGCAGCAGCATCTACCTTTTCATCACCCCTAATGCAAACTGACATGGGGATCTAATAAAATAATATTCCCTTCTCTTGGTATTGTTCTAGCCAATGAAGGCTTTCCTGTACCTTGAGGATATGAGGATGCGTCCATTCTTGGCCCAAAATGGCCTGAAGAGCAGACTTTGAATCGGAGAAAATGGTAAAATTCCTTTCATCATCATCCTCCGTCTTAAACCAATCAAGAGCAAGATACAGAGCATGGAACTCTGCATGAAATATAGAAGGCTTGTCTGGTAGACGTTCAAGAGAAAATAATAGCAATGACTGCTGCCGCTGTAGCCTTGTCATCTGAAGCAGAGCCATCAGTTGACCATAGGAGTCGGATATGTCGATGGAGGAGAATCAGGAAATTGAAACTTTGCTACAATGTCAGGGTTAAAATATAATTCCTCCAAACACTCCATAATATGAATACCAAATGTTGAAATGACTCTTCGTTTTCTATTAATATGGTCCACATACCGAGGGTTAAAGATGGTTCCATAAACAGGATTATTTGGGTTAGCTGCTATTTTAATTGTAAAATGAAGGACAAGCTTATTTCTCCTGAGGTGCCAAGGAGCTTATTCGCCTCAACGCAAAGACTCTGTGCAGGAGTGGTTCTAAAGGCTCCAAGAAAAAGCCTCGAACCCTGGAGAGGATTCCGTTGACCTACATGTCATCGACGGTCACTGCCATCTCGACTGGTTGTCTTAGGCTCAGAAACATACAGGAACCCTTATGGAATACCTACAAAACGCGCATCCATTCATTTGCCCGTATTTCTTGAAGTGTGTAACTGTGTTCTGTGACCTGCGGCATCTCCAACGGCATCCATACCTTATTAAGATTTTAGACGAAGCTGGAATTTATGGCTCCGTTGGGTGTCACCCAAAAAAGGCTAAAGAGTGGAATCCGAGGATTGCAGCAGTGATGCTGCGCTATTTACATCAGCACAAAAAATTGTGGCAGTAGGGGAAATGGATTTGGATTTAACCAGGGATCCTTCCGAGAAAGAACGCAGGCTCCAAGAAACCGTCTTGAGAGAGCAGTTGGAAATTGCTGTGAAGTTCCCTTCTAAACCTTTCGTTATTCACGCAAGGGACGCCATGATTTCCTGCCTTAGGATTGTGAGAGAAATGGTGTCGTCAGATCACAGTTCATCTCCATACTGTGGTCTATTCATGCTAGCACTACTTCAACGGCGTGGTGGCGCGGGTCTCGTAGATCTCACCCCCTGTGAGATCCTACAAGACCCGGGTGATATAAATAGGATGCTCCCGCCGTTAGCAAGAGACACTTCTTAACTATCACTGATATTGAATGCTACTACGCAATTTCATAGTCATCCTTCCACCCACGTATCCTTCGCCCGGGCGTTCAGGAGCTGGAGTGACGGCTGATTAGGTGAGTGTTCACGTTTTTATGTATCTCTTTATTTTATAATATATGTTGTCTTGGTCTGTCTGTAGGATTTCTGGTGCCAATCATGACACGGTCACGACTCGTTGATTGATGCTAGAAATCCCACAATACCAATCATGGGGGTTGGTCGGATACTATGGCGTGGATACGAAAGTTTCCCAACACTTTCATTGGAGCAGCAGGGAGTACTTACCCGGAAAACGAGGAGGCGAATGAGATGATGGGGTGAGCCCCCTTAGCTCGTCTCATCCTAGAGACTGACTCACCTCATCTAAAACCAAGAGATGCTCATCGTGGCAAAGCAATTGACCCAATTATGGCTTTACAAGTGGCACGTCGCATAGCAGTGGTGAAAAAGATTAGTGTTCAAGAAGTTCTCAAGCAATGCTTTCAGAACACTAATCGGCTTTATCACCTAGATTAGATTTTGGAGAAGAGTTGTATATATAGTGTATATAGATTCGTTTGAGAAACCGATTAATATCGGTAGATGTTTCCTGCTGATCTGAATAGGATCAATCAAAGAGATATAAGATTTACATGCAGCTTCATAAATGAAACATCCATAGTCTAGCTTAGAAGGGCCCTATAGAGCTGTACAAGCACTGTATGATTCCCACCCCAATCATTTTTTGAAACAACTTGCTACAAACTTAAAGCTTTGACACACTTTTTCTTAAGGCCCTTGTTATGTCAGGGACAAATGTCAGTTTTAAATCTAATAAAATGCCAAGGAACTTTGTTGCCTTTTTTACAGGAATGGGGTTATAATAAAGAACTAAATAGGAATCAGGGTGAGACCAATTCTTTGATCAAAATGCACACAGAGAGTCGTTGATTGCGAGTTTTAAAACCATTATTGTGAGCCCAATCTTCAATTCTATTTAAATGGAGTTGGAGCTGCCTTACTATGGCCTGCATGTGTAGGAATGATAGGAGACGCCCGAATGTCAGCAACAAAGAGAGACTTGTCGACACCATTTCTCATACAGGTGGTGATGCTGTTGATTTTAATTATAAATAGGGTGACAGATTAAGTGCTACCCTGAGAAACTCATAAAAATAAAAATCAGAGAGGGATGTCCTTACTCTGACTCTAAATTTCCTCTCAGACAAAAAGTTTTGAATAAAAAGGGGTAAACGTCCTCTAAGGTCCATATCATGTAAATTCTTTCATATTACCAGATTTCCAAGTGGTATCATATGCCTTTTCAACTTCAAAAAGATTGATACCACGTGCTCTCCATTTAAAAATTCCTCTTACAAAAGTTTCAAAAGACTAAAGATGAACCATTGTGCTTCGTGTTTTCCAGAAGCCACATTGTCTTGTCGACACCATTCCTCATACAGGTGGTGATGCTGTTAATTTTAACTATAAATAGGGTGACAGATTTAGTGCTACCTCGCAGTGGGCACGGTTACATTCTTGAAACATTCCAAGAATGTTTGGACAAACATTCGAAAATGATTCCCTCATAGTTCAGAATGAAAATTGTATGAATGTTCATAGAATATTCAGAGCTGAATGCTAAATGAATCATTTGGATACTGAATTTTGTCAGAACATTGGAAGTTGTCTGTGCAATGGAAGCACTTGATAACTAGTGTATAGCAGTCCTGTACGATTGTACGCACAGCGTATGCAACTTTCCCACGGATTTGCATACGCTATTGCCGATGTCAATACTACTGCTATGCGCTGTTGCCGACCTTCATACGATATTGCCGATCTTCATACGCTACCTATTGGCACCTACTTGTTTGTGGAGGTGGCGCCGATCGACTACGACTGTTTTGAAATTTTCAAAACAGTCGTAGCCGATGCTGACTTCAATACAACTCGTGCAGACTCGCTAGACTGTCATACGACAATGCAAAATAATTTGCAGACTCACCACGATTGACGAGGACTGCTGAGTTGTGCTCGATCGTGGCTGTAAGTCGTGAATGTGAGAATGGGGCCTAACCCCTTTTATACAAAACCTTTTGTCTGAGAGGAAATTTAAAGTCAGAGTAAGGACATCCCTCTCTGATTTTTATTACCAAGAATTGGGAGTTTCTCAGCCCAGTGGGCACAAATATTACCTGAATGTTATAGGAATGTTCAAATTTGGTCAGAATATTCTGGACCAATTATGAACATTTCAGCAACGTTCATGTTATAACATTCCTGAAATGTTCTTATTCAGATGTCATATGAATGTTCAATTTTGATTGGAATGTCATGCGACAAAAATGAACATTCCTACAACCTTCAGGTCTGAACATTCCTGGAATGTTCAGATTTGACATTATATAAACATCAAATTGAGGTATTTCTTATTTCATGAAAACTGAACTCGGGTACAGTCGTGACAATCGTGACAATCGTATGGTAGTCGAAAAAACAGTCCTTTTTAAAAAAAGAACACGCAAAAATTGCATTATAGCTCTTGAACATCAAATTCTGTGTATTCGCTAGATTGGCATAATCGTGGCTGAAGTCGTGAATGTGAGAATGGGGCTTTAACGTCCCCTAAGGTACATATCATGTAATCTTTTTATAATACCATATTTCCAAGTGGTGTCATATGCCTTTTCACGTTCTAAAAAGATTGATACCACATGCTCTCCATTTAAAAATTCCTCTCTTACACAAGTTTTAAAAGAAAATATGAACCATTGTGCTTCGTGTTTTCCAGAAGCCACATTGGGCTTCGCTAATTAGTGAAGAAGACTAAAAAGAACCAAGCAATACAATCATTTATCATTCTTTCTATGGTCTTCCAGACACAACTGGTCAGAGCTATTGGGCGGCAATTATTTGGATCTTTGGAGTCTTTTCCTGGCTTGGCAATAGGTATGATGGGAGAAGTATCTTTTAGTCGTGACGTCCAACTGGACAGTATAGGACTACACTGTGACACCAACTGGTCACTTTAGCGCTAAACTGTGACTGTGACATCGCGTACGTCGGTGCTCAAATGTCACATTAATTTGGGACGTATTATGTCACATTTTGGGGGTTCCAATATCGTCCGCTAGGTGGCCACTAACTCTAAAATGTCACAAGTTTGTTGAATTTATACACACTCTCGGCGTGTGTACATTAAATCACATAAGGAAATCGTTAAATTTGAACACAAACTGTTTAACTCTACAACTTTAGACGTTGCAGATTACTTACAGTGCCATTTATATATACACCCCTGTTGTGTTGCTCGAAAGTCGGCCTCACGGCTGGTGTGACAGTTAGGGCTCAAAGACGTCTATGTCACAAACAAATGCAGTTACTAGGGCTCAAAGACGTCTATGTCACAAACAAATAGAGTTCCACTGTTGTCCGCCAGGGGCACAAGTTTGTTGAATTTATACAAATGTTGTGCTGGCCGTCTACAACATACAACAGAAAGTCATATCATTACACAGTAAGCATACACTGTGACTGCTTGTGGCTGGTACAGCCAAACGCATAAGTCACAGGAGGTACGACAGTAGACATAACTCACCTAAGGTACAGGTTGGTCCGGTTAAGGAGGCCTTCCAAAATACGTCCTGATGTGTTGCTGTCTGCTTGTCGTCTCCTCGAGTCCACGGCACAAGCATACGAGATGCGCTCGCACCGCACAGCGACAGCAGCGCCACCACATTCCTCCCCCTCCTATAAAAGATCTGCTGAATGATGCTGTAATACAAAAACATGCAAATTTCACCTAGCCAAGCCGGATGAAAATTATAATGGATACTTGCCTATAGCCCAGCAGAGCCTGACCATTCTGACGTTATAAGCTTATTTTTGGCAAGCTTTAATACAAAAATTGAGCAAGAACTGACACTTTATACTAATATTTCGATACAAAAGTAGGTGAACCCAGCAAAGCCGGATCCACCTTGTATTACAATTTATAAAAGACCTGTGAACCCAGCAAAGCCGGATCCATCTTTCGCAATACTATCTACAAAAGTGGGTAAACCCAGCAAAGCCGGATCTAACTGTTACACTACTATATACAAACATTGGCAAACCCAGCATAGCCGGATCTACCACGCACAACCCAGCAAAGCCGGATCATGCATAGACTCCTACCTTTCCTTCCTAAAACCCATAAATGCAGGTGGCATTATCCCAACTGGACTGAAGGACGTGGTCCACTGGGACATGCTGCAACGCTGCCACTTCCTGGGCCACACGCAAAACCATCTGAGGGTTGGAATACTCCATGACTGCAGGAGCATCGTGGGGAAGGAAATATGGAGAGTCTGTTTCTAGCACCACGCTGCTTATGGGAATGAGAGTGGCGCAATGACATGCCAACTCCTTCTGAGGGTCTGTGCACGCTGCGGTTACCCCAAATACCACGTTTGAGAAGGTTCGTTTCCAGGTCATAATTTCTGGCCATTCCTGTATGCAGCAATGCATATGAATAGGGTGGTCAGCTCGCAGCAAAGGTTTGGCTATGGAGACAACCTCCACTCCAGCGTCTCGTGAATGGAACACAATGGGTTTCTGTGTAACCGCCGTAATGTCTAAAAGTTCTTTCAACACATCCTGCTGAACAGCCCTTTCCCTCTGAGAAATTCGGCCGCTGAAGTCCAATCCCACCTCCCCTAACGCCACTACCTTGGGATGTTGTAACAGCTCAATGATTCTAGCTTTCACACTTTCAGTAAACCGATGGGCCCACTTCCGGTGGCAGCCCACCACTCCGTAAACCCCTCTTCCAAGAGAAAATGTTCGACGCTGTGAGGAGTCAACAGCTGAGGTGGGTCGCAAAATACCGCGTTACACCCAGTGAAACTGGAAGAAACCCCCCTGCCCATTCAGCTAAGTAATCAAATAATGTCCCGTGATGACCTGTCTTCCGGAACAGTCTATCAAGATGGCAATGAGTGTCGAAAAGTGGGGTACTGCAGTTAACCTCCCCAGGCAAAGCGTACGCTGCGCTGCTTCTTCGCTTTTTGGATTTCTTTTTAGATGGCTTAGCGGAAGCCGGTGGAGGGATCGGTGAAGAAGTCTTGCTTCTAAACTCCACCGTCCTGGATGTAGCAAAATCGGAGGATGAGGGGATCACTACAGATAATAGATCGTTCTGAACTTCCATCTGGAAGTTTTCTACGGGCACACGGGATAAGTCACAGCGCAGAAGTAAATGATGAACGGTCCGCCAGTGTAAAAGAGACGACAGCCTCTCAGGGGAGACGGCGGACCGAACTGGCAGATTGGGTGTTTTAGTCTCGCTGTCGTAAGCGTCCAGCGCCTGGACCTCGGCGGATGAAAAAGACGATGTGGGCACCAGGATCTTGTTGGTCCACACATAACGTAGGAGCTCCTCCTCGAGGAGATGACCATCTCGGAATATAGAAACTGAAAGAAGGAGTTCACACCCCTTACGAACTCTCCGACGTGGTCCTCCATAACAAACATTCCGGAATGTTGTTTGATAACCGCTGGCGTCTCAAACTGCCGGCACAGCCAGCAGACCATCATTGGAATGATTTGCCAGAAGTGATTAGCGATGTGATACTGTACCACATGCCGCTTCATATGGGTTGTTCGTAAGCCGCACTCCAGGCATTCGCTTGACCCCCTCACTTTCGAGGGGCCGGTAAATGAGCCAGGATCCTCCCTGACAAAATACCGTGGCGAGACGAGCCAGGGATTCCTAATGGGCCCAGCAGGAGCCGGTCCCTCCTCCCAGGTCACCGTCCTATCGACACTCTGCAACGTCCACCTCGACCTCCGACCTGACCCAGCAACTGCCGGATCAGGAACATCCGTAGGACACTCAAGTTTTTGAAATGAGAAATACCCAGTAATAACCGGATTTTAACTCAGAAATGTTTCTAAAGCGAGTAATACCCAGTTAGAACCGGATGAAAACTAAAAAAAAAACGATAATGCCAAGTTACCCAAGACTAGGTAAATTCAAAAAATACAAGAGAAATGAGCACTACCCAGACAGAACCGGATAGAACTCAACGTGTAACTCACCTAATTCTCTGTTAGAAGAATTGAATATTATCAGTGAAACACCCAGAAAGAACCGGACGAATTCATGCAGTGAAATAGTCAAAGTTAGAATGTGCAGATAAAGTTGACAAAAAGTATTTCAATACACAACAATAAATGTCAATTTATTGAGAGAAAAGAAGTTTCTCTAAATCTAATGCACAAATAACTTACAATGTATCTCACAAAGCAATGGCAGTTGTCTAAGTAAAAGTTTTTCCAAAATGGCTGCCAACAGAAAACGAAACTGAAAAAATTTTGCAGGTCACTTCAATCACTAAGTATAGAAGAAAATTTGAAGTGAAATAAAGTATCTTTAAATTCGAATAGTTTTGCTCGCAGCGCCAAATGTTGTGCTGGCCGTCTACAACATACAACAGAAAGTCATATCATTACACAGTAAGCATACACTGTGACTGCTTGGGGCTGGTACAGCCAAACGCATAAGTCACAGGAGGTACGACAGTAGACATAACTCACCTAAGGTACAGGTTGGTCCGGTTAAGGAGGCCTTCCAAAATACGTCCTGATGTGTTGCTGTCTGCTTGTCGTCTCCTCGAGTCCACGGCACAAACATATGAGATGCGCGCGCACCGCACAGCGACAGCAGCGCCACCACACACACTTTCGGCGTGTGTACATTAAATCACACAAGGAAATCCTTAAATATGAACACTAACTGTTTATATCTACAACTTTAGACGTTGCAGATTACTAACAGTACCGTTTATACACCCTGTTGTGTTGCTCGAAAGTCGGCCTCACGGCTGGTGTGACAGTTAGGGCTCAAAGACGTCTATGTCACAAACAAATGCAGTTACTAGGGCTCAAAGACGTATATGTCACAAACAAATGGAGTTCCACTGTTGTCCGCCAGGGGCACAAGTTTGTTGCATTTATACACACTCTCGGCGTGTGTACATTAAATCACACAAGGAAATCGTTAAATAATATGATGAAGCATGGGTTCGACTCCGAGCGAAGCACTGAAACGTCCCCGAAACATTACACAACGTTTCACTTGTTGAACACACCTTATGATATATATACATATATATGTTGAAACTCTCTTAAGTATTGAACTATTAAGTAACTATTAACTCGTGATCAAACCCTTTCTGAATCCATCTTTATGTTTTAGTATTATAAAAACTCAAAATGTGTGATGATATATATATTAACATGTGAAACATAATGGGCTGGCCAGTGATGTTGGTTTTGATGGTTGTTTCCCAGTTAAAGTGTATGTTTTTTTTCACACATCTCCATGGTCACAGTTCAGTCTTTCTATGTTGTAAAAAATTCTAAATTTTTTTGAAACATAGAATTTCTGAAATTGATACCTAGCTGCTCACATTATTCAGCTTTTTATGGTAGAAAAAGCAGTGATAGACAACTATTTATTTCTTTGAATTATGAAATAACTGAAATATACATTTTGTGTATTTATTCTCAGTTCATATTGGCCTGCTCACAAGTATTCTCAAGAATGAAATGTTTCAGGAGATATTTTTTTCCTGCTCTTGACAAACATGGCATGGGACTCGGCTAATTTCTTGGTGTCCCCCGACTGTTTGTAGGGTAACACGGGCTTATACACCGCATCTTAGTTTTATGAGAGAACAGCCAACATTAGCAGCCAAGGGAAAATCTCTTTATTATCTTTCTAACATAATGGCACGATTTCTGTATCCACAATTACAATTTTGATATATTTTAAAGGACGATATGACCGCCTTTCTAAAATGTATAAAATAATTTGTCTTAGGCCAAGTAATAAGTGAGAAATAATCAAATGAAAACGGACGTATTTTGCCGAGAATGTGTGTTCAATGAGTTTACATTCAATGATTTCTCCATGATTACTGGGCCTAAAATTACGATTTGATTTTATTCAAAAAGAAGATATTAGGGACTTTCTAGATATATAAATCATGCTGTCTTAAGCCCAATACTGTATAAATGCAATTTATATGATATTTCGTGGCTGAGGCGGTAGCCATGGTATATTGTAGGAATTGATCACGGGAGGTAGGTGATTGTGGCAACACCTGAGTGCCCGGGCCAGTGAGCAGCCAAAACCTTGACCTATGGGTTCGGTTTTGGCTGCTGACTGGGCTGGGCACTGGTCTTGCCACAACCACCTACCTCCCGTGATCAATTCCAATTATTTCACAAGGCTTTCAAATGTTTTCTGGCAAGTTTTTGCTTTAAATGAAGCCCTTAACTAAGCTGCTGTTGTAACATTCTGGATGGTGCAACAATCTGAACATCATATAACAATAGGATTTCCTATTGTTCGAAGCATGTGACGCTCCCACTGTTGAGGGAGGAGTTTATTTACAATAATAACCTCCTGTCCCAACAATGGGAGCGTATCACATGCACATGCTTCCAACAATAGTTAATCATATTGTTCTGATTATTACGCAATCCAAAATGTTGCAACAATGTGCACATGCTAAGTTTAGCTTAGATCTTCATTCAAAACAAAAAACATTCACAAAAACATTTTTGTAAGTTATTTTTACTTCAAACCTAGCTATTGCAAAACTTAAGCCACCCCCCCCCCCCCCCCCCCCCCCCCCCCACAAATCGAAATACAAGGCCTCAGCATCAGTAGTACCGTGGTGGCGCCACTAGTACCGTGGTGGCGCCACTAGTACCGTGGTGGCGCCACTAGTACCGTACGAAAATATGGTCGATGGATTTTGAAGGCCATCGTAGTGCATTACCATTATCTGAGCTTCACTCGGTCGGCTTCGCCGACCGAGCTTCCCTCGGTATGAACACTAACTGTTTATATCTACAACTTTAGACGTTTCAGATTACTTACAGTGCCGTTTATACACCCTGTTGTGTTGCTCGAAAGTCGGCCTCACGGCTGGTGTGACAGTTAGGGCTCATAGACGTCTATGTCACAACAGGGGCGGATCCAGGATTTGAGAAGAGGGGGGGGGGGGGGGGGTTCAATGTAGTTCCGAAAAGTGACACTGAGGCGCCACTCACAATTATTTATGAAAACACCACGAGGAGGGAGCTAAATATAATATTTTCATAAGAGATAAAAAAAAATTAAAATCTCATAAGAGATATAACAAAATACATTTTAGAGTAAGAGTGAAATTTTAATTGAAACGCAATATTTCATATAAATTATGATATGCAAAATCGGATTTGGTGATGACCACATTATCCTATTTTTGGGTCGCAAGATTAAACGGACCTCTTGCACTTATATATTTACCTTTTGGAGAGATTAAACAATGTGAACACCCTGGGGATCAGGGGAAGAACTGTCTGGTAACCAATTTTTGGAAGCTACGAGATTTAACCAACTCATAAGTGTTATTATCCTTATCTGCGCACTGAACACACTATCTGCAACGTCCAGTGATGCCCAGCTAGTTCAAATGTTGAACTATGGATTGTACTTCGAACCGATGGGACATTTCAAACCGGTGAGCGACTACTGGAAGCACACATTTGAGATAATACTTCTGAAATTTACAAGTCTTGGGAACTATTCTGCGTCATGTTCACAATTCCATGAAGCCCTTAAAAATTCAGTTGAAGTATGTCAGATAATACATGCATCAGCCAAGCAGAGTGAGGAAATTCATAAAGAAACGGGATATAATTTTCAAAGAACGATTAGGAAAGTTTATGATATTATTCCAGAAGTTGACTTAAGCATTGTTGATTCTAGGTCAAAGCGGTCGTTATTGCCATCCATAGGTCAGTTATCTAAGTCTCTTTTCGGCACAGCAACCGAGAAAGATGTGCAAATGTTAGCAGGACATGTATCAGAAATTATAAGACAAACAAACAATTTGGAAAATTCTTTTAAATACCAATCCAAAGGTCTAGAATCATTTATAACAATAGCAGACAAACGTATTTCAAATGCAGCTAAGGAAATTATAAGTAATCATAAGGTGATAAATGAAATAGCGAAAGATTTCAAAACTTTGGAACACTTGGAAATGTTAGGTGTGGAACTTAATGGGAAATTGGCTAGACAAGTGCAAATTTCTGGAGACTTAATAGGTAGATTGTATGGCTTAATTATTAATGACATTGGTGACCTTGTGCAAGGGAAACTTTCCCCTCCATTACTCCCAACCTCAGATTTAAATCATATGTTAAGGAATGTCCAAAACCAGCTTAACGAAAGGTTTCAAAACTTCAAACTACTTCACAAGCACCCAAGCTATTATTATAAACACACAAAATCTATCGCAACCAGGCATAAGAAATCAATTTTTATAACTATCAAAGTACCAGTATCTGCTTTTCAAGTTTCCTTTAAAGCTTATAGAACTTTCAGTGTTCCTGTTCCACTTAATTCAACAACAGCTCATGGAACACAGGTATTGGACATTCCTGATGTCCTGGCTATCAGTAATGATAACCATTATTTTGCTACAATGTCAGAGAAGAATTGGAGAAATTGCTATGGTAAACGCTATAAATATTGCCCAATGGAGATTGTCATTTCTCCAATGACTCGGCATTCTTGTCCTGTTCTCATATTTCAACAGGTGAAAGATTTATTTCCAACATACTGTAACTTTAAGTTTGTTCAACATGCAATTAAGCCATCAATATTTCAGTTAACAGAAAACAAGGTGCTTATTTCAAATTCTTCCCATATTACATTAAGCTGCAAGGAAACATGGAAGAGAGTGAAAGCTTGTAACTACTGCGTAATGGAAATACCATGCCAATGTTCTTTAAAAACAGACAACTTCTACATGCCACCTATGCTTCGCTCATGTGGAAATATCTCTAAATCAGTAAGCAAGCTACACCCTGTAAATTTAGCTCTGCTACAATATTTCCATAATTCAGAAAATCATAATTTCATTTTTGGTGATACTCTATTTGAAACAGTGTTTGACCCCAAAATTCCCCCAATAAAAATATATAACAGTCAGTACAAGAGGTTCATAACACAGGATAAGAAGGAACATTTGAATTTGAAGGAAGTAGTAGAAGCCACAAAAAGAAATGAGGAAATTTATGAAAACTCGGCTGATGCACTACTACAAATGATTCCTGCCTCTTCGGATTCTTGGTCTACAACTGTTATGTGCTTAGCAGGAGCAAGTTTATTAACATCACTGGCACTTGCTGTTTGACTTTATCGATTTGTCAGGAAGTTGAAAGCTATGTCAATACTCATATCAGCCTTACAAAATGCCCAAAATGCTGAGGGTTTTCCAGTGAACACAGTTCCACAACAATTTTTTTCTGTAACTACACCTGTTACCGAAACGAAAAAGATGGCAGCCAATATTTTATATAGTGCCCAAATACCACTATCTATGTCATCATTTACTATATTAATTATTATTGCTGTAATTCTTCTTACTTACTGTATATTCAGAAAGCGAAGAAGCCTAACACTGATTACAATTGAAATAACGAATGGCCAAGATTGTGTGGAAATTCCAATGCAGGAACTTTGCCTGTGTCCGAGTTATTGGCATTTCCTTGGAAGTCAGTACATTGATAATGTTGATGTAATTGGAACTTTAATTCCAAAAGTAACATTACAATGGCATGAAAAGTATCTCTTCAATGATAGCAACGATAACAAGGTGAAGCTAGTGGAAAAGAAGTACAAAGACTGGCTTACAGCTCAACGAATTCGGAAAATAATCAAAACTACCTTCTGTGCATTTATATCTATAAGACATCATGGATATGCACACGATGTACAAGTTCATGAAACTAAAAAGGTCAGTGGTAAGAATGAGGAAGGGAAAGGAACACAATTGTATCCTTGTTTATCTGCAAGGATTTAAGAAACTGGTAGTGGGCCGACAAGGACAGTGAGATACATCCATGATATAAAATTGGAAACATGGTAACGATATGTTACATAACCAAAGAAAATGTTATCTAGTAAGGCCTGTGTACGATTAGACTAGGTTTTGTTCATGAATCGTGGGAAGCATTTGTAATATTGAATAATATACTGAATTCTTCCGATTAAGCGCACGGTGTGGATAGAGGTTGGGAAATTTTTCTGAAAAGTGGCGAAATTCCGTTTTACCGCACACCTCAATGATTGCCGATTGAAGAGCATTGGCCACTATTGCGCTCTCGCTGTTCAGTTATTTTAGACGTTTGCAGCTACAATCGTGCACGTGAGATCGTTAATTGGTCAACAGTATGATCATGCGGCGAATATGAAAGGTGAGCGTGCAAAGGAGCTGCTGAAATTGCGGAATTCAGCGCTGGTTTGCAGACACAGCAAGAGAAAAGATATGTAATTTTGCTTCTCTTACTTCTTCTGGGGGGAAGTTTTACGAATTTTTCGTGACATTTGCACTGGTCATTCACCCTCTACCGTCCAAAATAGGCCCTGTGCACTTATTTGGGCATGTGCGCTTAATCGGAAGAATACAGTATGTATGGGTGATGCAATTTAAAATGTACCTGTACATATATGTAGGTCATTGATTTAGTGTATGCTGCTTGAAATGATATATATAATTTGTAATATTGTTAACTTGATGTTCCTACACTAAGCGGGGTAATCAAGAAATTTTAATAGGTAAGTCAAGTATGACAATCTCATAATTTGTTTATGGTAAATTTGTGTTTTATGGATATTGTAATGAAGCGTAGTATGCTTAGGTACTTGGATTGTTCAGATATGAGTGTATTGTGATGGTAATGTTTAGGTGATACTGATGTAACATTTAGATTAACTAGGTTGACAGTGAAATGTGGATTTCAAATTATTATAGCATTTTGTATAGTTAGTCTATATAGTTATTCAACTTTAGAATCATTGAGGAAGTGGTAGTTAGTTATTTCCATACTTCCTATGTATATTGATGAAATTACAGTATTTATAGCTGTACATTTACCTGGTATAAATAGTGCATGCTTCTCAAACATGTATTGATTGGTATCACATATGTTGTTGATTTAATAATGCATTACTGGAATGTATATTACCGTATTTTAATGAATGATTGTTTCTTTAGTTAATTAAAGTGAACTGGCTTAGTACTGGTGTGTTTCATACAGATTTTCGGATTAACTGTAAACATTTCAAGGGCCCGCTCTCTCCAAATACATTTACATGTGAATTTCATTGCTTATTACGCACAATTCAATCTGTACCTCACCGGAAACGGATGTTGTTCGATGCACGCTCTTTACCAATTAAGGTTTAAGACGATGCTTTAATACAGATTGCCGATCATGAATCTAGCGTGCCCTACAACATGATACGACGGCCCCAAGTCATTACCACAGAAAGCATGAGTATTGTCCTCTCCCACAACGAAGAAGACTGGCAATTGAATGAACTGAAGGATGTAGAGGGAGCTAGGGTATGCCTTTAGGGAAAATAAGGAGTTTGCCTAATCTGGTCAGAAATTTAGGGTCCCAATCCATCCGATTAAGGCAGTTCGCCTGTATAAAGCAATGGCTGATTAGTGTTACTTTTTATGATAATAGTTAATACTAGTATTCAATTTTTTGGCAATGTATATTGGTACTCAATTACCTTTGGTGTGTACTAAAGCATTCATATGGCATCAATGCTAAACGAGATGTACAAACATTAATATGTTCATAAAAACTACCTTCATGGACACTATGTGATGAATCTAAATTTGTCTCTAAAAGGTAAATATTTTGTATAATATTGGTAATACTTACCGTATTACTTATCGACATACTATTGAGTTAGGAAATAAAATGGTTTAGATACTTGAAATAGGTGTTGTCATTTATTTGTATATTTATCCATGAATCTCTTGCTTTAAAGTAAAGTGAGTCAAGCGTTAAGAGAATGTAAGTGTTGTTTTTTACATTTTGATGCATTCAGCAACTGCTGTGCACCTGCTTTTTATTGACAGGACATGTTATGGACAGGATATACAAATGAAGTTAATGAACCCTGTTGTGCAGCTTGATTTCTTGATGCTAGTTCCTGATGCTTACTTCATCTGTTGCTCCAGGTTGATGGAAGTTGTCTGCAAAGGACAATGAAAATGTCACCTATTTCCATGAAAAGGTGAGCAAATTCATTGCCCCCTGAATAAACCCAAAATCTGCTTCCTAATTACCTGATGTTGATTTTTTAACTTGCATACGTGGCGGAAAGAAATGGACGTTGACGTCTAGGTGCAGAGAACAAAAATCATGAGCTGCCTACCATACTTTCACTACTGACTAAACAACTGCAATCTTCCTTCTCTGCCATTGGATATACAATTACCTGCAAAATATAACAATAATAAGTGGCTTAAACGTGAGTACACATGATTAAAATATATTTCCATTCATTAAACATAACGGGATTGAATAGAATTTTATTTTTATTTCCTCTACCAAAACATTTGTGGTGAAAATCAAGTTTCTTATTTCCTCCCCCTTAAAAAGAAACATTTTCTGCTCAGTATATATGGGTGTGAAGATAAAGTTTTTATTTGCTATTTCACACTTGGTCCATTTTACTCGAGGCAGACTTTGAGAGAACACTCTCGGTGTGTATAAATGCAACTTTGCAAGGTGCCAAAATATTTGTTTATTTATGAATTTAGCAAATTGAACGCCAACAATTATATTATAGTGTGTATACACGCCGAGAGTGTGTATAATTCTATGGTGAACTAGTGCACCTATGATATGATCTTATTCAGTCTAGTAAGATATGTATTACATAGCAGTTGGCACACAAAAAATCATATATAACAGTGACTAGATGGAGAGTCATTAAGTGCATTGCAATACAATTCTAACCAGACACAGGATATATACACTAAAAGTTAGAAACTTATTTCCATAGTGGTACCACCAGTCTGCCCAGAGTCCAATGGCATCACATGTAATGATCAACTCCACTGCTCAAGATTGACATAACAACAATAGCATATAGTATAATACAAACGTTCGGACTAGAATTGATGAATTTCTTCTTATGACTCAGAGAGGACTGACATGATATGTTTTTTGCATCGCACTTTAAAAAGAGATTTACTAAACGTGGTCTGGATATCGTCTGGATCTCGTCTGGCAAAGAGTTCCAGATTTTGCCACGTATGTAGTGTTTAGTTTTTAAAGTGGAAGGACTTTATACCATATGAACCAAGCTTTTGTAAAATCAAAGCATTAACACTGTGTCTGGTGTTATAGTGGTGGGATTCATTTACTCTTTCAAAAACTTGAAGGTACTCTGGAGCCTGTTCATCAATGCATTTAAATACATGGCTTGCGGCCAGATATTTCATTCTGTTTTCAATGCTCATCCACTTAGCCTCATTAAAGTCATTGGCTACAAAGTGTGTTCTGTTTGAGTAGTTTAAAACATATCTAATTTTGTTTTGTACGACCTGAAGGCGACTCTGTAAGAATTTTGGTAGACCGTGGTAATAGAAATTGCTGGCGTAGTCTATTCTCGAATGAATCATTGCCATGCATACAGTTTTCCTGCAATACTGATTTAGGAACATTTTCTTTCTGTAAAGGAATTTGAGACTGGCATAAGTCTTATGGATGATTTTCTGAGCCATAGATTTGCCTCACAGGTCTTGGTCTAGTTGACCGCCCAGGTATGTTACAACCTCTTTCCCTCCCACTTTGATACCATAACATGAGTTTCTATAAATTTCTGTTTTAACTTCTTAGTTGAGGCAAATAGGGGAGACTCTGTCTTTCCCAGGTGGAGTGAAAGTTTGTTGTCTATCAACCACACATTTAATTTGGCAAAAGCTTTTTGCAGATCAGTCATAAACATTCCTGTATATAGTCCCTTGTCCATGCTAAACTTGATTCTGTCAGAGAGATCGATGAGAGCAGTCTCTGTGGAGTATGACCTTCTGAAATCTGACTGATATTTATAGAGAATAATACGTTTGTCTAAATGCTCACTTAGCTGATCATACACAATCCTTTCACATATCTTTGACACTTCAGGGAGTATTGAAACTGGGCGGTAATTCCCAACTTCACCCCTGTATGAGGCGCCGTTGTGGACAAAAGTAAAAAGCACGGCATAAATGCATGTAAAAACTTTGAAATTAACTAAATTTTCAATGAAAAATAAAGAAAAAACTTTGAAATGAAATAATTTGCTCTATAAAAATAAACAAAACATTGGAAACTTTTCAAAAATTTTGAAAATAAAAAATATTTACTGAAATTTTCCAAAATATTTCTATTTTTTGTAAAACACTTTGAAAAAACTTTGAAATAAAAATTTAATTCTCTATAAAAGTTCAGCAAAATAGTGATTTTTGTTTCACATTTTCTTTGATAATATAACATTTTTCAATGCCTTTCTTTAAAAATCCCAACGCTTTTTACTTTTTTTTTTTGATAATCTATTTTTTTTTTGGAAGTTTTGCAATTTCTTTTTGGAAGTTTTCTTTCTAAATCTCACTGTAATTTTTTTCAATTCTCACTGCGTTTTTTAGCCTCATCCGGGTCCTAGTGAATCACAAAATCATGTGACGTCACTATATCTAAAATTTCCCGCGCTTGCACGTGCAAGCTGACAAGGTGGCTGGATCAAGGGAGGCATTCAATAACCTGTTACCTGCTCACCGACGAGCAGTTGAGTCGCATACGGGACGCCTTAAGCGCCCATCCTACAGCCCCAGCTGCAGCTTCCCCCGCCGATCGACCATCGGCATCGAATGTCAGCCTGGGAGGAAGCCATCCCAATTCATCACGCCCCAGACCAGCCGTGAGGTCTACTGAAGAGGAGGTCCGAGCAATATTTAGACCTGCTCGGACCTTCACTTCAAACTTCACGAGAACGAGGTTATTTGCGTGTGCCGGCCAGTTATTTGACCAGCCGCCATTCGGCCAATTCGTTATCAATCGTGATGAAAGTTGACACACTCATAAGCGGGGGAAGCTGCAGCTGGGGCTGTAGGAGGGGCGCTTAAGGCGTCCCGTATGCGACTCAACTGCTCGTCGGTGAGCAGGTTATTGAATGCCTCCCTTGATCCAGCCATCTTGTCAGCTTGCACGTGCAAGCGCGGGAAATTTTAAATATAGTGACGTCACATGCTTTTGTGATTCACTAGGACCCGGATGAGGCTAAAAAACGCAGTGAGAATTGATAAAAATTACAGTGAGATTTAGAAAGAAAACTTCCAAAAAGAAATTGAAAAACTTCCAAAAAAAAAAAGATTATCTGAAAAAAAAAGTAAAAAGCGTTGGGATTTTTAAAGAAAGGCATTTAAAAATGTTATATTATCAAAGAAAATGTGAAACAAAAATCACTATTTTGCTGAACTTTTATAGAGAATTAAATTTTTATTTCAAAGTATTTTCAAAGTTTTCTACAAAAAATAGAAATATTTTGGAAAATTTCAGTAAATATTTTTATTTTCAAAATTTTTGAAAAGTTTCCAATGTTTTGTTTATTTTTATAGAGCAAATTATTTCATTTCAAAGTTTTTCTTTATTTTTCATTGAAAATTTAGTTAATTTCAAAGTTTTTACATGCATTTATGCTGTGCTTTTTACTTTTGTCCACAACGGCGCCTCATACCCCTGCCCCCCTTTTTATAGAGGGGAACAACCCTTGCTTCTTTGAAAGCTTTAGGTACAGTTGACTGGTGATGGGAGAAGCGATGACAGAGCACCCATCCCTAATAAACTGTGCAGAAAAAACGTCCAAACCGTTTGCTTTCTTAGTGTTAACAGTACTTATTAATTTGTATAATAATAATAATAATAATTACAATAATAATAATCTTTATTTAATGAGGGTAACTCAGTCCAATGGTAAGGATCTTCCCTGAGGCCCTCCGGCATGTTTACATTAGTAGCCCGAGGGCCCTAGGGTTACAAAGTAGTACGGTACAATGCTATTAGGTATGTAGACTTGGAGGAAGGTAGTGATGGTGCACATCTGATTGCTTCAGTTAAGCCATTCCAAACTTATGGTCCTGAGTATGAAATGCATTCTTGGCCAATTGATTTATTACATTTTGGAAGAGTTAGTAGTGAGGAGGTTGTATTTTGAGTACCATAGCTGTGGTTTTCTTGTGTATATGAGAAAGGTTTGTTCTTATAATGGGGGTTTAACTCATTAAGGCTTTTGTACACAGTAACCGCCTGTTGGTATTCCACATATTTAGGGAAAGGGAGCCATTTAAGCTTTTTGAATAGATCAGAAGATGTTATTGACAAATCGGCATCTAATATTAAGCGGGCTGCCCGCTTTTGTAATTTAGTTATCCTGTTTTGTTGATTTCCCGGACAGTTTCCCCACATTGAAAAACAGTAATTTAGATGTGGTAAAATATAGCAGTTATAAAATAACCTCTCCTTAACTGGGAGGTTCTTTATAATTTCTTTTAAACTACCCAGTGGGCACGGTAACATTCATGGAACATTCCAGGAATGCTCCGAGGAACATTCGAAAATGATCACCTTATAGTTCAGATGAAAATTGTATGAATGTTCAGGTGAGAATGTTCATAGAATGTTCGCAGCTGAATGCTGAATGAATCTTTTGGATTCTGAATGTTGGCTAAACAGTGGAAGTTGTCTTTGCAGTGGAAGAACTCGATTACAGTCAAGTTTTATGATATGAGAAATATCTCAATTTGTTGTTTAGAATATGTCAGATTAACATTCAAGGAATGTTTGAATGTTAAGACCAAAATCTTGCAGGAATGTTCATTATTCCTGCATAACATTCAGATCAAAGTAGAACATTCATATGACATCACATAAGAACATTCCAGCAATGATAGGATCTAAACGTTACTATACAGAATATTATTGGTCCAGTGTATTCCGACCAACATTCGTATTGCATTCAGGTTATAATTGTGCCCACTAGATTAGGAGAATTCATAACTATTGTGATCAGTTAATCTTCAATTCTGTTTAAATGAAGTTTAAGCTGCCTTTCTATGGCTAGCATTTGTTTTGACTGATATAAGACACCAAGGTCATCAACAAACAAAGATTGGTCTGCACCATTTCTTATACAGCTAGTGATGCTGTTGATCTTTACAATAAATAGGGAGACAGATATAATTCTACTCTGCGGAATTCCATCTCTTGGTCATAAGAGAGGGATGTACGCACTCTCACTCTAAATATTCCCTCAGATGACAAGTCTTGAATAAAAAGGGGTTAATGTCCCGTTAGGCCCATATCATATGAATCTTTCATAATTCGCTATTTCCAAGTGGTGTCATAGGGGTTTTCAAAATCGAAAAAAGATAGGCACCATGTATTCTCTTTTTAAACATCATTCTCTTACAAAAGTTTAAACATGCACAAGGTGGTGCATTGTGCTATTTGTTTTCTGGAAGGGACTTTGGACCTCCGGGCCGAGTGTAGAGGAATATGGTTTTTACTCATTCCATTTTATAACAGACACAGCTAGTGAATGCTATAAAGGCATTTTTATATTCAAAACTACCTGTAAATGAGTTGTTTCAATTTTCAGAAATTAAACCTAAAGTACACAGAAACCTAGATGAGATGAAGCCAAAAGGTCTCGATGATATAGGAATATCATTTTTCAAGTTAGGAATGTGTGTTATGACTGAGCCTGTTACCAGGTGCATGGGCACGGTATCATTCATGGAACATTTCAGGAATGTAAGCCCCAATATTCAAAAATGATCCCCTCATAGTTCAGAATGAAAATTGTATGAATGTTTAGATGAGAATGTTCATAGAATGTTCAGAGCTGAATGCTAAATGAATCATTTGGTTTTCAAATATTGTCTGAACATTGGAAGTTGTCCATATGATATAGGATATGTCTCAATGTCATGTTTATGTATCGTCAAATATGAACATTCGGACCAGAGTACTACCATTACACAAATTGCCATTACTGTCACACCAGCCGTGAGGCCGACTTTCGAGCAACACAACAGGGTGTATAAACGGCACTGTAAGTAATCTGCAACGTCTAGTTATAGATATAAAGTTATAGATATACACAGTTAGTGTTCATATTTAACGATTTCCTTGTGTGATTTAATGTACACACGCCGAGAGTGTGTATAAGTTCAACAAACTTGTGCCCCTGGCGGACAACAGTGGAACTCCATTTGTTTGTGACATAGACGTCTTTGAGCCCTAGTAACTGCATTTGTTTGTGACATAGACGTCTTTGAGCCCTAACTGTCACACCAGCCGTGAGGCCGACTTTCGAGCAACACAACAGGGTGTTATAAACGGCACTGTAAGTAATCTGCAACGTCTAAAGTTGTAGATATAAACAGTTAGTGTTCATATTTAACGATTTCCTTATGTGATTTAATGTACAACGCTCCAAAGTGACATTTGACCACCGACGAACGACGATGTCAGAGTTACACTTAGCGCAGTGTCACAGTCACACTTGGTGTCACAGTTTAGTCCTTTACTGTACAGTTGGACGTCACATGTCCCATACCTAATGTTTCCTTGATGCCAGTGGCCTCGCACTGCCATGACAGAGATATGTGTTCTGAGTTGAAATGCAGACAAAAATACGTAAGCCTGAGTTATTTCCAAGAGACAGCTGAATGAATATATTTGTAATTAAATGTTTCAATAAAAAAAGACCTTGCTCACATAGAAAATGCAGCCATATCGATGTTTCTTCTTGGTGCGGCAGCGACAGAACGAAGTAGCGGCTGGCTGATTCGAACCACTAACTCTTGGGTCGTCAGTCCGACATTCTAACCATTACACCACACGTCTCCACTACAAAAGTACATGAGCATAATCTGGTGGTGTTGGATCCGCGTAAGGGGATCGCTGTCACGTACACATTCATAACACAACGCCGACGATTTGATTGCAATGATACAAGAACTTTTATTTCAAAGAAATGTCGGGGGAAAAGAAAGAACGAACCATACAGAAAATCATTTTTAAAAATTTTATTGTGGCAAGACCATCAAGCTTCAGTAAAAATGGCTCCGCCAGGAGCGATCTCCATGCCTACTGCCGGTTCGTAACCGTATTATACTGGGTCGTGAGCGACCCAGCAATGAATGAATGAATGGGTCCTTAAAGGCACATGCACATTAAGGCCATCTAGTGCCATAACAATATCAATATCCGTATACAAACAAGATCAAGAAATATTTCAAATAGAAACCAATGCTGAAACATTGAATACGACGAAATACGTTTTGTAATCATGCTATTTCTGTATATATGTTGTCTTTCCCTCAATTGATTGTTAATGAAGCTGATGGACAACCATTAAGTACTAAATACATAAAGACATTTGACAGATAGACTTTAAATGATGAGTGAATGAATGAATGTGTCCTTGAAGGCACATGCACACTTAGGCCATCTAGTATCATAACAATATCTATATCCGAATACAAACGAGATCAAGAAATATTTCAAATAGAAATAAATGCTTAATCATGGAATATGACAAAATACTTTTTGTAATCATGTTATTTCTGTATGTATGTCGTCTGGCCCTCACTTGATTGTTAATGAAGCTGATGGACAAATATAAAGTACTATCCAGGTATGCTAGGAAGCAAAATGGGGTTCTTAAAGGAAGCATTATGATAATGATCACTGAGGTAATTAGTTCTGGCTAAGGGCTCTAAAAATGATAGATTTTCAAATCCAGAAATAGCCATCTTTCTGGCACAGTTATCAGCATATTTAGCCATCTATGTTTACCAGCATATTGCAAACTTTGAGGACTGTCATTTCCTGCACAAACTAGGTACTTATCAACTGGAGGGGGTTGCCATCTCCTAATTACCTAGCGGCAGCAGCATTAATAGTAGTAGTAGTAGTAGTGGTGGTAAAAGTAGCAGATGTAGTAGAAGTAGTTGTAGTAGTAGTGAAAGGATTCAAATGTCTGTCATCTGAATGGTACTGCTGCATCCGTTTATACTGAATAGTGATTGTCATCACTGCTTAGTAGTAGAAGTAGTAGTAGTAGTATGTTCGAAACGGATATAAAGGAAACTAGGGCTGTCAAAACTGTTAATATCTAACCAATTGAAGTTCATCTCCTTGATTTGCAGGGTTAACTCAATGAACAAGACACTGATCAAAAGGGAGGATATTCTTGATATGGAACCCAAATGGCCATGTCCGCAAAGCTGTTAACAAAAGCACATCTTTTCTCCTGAAATACACAAATCATGTGCGAGCCATTATTTCAGTGCATTATGGACATTGTAATTCATATGGATTCCCACAACATGGCTGAAGGGCAAATGTAGATGTTGTTTATCGCTCTTAGGTCAACTTTAATCCAGTCATATTTTGAGTGTCTATGTGGCCTGACTCATATGTAAATATCTTCATAATAATGCACTATTTTAAGAAATATTTGACTGAAAGTTGTTGCTCTTTAGTTTATTACTTTTCATATATATATATCTATCTATTTGACAGGTTATAAGAAAAATGGAAAAATACCAATGGATATCATGAATTTCAATACATGTAATAGATAAATTCTTGAACTAGGTTTATTTAATTTTTTTGTTTATACCCGGTCATGCATACAGTCCTTTATAGCCGAAGTTACTGGGCTGATGCAAATTTTATCAGAAAATACTGTGCTTTGCAACTGAATCAACCCATTTAATTTTCAGAGGGTCACTGCATAAAATTTTGGCTGATTTTCAAGGACTCAATCAATCAATCTTTTTGCCATAAAAACCATGCATATATGTAAGAAATGATTGTAGTAAAAATTAACAATGAGTTCCTAACCATGTATTATAAATGATAATGGGTAATAAGCCATATATACGACACTGGCAAGTAGGCATATTAACATTGACAATAATTGATTATAATCAATTAATTGATGGGTTGTATGAACGATTAATTGGGCTGAAACTTTCCAATTCCCAGTGACACTTCACAAAGGGACCTCGACAGACAAAAAGAGTGAACAGTATAACAGCAATAGCATAAACAATAGTCATACCACCTATGGATATGTTGTTGTTGATCAATTTTAGAATCCTCAGGCACAGTTTACATCTGAAAAGAAATTATGTTGAAATAATTTTAGAACAAGGATTTTTTAATTAGATTTCTTACAAGACCTACCTGCTAGGCAGGAAACAGAGGATTAAAATCAATGATGACATCTCCGAAAAATCAGGAAATCCTATGGTCTGTACCACAGAGATCTGTGTTGGGCGCACTATTGTTCCTAATATACATCATACCTCTGGCACAGCTAATCCGATCCTACGGTCTGAACAATCATGGTTATGTTGATGACACCCGGCTCTGCTTATCATTTAAAAAGACAAGTGATAACGCAATTGTCAGACGTGAAATCCTACATCTTGAGAAATGTTTTGTGACTTTAGTGTCTGGACGCAAATGTTCATGCCGCGCGAAGCGCCCCCAAAAGTGAAACGGCAGCAGATGTAACTAATTGAACCTCAGAATAGCAAGTTCATAGCACTAGGAAAATTGGATTGCGAAACTGGCGATGCCACAAAGTTAACGACATGTAAAGGCGTATTGATATAGTTATTATTGTTTATTTATTTGAAAAGGCATTAGATTAAAAGATCAAAAACAATTTTTCAGCTATTTTGGCGCTCCTTATTGGGTTCTAACGACATTCGGGTGATGGCGAGCCGTCTGGCAGTAGTTAGACAACAGGCGCCATATTTGATTTGGTTATTTACCAAAGGTGACGAAGGTAGGTCATAATCAGTTTCGGGCTGTATGTAAATGTGTGGGGTCATTAATAAAAGTGGCTTATTGGTACATGTACCTAACAAAGATCTACTACGGTTGTCAGTCACGTAAATGACAAGAATGACTCGGAATACTAGGAATGATCCCAAATAGAGTTACGGGATTTCATCAATATGGTTCTCTTTTCACCCCGTCTCACACAATAGAAGGAATAGCCTGATTGATAGCCCAGTCGACTCCCGATCCTAGGGTGGCGGGTTCGATTCCATCTCTCGATCGTGCAATTTTTTTTCCACCCGCCCAGTGCTTCGTGTGGTACTTAGAAATATTTCATACTCAAAATAACGGTGGCTTTATTTCTATTATTTTTTTTACTTAACTTTGCTAAAATGAATTGTTGGTCAAAACCGTTGATCCCAGAAAAGACGTCTGCCTGAATTGCCGTTCGCTATAAGGGCCGATGACTTTATGTTGGGCTTAGACTAAAAACAATCTTTTATCTTTGATTTATTATAATAAACATTTCCACAGTTGTGAAGTTAGGAATTTCTTCGAGAAAATATATAGTTTAATGGATGCAAGTAATGCCTAGCCTTCATATAAAAATTGAGATCTGTGAAGTTTAATGGGTGTAAGTATTAATTTATATCTGTTGATGAAGGACACTTGCATGCACACTTGCTGCACATGACTTTACCTTAGATCACCAAACACAAGTGGATTCGAAACCAGCCGGTCAACATGAACATGCAAGCCTCAACTAATGTCAACTAATAGCCGCTAATAGGCCAGAAATTGGTGCTTTGGGCACCCCCAGCTGGTGGTGGAGATAAGGTGTCTCAGTAATGTAATCGATGCGAGAGCCCTGATTGGTCCTTGTTCCCACGCTGATGGCTTATGTGGTACTCCTGACATGAGTCCAGCACTTAACTATAAGGCATTACTTTATGCAACTCCCACCCATCTACCTTCTATCTGCCCTTTCACACGTCCCCACGTGATCATCAGTGCCCTATCCATGCACCTTCCACCTGTACTTTGGGCTAGGATCCGTGCGCCCGCCACTCACTTTTTGGGCGCACGGATCCTTACTACACTGCCACTTTCTATTCCTCCTGCGGCCTTTAGCGCCTTGCCGCAACACTTGCCTTCCCCCTTCTCTGTAATTATACTGTCCTCCCAGTACCTCTTTCAACGGGGCCCTATCTGGATGTCTCGAATTTGGAGATTGCGCTTTCTCCATTAGTGCACCGAGATTATGGAATGCGATTCCACAATACCTGAAGGATTCTACATCGTGTCAGGCCTTCAAGAAGTGTCTCAAAACACACCTTTTCAGGCTCGCCCATTGAGGCGTTGTTGACTATGACTCAAACTATGACAATGTGCAGCGCTTTTGAACATTTTATGAATGGAAATGGCGCTATATAAATTTCCATTATTGGTATTATTTTTATTAAGAAAAAGGCACGGCAGCGATAAGTGATCATGCCTTTGAACATTAGGTTATCACAGGGATATAAAAATATTTTAGTCCCAGAACACAGTCAACAAGTCCTGAAGCGCAACAATTATTGTTGACTATGGTTCGATAATAGCTATAAATGCTGTCACCAGGTGGCACTACTTTATTAGCCCATTCGCAATTTTAAGATCAAGACCCATCAATAGACAGTATTACTGAATGAAAATCGCTGTTTTTTTAAATACAATTTGTGTCAAAAATTATTCAAGTAAAATGAAAGGCTCAATTGGTTTAGTTTTTGGAAACATTACCAGTTAAACAGTCCTTTAAGTCTTTGGTTTGGCACACGTTACGAAGCCCTATTGCATGGATGTGACAGTTGGACACCCCTGACATAAGGCCAGGACCCTTAAATCATTAGCACATTATATACAACGGTCACTTGCTTTTAGTGTACCACAATAGCAAAAATCTTCAGAATTAACAAACTTCTCTGGAATATGATTTTGATACTCTTTTGCGAGTATATTCTTGGGATAAGTTGTGTCCCTTCAGACATCTAGGGTTGTTTGCTAGGTGCCAAATGGTAGAGACAAATTCATGCCTAAAAGCCAAGGGCTATCTGTTGGCCACAGTGGCTTTTCTATTGTAGTCTCTTAAGCGTAAATGCTTAGCATCTCTGCCTAGCATGTTGTTTATTGCCAAGCCTAGCTGGTATTTGGAATATCATTCTCTTACATGTTTAGGCACAACATTTCCCATGGTCCATATTGTGAGGTACACATTAGAAAATAGGGCACTTGCCCTATAATAGAGCTTGCATGATCTTGTGAGCTATTCAATGTCTTGTTCATTGATATTGAATCTACACAATAATGCAACAGCCTCTCTAAGGTGGAAGCCAATGAAAGTCAAAACTTGCACACAAAATTCTGATGCACTATTAACGCAATTTATGAACTGCATGATATTTCGGCTAACTTTCAAGGACCCTTCACCGGTAAATCATTACACTTAAGGCTTGTTCTTTGCGCTCTTCCTTAAACCAGGTGCTGACCTTTCTTTGCCACTTTACCATGTCCGCAGGTCTTAAGAGTGTGACTTATAATACAATTCGGAGGGCCATCAATATCATTTGCCTTTTCCAAATGATTGCCAGATTGTTGCCGGGCTTCTCAAAAAATCTGCACATGCCAGTACTGCCAGCCATCATTCCTCAAATGCAATGGCTCGGCCATGATGCGATCAACATATTTCCCAAGTGCAGGGATATGCTCTTGGCGACTCTGTAGGGAAGCAATGTATTTTGTTATCTTTGTTTGGTTTTCCTTATGATCCTTTGTAAGGGATCCTTTGTATCTTTTAACTGTATCTGCATGTTCCAGCCTTTCCTGGAATATCCATGGCTGCCAATCTTCTGACTTTAGGAGTGACAATAAATGAATTTGGGTAGTTCGAGCATAAGAGCATGGATCGGTGATAGAGTTGGTCAATTCACCTGCAAGAAGAGCTAGGAACTTCATATCACTTGGGGTTAGTGACAAATGAAATTTTATATCAACATAGTGAATGTTAAAGGTCATCTCTTTATGGCCAACTATTTCATTGACTGCTTCCTTTACTATTCTGATAAGGTTAGGATCACTTTCACCACTGTTGCCACCGAAAAGTAGGAAATTATGATCTGGGCTTGCCTCAGGATGCTAAGTATTCAAAATTCCAACTAGCAAAGCGGTTGATGTTTCATTTTTTTCGAAAGGGGCTCCATCACCTGACAATGATACCAAAAAATGTGCCACGAAGGTTATTGAACCAGCTGAGGCGTTTATGTTCAAAGTATTCATCCACTATGAGATAAATAAAATTTAAGACCTGCATTCCAAATAGATGCTATCTCTTACTAATGAGGCCATGTGCGTACAACACCTTCACACTTTGCATCTCATTTTATTCAGACCATTTATCATTGACAGGCCGTCTCTCAAAAGATGTGCCACTAACGGCATGAGCTGCCTTTTTATATATTAAGAGATAATTATTTAGCACACCCTGTGACGTTTCATTAATCAGCATGTGTTAAAGACCATTGCTTATTGCTGTTGGTTCTGTGCCATGAACTGAGGTTAATAAATCTTATGTTTTCTGACGCCTTTTCACCATCGCTCTTCGGCCAACACTAGAGAGCTTCTAACTATTTTTCTCATCTATCTGAGTGTGTGTGGTCAGGATGTAAGTATTTGTCTCTTTGCTGACAGATTGTGGTACTGTGCTAACACCCTGCTCTTGGTACTGCAACAGATATTACACAATTTAGAAGCAGATTTGAAGGAAAAGTGTTTATCACGACTGCTCTAAAAACTAGAGTTGTACTCATGGAAAGGTCAATTTGTGAGCTCACCACTATATTGAATCATGAGCTCACAGACATGCCGAATGATTATAATTCAGCCCAGCAATTAATAAATGAATACTTACTAATGGAGATTTATTGGCATTTACATTTTTATTTCATTTTAAGATGGGCAGGCGAATATTCTATAACCACCACTGATTAATAAAGGTTTCAGTATAACAAACAACACTGTCTGTATACATTGGGGATTTTAAACAGGACATGGCAGCAATAAGCAGTGATAAGGTGTGTGTTAATTGTTCTGTGTTAGGTCTGTGTTTTCTACATATACAAGTTGACGACTCCAGCTCAAGCTTGGCTTGTCTAGCTTCAGTAATCGAGCCCCTCGAGTTATTGAGTCATGAGTACAGCTCCATTAAACCCCTAATTGTAAGATATTGAGTAAGTAATGCTTTGTTCATAAGATCCATCAGTTAGCACTCAAAAATTATTAATGATGGTCAGTAAATCAAATTCATGCACATTGCAATCGTTACAGAAATAAAGTTTATGATATTGATGACTAAAGAAAACAGTTCAAGTAAGTGAAATACAAAAAACCTGAAGTTATGACTATGGAATGAGGTTAGAGCTGAAATAAGTAGGAAGTGAACATGAAGTCCAAATCCTAATTATACGTTGTGACTTCCCATTTTTTCAACTAAAGGTCAATTAGGGAGGGATTATCATGGGTGATTAATTTTCTCTATTTGAACCCTCCTCTTTATAAGGTATTCCTCCATGCCAGCATATATTTGTTGCCTGCATACTTTGTTAATGATGCAATGTCAAATCGTCTTTTTGGTGTCGTTGGAATAAGTCTCTGTGTGGCCATATAATGCTTTGCCCTAAAAAGGAAGTGCGGTATGCTGGCCTAGCATTCATCACAAATGGCTTGGAGAACATTGACACAAAGCTAAGCAGCCTTTTCAGATACATCTGAAATATTAATTTGAAAGGTTCATAGTTTATTTTCGAATGGTCAATGTGTCCAAGATTCTCTAGTCCCTATCCATTCAATTATTTAAAAAGAAATTGGCACCCTCATATATTTGGGAGGAATTTATTCAGTGCTTTGGATGGAAATTGCATACCTTTGCGGACTGCAAGTGAAAAAGGGAAGGATTCACTTTATAAAACATTCTGAGAGAACAATACATGACTCAATAATTAAGATAGTGATTTGGGTGAAAGCTTTAGACAAAAAAAATCATAGATCAGCAGTCTAAACTATATATAACGGGTAAAATGGCCACAGAAACTACATTTCTTAGGATTTAGCTCTAAATTCAACATTCAGCATTCTCTTCTCATACTCTGAAATAGATGTGGCCTAGACATTGAAAACACTCAAAACAAGAATTCTACATTCTTTCCATTATAGCATAACTGAGAATGAAGTATTTCTTTCAAGTTCTCTGTCAACGTTGAGAACTTTCCACAGCTTTTGATGTTGTCCTAGAATTGATGCAAAACGCCTGCCAACTCACAGGTTGTCAATGCCTGGAAAATGGACTTAAGTGTACAGGTGTTTGTTAACTACAAAGTTGCTCAAACAGTAGGGGAGTGAATGACTTAATAGCTTCCTTTTCATTTGAATTTAACATAGATAGGTGACAAATGCTCTATAATTACAAATGAGTTCTTACCCACCTAGGTTGATCCTGTATGTGACTTAAGGTGATGGGTACCATTGCAAGCCAGTTGAAAGCCCTGTCCCAAAACACACCTCAAAGCAGCATAATCCTATAACTAGGTGTATCCCCAGGTTCCTGGGTGTTATCAGGTAGAGAATATCATCGCCACCTGTCATTATTCAATCCATATTTTATTTTATTTCAAAATGTACAACTTTTCTTTCAAATGACATATTCTCATTAATTACGCAGGAGATGGTTACTGCAGCTTCAGAGTTACTTTAGGGATATCATTGACTATGCCCAATAAAAAGTATTTTTTTGATTTTTCACTGCTGAAGATTTTTACAGGCCATGACGTTGAAAATTTTAGTTAGAAATCTCCACACCAACCACACTTGGTAACCTCACCTGCTAATAGCTAGCACCTATTTATAGCATCCTGACCACAAGCCATTGTCTTGAGATCGTCGAGGTGCATCTTTGCGCAAGTGTCCTTTGTTTCCATTGCTCAGAAGTGATCAGCGAGGTATGTCCACTACTATCAAAGGGGTTCCCATGCCTCCACACACGAGATATCTAACTAAAATCTTCAATGTTATGGCCTGTAAAAATCTTTAGCAGTAAAAGATTAAAAAAATACTTCTTATTGGGCATAGTCAATGATATCCCTAAGGTAACTGTGAACCTGTAGTGACCATCACCTGTGTAAGTAATGAGATTATGTCATTTGAGTGAAAAGTTGTAAATATTGAAATGAATTAGAATATGGGTTGACTACTGACGGCTGACTATGATATTCTCTCCCTGATAACACTCAGGAACCTGTAGATACACCTTGTTATATGATTATGCTGCTGTGAGATGTGTTTTGGGATGGGGCTTTTAACTCGCTTGCAATGGTACTCATCACCTTAAGGGCATTGTTGAGACCTCAGGGATATTAAAACTGATTTTTTGACATAAATCGTCTGTACTGTATCCCTACTGTATACTTGTTTAACCCTGGTATTATTGTTGATCTATGTTAAGTACATTTGAGAATGATCTTTGGTCATTCAGGAATAATCAAAACGCTACGTATCTAAGGTCAATTTGGAATTTCTTTTTTCATCACATTTATGCCGTATTGTGGCTAATTCGTGACTTGCCATTTGCAAATGACCTTTTCCTATCAAAGAGCCAATAATAAAATCTTCTTTTCTATGTATAGCTTCCTTGATTTTATTGCCATTGGTATTGATATGGTTGTTGTCTTGTGTTTGTGTCCCATCCCAATATCAACGACAGGAGAAAGGTTACAGATAAGGGAATCTAGGTTTAGACTATTCTTGATCCTTGATCATCAGGGGAAAATCCGTTGGGGACCAGTGGTTCACGTAGCCACCCTTCACAATTGCCCCTTCTCCACCACCATGACACCACTTGCGAAATTGGCAACTATTTCTTTTTCGTCAAGAGGAAGAACCCACGGTGGTAAACACTTGCTTCACATGTAGGTCAATCTTACTACATTGGGCTTATAGGCGGGTGGCCAAATCCCTAAAAGAGCTCTAGAAATATTTTTGATGGCGTTTTTCGTTACAAGTCGTCATCCATGCTTATTCATCTCTACATAGGGTGGGCTTTAGCGTACGGGTGGATGACATGTCTGCTTCTGCTTCATAAGGGAATTTTGGGGCATTTTATGCAAAAAATCACCAAAAAAGTATGTTTTTTGGGATTTCCTTCTAGAAAATTCATTTTTTGAGATAGAAACTCAAAACTTGCTACAAATGTGTTCAAGAGGATGCTTTTGATCATAGAACATGTTGCGTTAGTGTGACTTCAAGGAACCCCCTGCTGTGAGTGATTTTGGGGTAAAAATCATCAAAAATGAGTGATTTTTGTAATTTCCCACAACTTGAATGTCACCCTGTGGACTATTCCAAACTCACAACTAAATAGTTTTGGTTTAGAAAACTACCCAAGAAGGTGTAGAAACAGAAAGTGAGTTATGTTTGAATATTTTCATGATATGCTACATTTTGGGGCACTTTACAGAAAAATTGGCATTAAAACTAGTGATTTTAGGGATTTGCTTCTGGAAGGTGCAATTTTCATAGTAGGAACTTGAAACTTACCACAAATGATTTCATAAGGATGTCTATGATTATCAAATGGTTTGTATTAGTATGAAATGTATCTGACCCCTGCTGTGAGTGATTTTGGGGTAAAAACCTATAAAATAGTAGGATTTTTGTAATTTCCCACGAGTTGAATGTCACCCTGTGGACTATTCCAAACTCTCAACTAAATAGTTCTGGTTTAGAAAACTAACCAAAAAGGTTTTGATAGACAGGGTGTGTCATATTTGCATATTTCATGACATGCTACGTTTTGGGGCAATATACAGAAAAAATGGCATAAAACAGGTGATTTTAGGGATTTGCTTCTGGAAGGTGTAATTTTCATAGTAGGAACTCAAAACTTGCCACAAATCATTTTATAAGGATGTCTATGTTAATAAAATGTTTTGTGTTAGTATGAAATGTATCTGACCCCTGCTGTGAGTGTTTTTGGGGTAAAAACCTTTAAAATAGTAGAATTTTTGTAATTTCTCATTTATTTGAACAAAGGTTTATTATATCTTATTCCAAGTTTCTAGACTGATATTGTTGTTGCAGAATATTAACTAAGAATGGGCATATAGGGAAAATAAGTTATGTTTGCCAACCTATGACTTGCTAAATCTGGGGTGTTTTACTGAAAAATCGTCAAAAGCATGCGTTTTTAGGAATTTGCTTCTGGAAAATGCTGCCTCCAATGTAGATGTATAAAACTTGCCACAAATATGTTCCCATTGATGCATATGGTTGTAGGATATGTTGTGGTAGTTGAGATTAAATGTAGCTCCTGCTGTGAGTAATTTATTGGTAATATCCTTTAAAATCATGCATTTTTTGTATTTTCCCAGGCTTAACCTGTCAACTTAGAGACTATGCGAATGATTATAATTTCCCAAATTTGCCAAAGAAATCACTTAAGAATGAGTTGGTGAAGGAACTGGTTAGGTTTACTAGCTTTCATTGATAAGCTATTGTTTTGAGCATTTTATGGAAAAAGTAATGAAACGTGAAAACCTATAGAAATGTGATTTTTGAGATTGAAAGTAGCTCCTGCTGTGAGTAATTTAAGTGTGATTCTTTAAAATTATGCAATTTTATTTGTATTTTCTGAGGCTTAACTGTCAACCTGGAGACCATTTCACAATTTTGCCACAGGAAATCACCTAAGAATGTGTTGACTATGGAACTTAGTTATGTTTACTATAGCACTCAATGATAAGCTATGGTTTTGGGTATTTTATAGAAAAAGTAAAAATGTGAATTTAGAGATTTGCTTCTAGAGAGAGTAAACTTCATGGTAGGAATTTAAATTTGGTACAATAATATTCATTATGATTTCTGTGATTATAGAGATGTTGTGTTTGAAGTTTCATGTGACCTCTGCTTAACAATTTAAGCGATTTTTTGGACAAAAACTTTGAAACTAATATTCTATGGACTATTTGATTATATCACAGATCAATCTAACATTCATGCATAATTTTTCACCTTTTTGCGGTAAAATATTAAGAAATGTGTCATTTAATAGTCCCTTTTTAGCATTTACATTGACCTTTAATGGGAGTTGTAACACTGTTTGCCATTCAGCATTTCAACAATTAAGATGTGCCACAGGTAGATGTGGTGTTTCATTATTAAAAATGATCCTATATAGACCCCTATAAGAATGAAAACACAGGAAATAGTCTTTTCACAAAATAGTGGTTTATGAAGACGTGGCTTTACCTCGAGGATGTTCCCCATTCATCACACTTAAAGAAAAATCAAGCTTTTTTTCTGAGTGCTATAAAACATTCTTCCTGAGTTAATGCCTCATGATATAAGGCACTGGCCAGTTGATGACCAGGAAATACTCCCTAGCAGTGGTTTTAATGATGACAAATTTCAAAATCAACAACGACATTGTTATCAAACAGTTTGAGAAGAAAGAATTAAATGCTGGAAGGTGTTCCTGAAAAAGCCCAGCCTTCTAAATATAATTGGGTGATTACTGTTTTGGGGGATTAGATGCAGAAACTGAATCTGAAAAGTACTAGTAATATCATCACTAATATGAGTATATATGCACATGTACATTACTTTGACTATTAATTCTTGTAATGCTACCTCAGATGTGTTGGAACAGGAAGAATGTATTACCAAGCTAATGCAAGCTGCATTGATATTCTGATATAAGTATCAAAAAATAGAACTGATTTTAATCATTCATTTGTTGTTGAGTCTGTTTGGTGGAAAATTGTATTTGAGGATAATATACAGTGGAACCTGATAGGTTACCTCTGTACATTGAGCATTTTCACAGCAGTACCTGCATACTGTAACAGCGCAAGGTAACCCTGTAGCCTGTGACTATAAAAAGTAATGGAAGGGCTGCTTAAACAATGGGCTTGTAGGTCCATTGAGCTTAGTACTGTATATTTAGGAAAGTCTTATCAAAGTTCATAATATGCTCATGGGCTACTTATTATAAGGGGAATAGGTGAAAGGGCTACTAAATGCTGTGGACAAGTAGTCCATCACTGGCTAATAGAATATTTTGGTGATGTTTATCCATAAGTGATAGGAGCCCAATTTCCCAAAGCTTTGTGCTAGGAGAGTGGGGGCATTTAATCTATAGGCAGCAAACTGACAAAAGATGTGGTCCTAATTGTGCAGTGTTTTTGCAGCGACAACCTACAATCTGCTGAATAGGAAGTATTAAGAGCAGTATGATGAAGATATGAATGGGGAGGAGTCAAAATGAATCCTGATTCATCATTCATGCAATAATTTGGAATTTGATTATCCTCCTTTTTTCTGCGATATGTAGGCTAAATTGTAACAAGCCTGTTGTTAGTGATTGAAGAAACTATAGTAACCCAGTTAAAACCACCTAACCCCAAGTCAGTGATCACTTTCTCACATGCCCTATCTGGGATCAAGGAACAAACACATATTTGGGAGTTGGTAATTTTGTTTTTTCATCACTTTTTCTGCCATACCATGGTTAAGTCATGACTTAACAGTTGAGATTGGTTTAGGAAACCAGATTACCCAGCAAAAACTGCTGCCTAACCCCAAGTCACTGGCAACTTTCTCACATAGTGACTGGGATTTGAAAGAGCAATGTGGGTGTTTAGTTTTTCATACTTTTCAGACTCACATGTATATTAAATTATAAATGAAATAAGATCTCACAGAATGATACTTATGTAACTGAGTGAGATATACCTTAGACTCTGATTGTAATACAGGTGAACTTGGATATGACAGACTCAATGGGACCAGGAAAATTGGCCCGTCATATGCAAAATCCGTTGTATACATATGACGAATACTTAATATGCATCGGACTGGGACCAAGCATAACGTCTGTCATATGCAAAAATCCGTCGTACAGTGGTCTGTCATATCCAAGTTCACCTGTAGTAGGAGTTCTGCTACTATTCTCTAACATAAATTGATATTGATGGTAATTCAATGACACTGTTTCTTGATCTGCATGTCCTGTGATGTCAGAGACCTGCATACGTGGAGCACTTCTTAATTTCTCATGAGTGCTCCATGTTCACAGGTTCCACTGGGGATTGCTACATAGGCACTATCAAAATTATCCATCTCTCATTATATCATGAACAGCAAAATGATCCTAAATCTAGCATGACAAAATTCCATAGAAATATAGAGCCTACAAAAATCACATTTCTATAAGTTTTCACGTTTCATTACTTTTTCCATAAAATGCTCAAAACAATAGCTTATCATTGAAAGCTAATAAACCTAACCCAGTTCCTTCACCAACACATTCTTAAATGATTTCTTTGGCAAATTTAGGAAATTAAAATCATTCGCATATAGTCTCTAAGTTGACAGGTTAAGCCTGGGAAAATACAAAAAATGCATGATTTTAAAGGATATTACCAATAAATTACTCACAGCAGGAGCTACATTTAATCTCAACTACCACAACACATCCTACAACCATATGCATCAATGGGAACATATTTGTGGCAAGTTTTATACATCTACATTGGAGGCAGCATTTTCCAGAAGCAAATTTCTAAAAACGCATGCTTTTGACGATTTTTCAGTAAAACACCCCACATTTAGCAAGTCATAGGTTGGCAAACATTTAACTTATTTTCCCTATATGCCCATTCTTAGTTAATATTCTGTAACAATAATATCAGTCTAGAAACTTGGAATGAGATATAATAAACCTTTGTTCAAATAAATTAGAAATTACAAAAATCCTACTATTTTAAAGGTTTTTACCCCAAAATCACTCACAGCAGGGGTCAGATACATTTCATACTAATACAAAACATTTTATTAACATAGACATCCTTATAAAATGATTTGTGGCAAGTTTTGAGTTCCTACTATGAAAATTGCACCTTCCAGAAGCAAATCCCTAAAATCACCTGTTTTATGCCATTTTTTCTGTATAATGCCCCAATACGTAGTATGTCATGAAATATGCAAATATGACTCACCCTGTCTATCAAAACCTTTTTGGTTAGTTTTCTAAACCAGAACTATTTAGTTGAGAGTTTGGAATAGTCCACAGGGTGACATTCAACTCGTGGGAAATTACAAAAATCCTACTATTTTATAGGTTTTTACCCCAAAATTACTCACAGCAGGGGTCAGATACATTTCATACTAACACAAACCATTTGATAATCATAGACATCCTTATGAAATCATTTGAGGTAAGTTTCAAGTTCCTACTATGAAAATTGCACCTTCCAGAAGCAAATCCCTAAAATCACTAGTTTTAATGCCAATTTTTCTGTAAAGTGCCCCAAAATGTAGCATATCATGAAAATATTCAAACATAACTCACTTTCTGTTTCTACACCTTCTTGGGTAGTTTTCTAAACCAAAACTATTTAGTTGTGAGTTTGGAATAGTCCACAGGGTGACATTCAAGTTGTGGGAAATTACAAAAATCACTCATTTTTGATGATTTTTACCCCAAAATCACTCACAGCAGGGGGTTCCTTGAAGTCACACTAACGCAACATGTTCTATGATCAAAAGCATCCTCTTGAACACATTTGTAGCAAGTTTTGAGTTTCTATCTCAAAAAATGAATTTTCTAGAAGGAAATCCCAAAAAACATACTTTTTTGGTGATTTTTTGCATAAAATGCCCCAAAATTCCCTTATGAAGCAAAAGCAGACATGTCATCCACCCGTACGCTAAAGCCCACCCTATGTAGAGATGAATAAGCATGAATGACGACTTGTAACGAAAAACGCCATCAAAAGTATAATTCTGACATTTGGCCACCCTCCTATTACTATTGTCTAAATTGATTACTTTCATTGGAACCGCCAGTTTGTGTTTAGAGTCCCTAATGATAGCTGCATTTCTGGAAGCTTTCAACATCAATGGTGTGTAGGGATGAGAAAGAGCAGTGCCCAGTGAATGGAGAAACATAAGGATTAATGAATGATCAAAACCTAAACGCCAATCCTGACTTCAAATCTCTAATATATGTGTAAGTGATAGATAGACCCCAAGGAAGCTGTGGTGTATGGGATATACCCAAGGTGTTACGAGGCGTAGCCGAGTAACCCCGAGGGTATCACATACACCACAGGTTCCGAGGAGTCTATGTGGCTTGTACCACAGTTGACTGCCTTCCACCAATCACAGGCCGAGAAAAGTATACCCTTGGGTAACACCTTTGGTTTAAGGCAGCTTAGAGAACAAAGGCTTGAAAAGTGTGGGTTATGTCCTATAACCCTCCACTTTTCGAGGCCTCTGATTGGTGGAAGGCAAGCAACTGTGGTACAAGGATATACACACACACACACACTCAAATATATGTATGTATGTATGTATGTGCTTATATGAAAAGTTCAGCCTAGTCCAAAGACGTGCACATCTCCGAGGCTTTGCTGTATGGTAGCTGTGCATTTGTCCTTTGGCTATGTAGCAGTGACCTCTTTGCATTAGCCAATTTCATTTGCTCAGGACTCATCGATGAAAAACTAATAAAAATGGATATAAAAGATAACAAAATTGTAGCATTTATATTGCAACTTCAGTATCTCAATCTTGACCATGATTTAATGACTGGGTGTTCGAAATTGTCAAATTCAGCATTTTTCTGATGTCCTACTTCTTAAGAAAGATCACATTAAAACGGAAATAAAAATTCAAAGGATGTATATATTTATTGAGAAACGACATTGTCCTTATGAAATGACATCAAATGATCATTATTTGCTTAAAATTAAGCTTTGTAGATATTCCACATAAAAAAGGTTTGTCTTAATATGTGAAGTTTATTAGATTGAATATCCACACACGCCGAGGGATAAGACCCTTCTAGGGTTTGCTTAATGTTGAATGTAACGTTTGTTAATTGAGCTTTAGCTTCTACGGTGTAAAGTTCTATATTCAAATAGGGCCCCTCATAAAAATACCTTATAATGACTTAATTTGATAACTATGCAAGGATGTAAATAATATCTCATACTTGATATCTGAATTTTTGAATGATTTGACAGCATGTCAAATGTGAGAATTGATAAATTATAATTTAAAATTTTCACATTGCAGTTCTGTTTCTATCTTTTTATCTTTGATACAGAGTCCACTTATTGGTCACATTAATAACTAGTGACACCATCATCAGTTGTATTACCGGGTAGTCAACGGAAACTCACCTGCCGCGTGTGAACTCGTCGATTAGCCCCTGGTCAGCAATTGGTTCTCAGAATTTTATGAAAGTGACGCATTTTATTTTTTGTCTGGCCTGAGAATGAGCTTTAATAGCTTCGGAAACCTGAGACATAGAAACTCGAACTGAACGTTGGTAGCAAATTGCAGACGCTGTCAATGGAATCTGATGTGCTTGTACATGTTCCTGAAATACAATAGTAGCAGAGAGAGAGAGAGAGAGAGAGAGAGAGAGAGAGAGAGGAAGAGAGAGAGAGAGAGAGAGAGAGCAAATAGATCGAAAGGCAAGCATTAGTCTAGAGTGTATGTGTTTATATTCGCCTGTAAAAAGAAAACAGTATACATAGCAATTTGCAATAATGTACTGGCATTTATTGTCGATTCACGCACCATTGAACTTTCAGGAAGTTAATAATTACACAAACCTGTATACCTGGTGTTCCACACAACTACATGTCACTGGCCACTTTATGAAAATAATCGAGGAGGAGTTGTCCATCAAACTTTTACTAGCTATCAACCCGTGCACTATGAAATGTGACTTTTCAGCCATTAGATGTGGCTTTTATGTAAGGGGTACTAAATATATGATAAAGATTCGATACCTCCATATACATGTATGCATATAGATGCCCTCTAAACGGAATGCTATTCTCGCTGTTCTAAATTATAAATCGTTGATATGAGACTCCGCAAGTGCATCAGTGTTCATATCGTAGTATCCTTTTAAAAATACAACGGCAACTATTGCAGAAGTATTTGCATTATTCGCCAATGCCAGAATGTATACTATATACATTGTCCTATCAGCACACTAGTCCATGTGTGTGTGTGTGTGTGTGTGCACTAGAGATATTGGCATACTACCTCCG
>OZ012688.1:26934118-26966441 GCA_963942565.1 Maea johnstoni
CAATATTTCACTCCATTTTAATCTCAGGTGAAAATGGAATGAATTGCGTGTATTAAGGCACATCTACATTTTTTTACATTCGGTGCATTTCATATGGTAATTGTGCATCAGTTTTTTTAATTTACAAAAAATCATTGTAATGGACAATGATACAAATAAATAGATATATTCAAGTTTGTGTTCTAACGAATGGTATATAAACATGTACAATTCACAAATAGTCCAAACAGTAAGTAAACTGATGAACGGAATCAGGCCTGTACAAATGTATATTCCAACCTGCTATTGGTACATCGTAAGTTGATATCCCAGTTGTCATTGTATATGGTGTAATGTTTCAAGGAAAGTCACTGACTACTAATGTACGGCTCAAATATCATATAGCCATGCTGCTGGAGAGGCAGTACAGTAAACATCTATAACCCCTGTACCTGTCAACCGGTCGCCTGTCAGTACAGTGCCGACATTCAATCCCTGCACTAATTGCACGGGGAGTCGGGCATAACACGATTGCCACCCATTTTCCTGGGCATGGATGCATGGATCAAAATAAACGTTGCTTTCAATTCCAAAGCTACGCGGGTCATTGATGTGTTTGACTTATTTTTGATGTGTGGTTGTTTTGTACAACCAGGCACTGTCAGACATCCGGTTGAACTGATGCAGGGAATTATATATTTGTACTGTGATTGGTTGAAAAGTTGTTCTGGCATGTCCGACTGCGTGGTCGAGATGTTGAGTCACGCATATCCACGTACTAGTTTCTATTCTATTTTAGCCAGACCATGTAGCATTATTTATGCACAAGCAGTCGAGTGGCGATCAGGCATACGGTCGGGTCGTGTAAAATAGAAAGTGCATGAATTAAGTGTCTTTACTGTAGATGAAATACAGGGTCATTAGGAGATTCTTAATTGAAATAGACACTACCGGATATGTGTTTGTCTTTGATGTCCTGACATCAAATAAACAACTCTGAACACATCAACTTTGAAATTCCCAGTGATCTTGGAACAACGTCCTATTTGTGGATTGACTTGAGGATTTCGTACTAAATCTGTTTAACCCCTTTTTCAATGCAATGGGCTGACAAAGAAATTTGGGTGTTTGTTAACGATAGATAGACAGTTTATAAATATTTAGATTGGGAGAACTCGGTGAAAAAACGCAGAGACCACGCATGATTTATTTCATATGACTCCGATGAATACGGGAGACTTCTGGCTTTGGGGGCACTCCTTCTCCGTGATATATGGTAAATAATTATATCAAACCAACGACAATTCTTTCATAGTTCCGACAATAACTGAACAATCGATCACATTTAGAGGTAGAATGTGGGCTATAAAGGTTGGATCCTAATGAGGTCACTCATCTCTCTCCCGATGAGTGGCTACGCGACGCCATCCCCTCCCACCCCACCCCCCCCCCCCCCCCCCCCCTCATCACTGACTAATGCTTTTCGATATTAACATTGTACCACACATATAGTGGCGAAATTTGATTGAGTCTTTTGTTTTACTTAAATGTCTTCAATTAGACACTTCGCAGTTGGACAGGACGCAATGATCTTAAAAGCTCCTTCAGCAAACAGGACAGTTGTCAATGCTAACGTAGTAGTAGTAGTAGTAGTAGTAGTAGTAGTAGTAGTAGTAGTAAGTAGTAGTAGTAGTAGTACATCTAGGAATACATGTAGCTGAAGTAGTAGTTAGTGGTGGTGGTAGTTTATCATATATAGCAGCAGCAGCAGCAGCAGCAGCAGCAGCAGTAGTAGTAGTAGTAGTAGTAGTTTGATGATTCGAGAAAACGACCCTTTGCAGAAAAACGGCATCAAAAAACATGGCAGACACGACATGCGTGTTGTAAGGTTTGCGTGTTGTACGCCTGACTTGTTTGATGCAATGAGAGAATCAAAATTATTTTAATCCAAAAGCTTGAATATGGCTGGTGCCTCACCACAGATCCATAAGCAGCAAAACGTTTTTTCATCAAGCCAACACGAGTCGCAGTACAGCCACATCTTAAGTGAGCAAGGTGATTTGTGTTTTATTGATTTTAACCAGCAAGACGATAGGATAAATGGATATTTATTTCACCTTGACGCTCAATAAGATTATTATACCACACCTGTTTACGCTAGGCCATGTGATTGCAGCATTACGAGATGTCCATGATAAGGTAGAGGCCTCGCCCATTTCGCATTGGCTGTGGATCCATATTTACGAGAAAGAATCATTGCATCGGAAATATCCAGTGACAGGAGATACAGTAGGGGCGTGAAGGACATAGATACCTGTACAGTAGCTGTGTAAGTAGTCAATACAAGCGAAAGTACATGTATATAAATATATATATATATATATATAATATATATATATATTATATATATATATATATATATATATATATATATATATATATATATATATATATATATATATATATATATATATATATATATATATATATATATATATATATATATATATATATATATATATATATATATATATATATATATAGAGAGAGAGAGAGAGAGAGAGAGAGAGAGATAGATATAGATATAGAAGTATATGTATATATATAAATATATATATATATATATATATATATATATATATATATATATATATATATATATATATATATATATATATATACATATATATATATATATATATATATATATATATATATATATATAAATATATATAAATATATATATATATATATATATATATATACTTACAAATACCATCATTAGGGGACATCACCCAAAAATTCAACCATTAGGGGACATTATAAAATTGTCCTTTTTTGGGGGCTCTTAATGTCTGTAGACTGTTGTATGTTTGCAAGTGAACCACATATTATGTTTGCAGAAGGTATGATACAACTAGGCTGACAATAGGCAAAATATACATGAAGGTCCCCTAAAGTACGTCCCCTAAGATACATGTGATTTGGGTCATGCAAAAAGCTTACCATTAGGGGACCTCGACTATATATACAATGTATATGTATATATATATACATTGTATATATATATGTATCCACTGACAAATCCGATCATTAGGGGACCTTGAATACATATATACATATATTTACTAACAAATTGCATTATAAAGGGGACATATATACCAAAACAACAATTTGGGGAGGGGGGGGGGGGTAGGTGGTCAGCTCTTCGAGTGTAGTGAGATTGACCTATCTGCACCAGTCGTGCGGTCGCGGGCGCCCTGTTTCCACACAACTTCGTGTGTCCCTCAATCCAAAAATTCACCTCTTGAATTGAGTCTTTCTGGGTGGTGTTTTACAGTATATGTTTACACATGTATATATATATATATAAATATATACAATATGATACATATATTGGACCCATATGTTTATGCAGGATTCGACATAAACACTCACCGCGGCTCATCTGCCGGGAAAAAGTGCTTACGAGCGCCGGGCAATCAGCTGCCGAGCTGGTTCTTTTGATCAGTGGAGGTTTCTTCCAATGATCATTGAAAAGAAGTCTTTTTGTGCAGACCGGACCCTTTTTCAGCCATTTTCAGGCTCCTAAAGTACGTCCCCTAAGATACATGTGATTTGGGTCATGCAAAAAGCTTACCATTAGGGGACCTCGACTATATATACAATGTATATGTATGTATATACATTGTATATATATATGTATCCACTGACAAATCCGATCATTAGGGGACCTTGAATACATATATACATATATTTACTAACTTTTTTTTATTAATCCATATATTTACATTCATAAATGCATTAATCAAACAAATAGAAATTCAATAACAATATCCCCGAATTTGTGCCTAATATATTTCCATTTTATGTCATTTTTACTAATATTTCGTAGGTCCCCTAATGGTAAAAGTTTAAAAATTTCGATCACAAATTTCCACTATTTAACTGCGAAGTTATGGAAACGTGGAGACGCATCTAAATCTTTATTCAATTATGTTCATTCTTAGTTATTCATTATAGGCTACAAAGTCCTGGTCTCCATGAAAACTGGTTAAGGACATTAGGGGACTTGGCTCTTGTACCATTAGGGGACCATGTCCCCTAACCCTACTCCAAATGTCCCCTAATGGTGGCATTCGTACTAATATATATATATATATATATATATATATATATATATATATATATATATATATATATATATATATATATATATATATATATATATATGTGTGTGTGTATATATGCATGTGTGTGTTCTATGCATATGCGTATATATGTATGTATGTATGTATGTGCGTATGTACAGGTGAACTTGGATATGACGTACTCAATGGGACCAGGAAAATTGGTCCGTCGTATGCAAAATCCGTCGTATACATATGACGAATACCTGATATGCATCGGACTGGTACCAAGCATATCGTTCGTCATATGCAAAAAATCCGTCGTACAGTGGTCCGTCATATCCAAGTTCACCTGTATATGTATGTATGAGTGTGTGTGTATCAATTTGGGTTTGCAAATAACACAGTAGGCTCATATCGATCAACCATTTCCATCGTGATCAGCTGCTTACTGTAAGATGACAACAGCTTCAAGAAATCATATCGGCTGAAAAATATAACTCCGCAATATGCAACCCGATCCTTTGATGCGTATGATATGATACATCTAAGAAAAACGACCCTTCTGACAAGACTATTCTTCATAAGCCTATTATAATAGAAGTGTCTTGCAGAGTCCATTGTGTCAGTTCGCTAGCGTATCTCCTGGCTGGATTCTTGATTGGCATTGGATTGAGACTTCCGGGCACTGTGCTCTATTGTGTTGACGTTATGCTAACAAGATTGAAGGCTCTGCAAGATGATGATGATGTGGACATCTAATACATAGGAAGAATACATAGGACCAGATCACAGAGGTCAGTTGTAAACGGAGCTGCTTGCTGCTCAGTAATATTCCAGTTCCAGGGTATCTTTTCTGGTCGTTGATATGTCATCTTGGGGGTCACCATCTACGCTTAAGAAACGCTGGTATTTACGGGAGCGTTCAGCAAGCCTTGGTAAGTTCGTCTGTGCGGTGTGTCTTTAGAGTCTTGGATGTGGACGGTAGGGCATGGAGAGTTGGAGATATGGACTGCTCTAAGAAAATGTACTGCTTTAAGGAAAAGTATCGACAATCTATATTCCATTTAGATATCTATTTTTTTTTATAGATAATTAGGTTTTGTTTATGATATCTGCACTCCCTCAAGCTTTCTGGTTCAACTAAGAATAGCCAAGATATTCAACTATTAATAGCCAGAGAAAGTGAAGGATAATGCGTTTACTATCGTCTACCAACGGTGAGGTTTCTTTGGAATTTCACTATTAACTCATGAGAGGAAATAGTGTTCGTTTTAGACAACTACAACTGCGCCAAAGTACAATCGATCACGAACAAACACTCCATAACCCTCTGTAGGGTCAGCCTCGATAGTCAGGCGGTCTAAAGCACAGCCAATGACTGTCCACTGCCTCCCAACATAGCCTGGTGTCGTATGCTGATCCAAGCACGAGGGAAAGTCACAAGTGTCTAGGTAGATAGTTTAACTAAAACGATTATAAAACTGACCGGATGGATGATAAGAACATTGAAACTGACGTTACCGAATTTCTTGAATATACTTACAATATTCCTTATGTTTTTGAAAATTTGTATCAGCATGAGCCATTAAGGGTGAATCAAAGACTATGCCCAACCCACTTTTGAACATTTGTATCAGCATGAGCGTTTGTCATGTAGGCACTTTTTATTGTGAAACGTCTTTATGTTATATAAAATGTCTCAATTCTACTAAAAATGCGTTTTGTAATACACTTTGGATATCATATGACGCATGTATTGTAAGGCATTATGTTCCCTATAATGGGGCAGTTCAAAATAGCTTGGAGGAAATTGGTTTACTTTACATGAAAATAACCTTCAATAACATATTTAGCCTCGTATAAGTATCAGTGGTAGTAGAAGTAGTAGTAGTAGTAGTAGTAGTAGTAGTAGTAGTAGTAGTAGTAGTAGTAGTAGTAGTAGTAGAAGAAGAAGAAGAAGAAGAGGAAGAAGTAGTATCATCATCATTATACTTCTGAGTACCGTATTATCATCATCATTAATATCATGACTACTACTACTACTACTACTACTGCTACTACTACTACTACTACTACTACTACTACTACTACTACTACTACTACTACTACTACTACTACTACTACAACTACTACTACTACTACTACTACTGCAACCACCACCACCACCACCACCATCATCATAACCATCATCATTATCAACTTCACTTTTATCATTCTCTTTCAATAGTCTCCTTCTAGTTTCATAAGTATCACCAAGCTAAGTTTACTCACCGAATGTTCATTTCTTTTCAGGTTGCTGTCTGAATAGCGTTACAAACCAGGAAATCCCTGTGGTAAAAGCGGAGGATTTAAGGGCTAGTTTTCGTCGGTGTAGGACCCAACCTAACATTCTAACCATGGCGTCAGTTTTGAGGACCTTCCGTGTCAAGGACCTGGTCGATGGGGTTGGATTTATTTATAACCGTGAGTTTTTTACCAACTCTATTGTATTGTATTGTATTGTACGGCATGCTTATTGACTGCACGTAATAACTGTACAAAGTCCTACAGGTTACAAAGACATTTTTCTATAAGGTCCAACGCTGTGGATCAACATAACGCCACTTATCAAGTAGCATAGAATACATAATCTCAATAATAACAGTCAACTGAGATAAAGTCGAAATAAATGGAATAACAGGAACAGATATAAATTGCTCCAAACGGAAAATGAGTAATATGATATATGCAAGGAATTTTAGCTAAAATACAACCGATACCAAATAGTAACGATAAGGAAAGTTGCGATTATAATTAAGGTAACCTTTTCTTAAAGAAAGTAGCTGTCAATATTACTGTTTGCTTCAGAATGACATATTCACAATCTAAATCACATGTTCATCTTTGAATTTACTTTCGTTCCTGTGATCGAAGTTTCGCGAGTGGTGTATATAGTTTGATTACGATAATGTATTAAAATTGGTTCAATATTTCGTTATATAACTCATTTTTGAATAAATACATTTTCAAATACCTTTAAGTATTCTCAAGTATTCTCAACCAAACAATTTATCGGTGAATTTACATTTACTAGGCGGGTGTTTTAACCTTCACATTGTATCACGACATTTGATATAAGAAAACGTTATTTCATAAACTAATGAAGTTGAACCTTTCATGATACAAATCATCAGTTGCATCAATTTTCATTTTATATTCCATCCATACGCCTCTTCTTGATATGCGTTATTTTTGAGAGAATGTATTCAAGATATTCAATATGGTGCGTAGCGTTAGTGATCGGTGATGCATGAACTGAATCACTCAAATTATCTTTGAACCTGTTCCTGTGTCTTCTACACTGCCCTGTTCTGTTATGAAATGCAAATAACGAGATGGGCTAAAACCTAAATAATTGACCTTTGGCCATTTCTGCCATGTCTATAGTGATTTCCTCATAGTGAATAACAAATGTAAGAGAATCCCCAACTTATTAAGTCTCCTTTGAACTGCGAATGGTAACATTCAACATTTGTGATATATTGGGTTATTAAAAAATACAATTTCCACAAAAATTCCATCACTCCTTTTGAGGAGAAATGTCATTTTTCACGTCTGGTCCTCTGTATTTAAGCTCAACATTGACACATTTGGTTATAGAAGCATTTGGTATACGTATTGATATATTTTCTTTGGAACATTGTTTGTAAATGCACTAGAAGCTCTCCATAGTGACGATATATCATATCTGAAAGTTTAGTGTAATCCATTGCCGATAGATGTCAGGCTGATGCTAGTTACCTGTAGTTAGTAAGATGCCCGCCAGGGCATCATTATTCTTTCGACATTTTCAAAGCTGCAGGTCAGAGGCATATTCAAGTACTTAATTGTTTTTGGTATTAAAGAATGAACCCAGGATTTAATGATGAAGCTAATGGGGTTCATTATTTCAACTCAGTTTCTACTTTATCCTGCTTATATCCGATGATTGAACCAACATGAATATATGTATGTATGTATGTATGTATGTATGTATGTATGTATGTATGTATGTATGTATGTATGTATGTATGTATGTATGTATGTATGTATGTATGTATCGGAAGAGTCTCATAGGCGAAACCTTTAACTATGATTATAATCAAGTCACCTGGCGCCATTAGCTATGGTCAGTGTAGAACTGGTACCTGTATTATAACACAAAGATTACAATACCACAGCAGCGTGTACCTGTCACCATGGTAACCAGTGATGCCGTGCACTGAGCACGTTGTCTGGAGTCAGTTTGCTGGCAGGAGAGAAAGGTTATGTGAGTGCACTGGTGTCTCTTAAACGATATTCCTATTTTTTCATATTGAGTAGGAAATTACCTAGGCTTGCTACAAGGTTGTCTTTTATGTCCCTTTCCCAGGTTTCGGTGATCTACCCTGAGTTGATTTCAGTCCAGGTATAGTTTTGTATTCATTCTCAAGGGGGAACCACTTGAGCTGTGTTTGAAACCGCAACCACTGAACATGTGTTGCCGTCTATGCTTTGATAGAAACATCAAATCCACTTACCATCAATATATATATATATATATATATATATATATATATATATATATATATATATATATATATATATATATATATATATATATATATATATATATATATATATATGTATATATATATATTTATATATATATACATATATATATATGTATATATATATATATATATATATATATATATATATATATATATATATATATATATATATATATATATATATATATATATATATATATATATTTATATATACTTATATATATATATGTCGTGTACCAGAAGTCGATCTGTACCATCGACGATTGGTACAGCTATGCTGTACCAGAAGTCGGTCGACTTCTGGTACAGTTATTACTTGTACCAAAAGTCGATCGACTTCTGGTACAGCACTGACTGTACCAGAGGTCGATCGACTTTTGGGACAGCATTAAGCAGTACCAGAAGTCGATCGATTTTTGGGACAGCATTAATTGTACCAAAACTCGATCGACTTTTGGGACAGCCTTTAAGCCTGTACCAATCGTCGATTGGTACAGGCTTATTTTCCGATCGGAGTCCTCATTATTGATAATAAGTCTATTGTTTTTTAACATCACTTTGACTTTAATTTTATCAAAATGATTATATTCAGACTTAATTTCAGTGTATAATTGCATTGACTTCAATATATTCAGAACTTAGATAGAGAGGGGCTGTTGTTTTAATCATAGAAGCAAAATATTTTAAGTCATAATACCTCTCTTCAACTAGTACTTAATTCACATTTTCACCAATTTCTAAAAATATATTCAGTGTATTGTATTAAGATGAACATTGTGCAAATAATCATGGGGTGATAAGTAACGCATACTAGAGGTTTAAATTAAAAACATATATACTCCACTATCAATAAAAGCAATCAAATCAAAAGAGTTTACCTGGGCTATTGGACATATAGATTGCCTTTAAGGTTTTGAACAAAAATGTAAAGGTGAACACCTGAATTACTCCGATCATTAGCACAGGAAGATGGTCATCATTATTTCATTATTTCATTAGGGATGCTATCTCATCCCCTTAATTTTTCTTTAATCAAATACATAGAATCTAATAAGTTGAAAAAGAAAATTGGGCTTATGCTTATTACAAAGAAGCCTGTCAAACTTCCCCCTCCAAAAAGAAAAAAAATTCCATTAGACAAGAAAATAACAATGTTATATAAAGTGTTCACTATACAAATCAGTTTGTGAAACATCCATGTTTAATACAGTCCACTGAATTGACTGCCACTTTCACAATCGACTTTTGGTACAGATCGAGTTTTGGTACGTGACCCTCATAAATGAATTGTTGTCCCAATCGACAATTGGTTCAGCTATGCTGTACCAAAAGTCGATCGACTTTTGGTACAGCTAAAGGCTATCCCAAAAGTCGATCGAGTTCTGGTACAGCTTAATGCTTAATGCTGTACCATAACTCGATCGACTTTTGGTACAGGTAATAGCTGTACCAGAATTCGATCGACTTTTGGTACAGGTAATAGCTGTACCAGAAGTCGATCGATTGGTACAGATCGACTTCTGGTACACGACATATATATATATATAAATATATATATATATATATATATATATATATATATATATATATATATATATATATATATATATATATATATATATATATATATAATTGATATTTGATATGGCGCCCTTTCCACCTATAATGTTCAAAAGCGCTTTAAAGAATAGTCAGTGGACTGATGTTTATTGTCCATATAGTAAAGTAAACTCCTTTCGAAATAGCGATGTTTTCAGCTGTTTCTTGAAGTTTTGAAAAAGAATGATATGTGTATATATATATATATATATATATATATATATATATATATATATATATATATATATATATATATATATATATATATATATATATATATATATATATATATATATATATATATACTAGCAGCAGATTGGTAATATTCTTTGTTGTACTTGACTATATTGGAGTTCTGACATTGGTTTTCATTAATTGTCAATGTTAGGACCCCGATATTGATAATGACCACCATCTTCATGGCTTAACTAGGTGTTTGACCTCAAGTTTACAGGTCTCAGCCCTCAGGCCTGTTGAACCCTAAAATATCATTGCAAACATAACTATATTCTCCCCCAACAGAGATCGCTTCCTACGCAATGGAGTTTTAAGAAAGCGGACATTGCTCTTCACTTCGCCTCTAGAAAATGTTTTTTGGCGTTTAAAACACTATGTGCGCATAATGGTCCTCCAAAATGGTGTATATCTGGAAATAAAGATGGCAGAAAGCAATTAACATGGATATAGATTTGTATGTCGCAAATTCAAATCCTTGCCGTTCACTATGCGTCAGGCGAGTCTGACGAAAGGTTTTCTCTGATGTCCGCTGCAAGAACCTTGAACTTAGCACTTATTTTAATGCGAAATTTATGTCGGGGGGGGGGGGGTGAGGCAGAATAATTGATTCGTTGTCCTCTTTATTAAAAGAGCCATATCGCACTCAGCCTCAGGCCTCGTGCGATATGGCCGGCTTCTCGCAGACATCAGGCCGTATCCCTTTTTTTACAAAGAGGATAACCAATCAACAGTTTCTCATTAGTTCATGAATTAATTGTTGAATTGTATTGACATAGGAATCCACTATAAGTTTCCATGCCAAGCATGCACTATCATAATTAGAGATTAAGCGATAACATTCAAATCCGGATTCAAACCAGAGTAAAAATCAAAGAGAGCAACTCAAAGACCTTAAACGCGTTCATCTTCAGTCGGTCAGGTAGGTGGAAAGTGCACTTAGAGGTGTGAACATTTACAGTTCCTCACAACTTGTCAATTTCAACCCGGTGAAGGCATGCTCAAGACAAACAACCTTTGACTGTTTAATTGGAGACTCACGTCCACAGGCAACACGTGCTGAGCACTTGGATAAACATGTTGTGCTCAAAATACGTATGGGCAATGATCAGCAATTGAGCTGAATTATGTTTCAAGTTGTATAGGAGAGGTTTGTAAAATCTGACACATCAATTACATCTATACATGTATTTCACAAGAACATTTCCTATACTTCTTTGGGTTGTTATAAAATCACTTTAAGACATATCCTTTCTATGGTATCCATCTATTAATACCGAGTTGCACATTTTGCGACACTTTTCTCACCCATTTTTTAACATTACTTCATAACTGAATGGTTAAGGGGCAATAAAGTAATGTATGTACTTGTGTATCTCTTTCTTTACAGTCTAGACAGGACTTATTTGCCCATTTTCTCTAATAAGGTATGAGTCACTTACAGATTGTGTAGAATCTTAAACTGTGTATGCCTCAAATAAGTACACTCTGCTGTCTTAACATAATCTAAAGCATGTTTTCATGTGATCGAAATTGACTGTATCATTCAGATTTCCTTCCCATTTTGCCTGAATTTGAAATAGTATGTTTCTATTGAACTTTTTGATACTTTTATAAAAATGTGCACAGGCTTGGTTCTTGGTGCCTACTTAGTTATTTCACAACTGAGGGCGTTGTCAAAGCGATGTACTAACAGACCCCAATAAGGAATTTCAGTTGAACCCTGTTCCCCACGCTAACCAGTATTAAGGAAGTGTCAATTTCTTAAGTCAGATTTCCACCATAGATTTATATCTGACATTTCCCTGTCAAACGTGGTGTTGCCATGGTTATCAGATTTATATAATAAAGACATCATTGACGCCGCTTTATTTCCGCGAGTCAGGTGATCATCACTAATTAAACATCTTGATGACTGTATTGTCTCAACTATCTGTACCTTGATGGCTGCACTGAAATGTTTGCGAAAAACAATCTATCTCTATGCATGGGGTATGGGTAAATATGCATTGCCCATTGGTATCTAGTACCAGAGTACATATCTTGTCTCTTGGGAAACTCAGAAGAGCAGGTAGCTTTGAAGAGACAAGCGGTACCAGTACCTCAGGGAGTTGACCAATTTGAAATTCATAAAAACGGTCAGAATTAAACGTGTTTGTTTTTACCAGTAACTCAGCGAGTTGACTATTGTGGCCTATTTGGAGTTCGTAAAACGGTCAGAATTTAAACTTGTTTATTAGAAAGTAGCTTTGAAGAGACAAGCGGTAGCTGTACCTCAGCAAGTTAACTATTGTGACAAAATTGGAATTCCGAAAACGGTCAGAGTTTAAACTTGTTTGTTAGAAACTCGACACCTTCAGCCAAATGCAGGGCACGGATGATTTAAATGAGCTTCCCAAGGAGCCCCGCAAGATGTCGTTCCGGCGGTGTAGGGGGAGCAGTATTCGAAGACAGAGAGGAAGGTTCGAGAGCAAACACCCTTGGCATCACTACATCCCTTTTGGCGGCGGTACGTAAACACTTGAGTACATAATAAATATTATCATTCTTCTGAAATTAAAAAGGGAATATACATGAATAGACAACCTGAAAAGAAAATGCATCTTAGCTTAGTTGAATAACATGTTTATCAACAGTTTAAGGCTGATAGTACAACCACCATAGACACCACTACATCCCTTTTGACAAACGCCACTAATGGAAAGTCACCAGTGCAGTTGAAATTTCTCTAGTGAAACGCTATTTCACTAGTGAAACACTAGTGAAACACTAATGAAACACTAATGAAACACTATTACACTAATAAAAATGGGCTGAATCACTAGTGTTTCACTAGTAAAATTTCAACTGAACTAGTATAGTGACTTTTCACTAGTGACGTTTTCGTAAGGGGCAACAGGGTCCCATTAATAGCGGCGGTACGTAAATACTAACTCTGTTCAGTTCAGAATAAATGTTATTATTTTGACCACACAAAAAAGGAATATACATGAATAGACAATCTCTTAAGAAATTGCATGTTAGCTTAGTTTAATAATATGTTACTTTATCAGCAGTTTAAGGCTGATGAATACAGAGCAAATCTTAATATGACCCTGCACCAATTTGCAGATAGGTGGAACATAGTGCGACTCTTTTAAATATTTTGAAAAGGGAATTTCAAATATTTTCTTCATACTTGCCTTCACGACTTATTAGTTGTTACATTGTCTGTCTGTATTGCAGATAGCATGATACATGCATTGAGAAGTATTATGTGATAACATATGGTTTACGATGATGAGCATGTACATGTACTTATAAATGCATTAAAAATTGCAGAGTGTGTTGTCGCTGTCTTAGAGCTAGCTAAGCTCAGAGAAAGAAGACAGTTTTGACTTAAGGAGTGCAGGTAAATGATACGCTTCTAGAAAAGAAATTGAATATAAATATTAGAATTGGACTAGAGTACGTCAGGTTGGGCTTTCTAAGCACACACATTCTTATTTTGTCCTCACTGACGACAATTTTAAGTCATATATTGAGACATACACGCTGAAATGGAGCAGATGCAATAAAAGCAGTCGAGTTGATTTCTTTAAAGTAATTCTAAAGAATCGGATATGATAGAGGCGAAGAGATATATTTCCCCAAAGTAAATATGTTGATGAGCAGATGATACAAAATGTTTGACATAATATATCTGCATCCTATAAATTATCTAGATATAGTCATATAGCTCTATTCTGAAGTGTGCTTTAAAATAACACTTGGAAGACAACGTTTAGGTTGTTACATTTCATATACAGTATCTCAATTTTAGATATCATTTGAGGTGATCTAACGTGTTTGCCGAATTGGCAAACTGTATAAATCATTAGGGAAACTCACCTTATTGAGCCTATGAAGCTACAATGCAGACACACAAATCGTTATCTGATTTATTTCCTCTTTTTCGCAATAGATGGCAGGAGTTGCAGTCTGCATGTCTACCTAAAAGCAATGCAAATGTATTGATTCTCAGCTCAGAGTTGAAACTAGAGGAGTGAGTGAATGAGTCTTTAAAGGCCATTTAGTGCAATAAAATATTACCAAAAAGTGGTACTTTGACAATGTTGAAGAACAATGACAAAGCATGATGTTTTTGGATAAAAGAAGAAAAAGAGGGATAGTAAGAGCAGAGCTTTCTGATCCAAATAGGATTTTTCAGATGCATGGTATCTTTAGACAGATCCACACATTCCCCTTCTTTTAAAAGGCAATCAGGGTGCCTTAGCAGCTTAGGGTTCCCCGGGAGGTGCCAACTTCTATTGCACACCACTGAGAAAGCCAAAAAGTATGCCCCTTGCAGGGTCGAAACTAAGAGAAGTTTTAACATGTATTGCACAGGGCTAAGTGGTATCGCATCCTACCGTAACTTACCATAATTTGGAATTTTATGATCCGTATAAATATTCTGTAGTCGACACCACTGAGGCAAATATAGACATTCAAGACGAATGCCTCGGTATTGCAATGCTACACCACTTCAAATGTTATGATCATATCACCCAATCTTTTAAGAAATTTCTCTTGCTTTGCCACTGAAATACTAATATGTAATAATACAGTATTAGTCTATTCTTAATGTAAAAGAGAAAGAGTAAGCAGCAGTGATTAAATTATAGCATTGTCTCACGCAATATACACTGCTTCGAATGCTTGTCCCACTTGAAACATAACAAAAAAGACAATCGGCGATCATGTGTCAGTCATATCGTATCGTATCGTATGTTTATTGACTGTAATTGACAATTACAAAATCAGACACGCTTTTAAAATACATATTTAGAAAAAAAACAAGGTAATGTACTGTAATGTACAGGAAGTAAACTAAACATTGAAACCGTATGTTACATGTAGGTTGTAGAAAACGATGTAACCACAAATAGAAAAAAGGAAAGAAAGAAGACAAAAGGATGGAATATAACGAGACACAGAAGACACAAAGTCACTGTGTCGGTATAGAACATGGGATCGGAAGACTAGTTGATAAAACACAAAAGAAACATATTAATACCAATAGCATTAGCTTACTTATTATATATATATATATATATATATATATATATATATATATATATATATATATATATATATATATATATATATATATATATATATATATACACCACACTGTAGCCCCAGGACCGCACTATGTATAGCATAGACTAGGTTTCTGGTCCCTAAAATGTTGACATCCACTCCTGTGCTGACCAGGCAGTGTGGTGTAGTACCAGGTATGGTAGATAGATGGCACCAACTGATCCTCAGATCTCTATAGGTGTCATTCTCAAACTGAATCCTGGTGAGACAAGTACGGTTGTAGATGCAAAGCATCAATAGTCAAAAGGCGGGGCCAAGTTATTTATGAACTTGTGAGGGAACCGGATGTATAAAGAACATTAACATTATAGAGGAAAATAATTTATAATGACTAGATTTGTATCATTTCTGTAGAAATGAAACAAATATCGGAATTCTAAAGAAAACAGGGGCAAACAGGTCCAATACCCGCATGGGTTTGGGGAAGTGTACCAGATTTGACCAGTTAGTCAAATACATTAAGGCCCATAGGTGTTGTACAACGGAGTCTATGGATCCATAGTTGCTCCAGTTCTAGACGGATTGCCAGAGATTCAGGTGACTCTGGATCCTTGCATCCAAATTGTAGCACATGTAGGTGTATATTGCCTAGACCTTGGTGGTCTTCTTGGTTATAGTGTCGGCCGACACTATGACTCGAGTTGTGTTGTGTGACATATCTGAAATGTTCACACATGCGCTCCCCAAGAGTTCTCTTGGTGTGTCCGATGTATTTTTTCAAGTTATGCAGTATATGATATTGTTGGTTTTGCAGTCCCAATTTCTAATGGTATTGTATTCCCGTCCGGTGATGGGACTGATGATAGATCCGGAATGGTCTAATTTCATGCAATATCTGCATGACTTCCTTTGACACCTTTTATTGGTGTATGTGCGTCCAGGTCTGGGCATCATGGTTGATGGGTCCTGTAGTTGTGTGGGGTCAACAACTCTGGCCCTAACGAGCATGTCTCTAATATTCTTAGGGCGACTGAAACCTTGGACAACTTTCCAGGTCAGTACGTCCCTAGTGCTGGCAGAACGGTCCAGGATGTCCCAGTTCTGCTTCACAATGTCACCTAGTATCCTACCACTAGGGTGATGGGTAGTAATAAGGAAGATATCATTTTCTTTGGAGTCATCGTTAGTAGGATCACCGGTTGGTGGTCTCAGTAGGAATAGTCTGTCCTTGTGATAGGCTTTGCTAAAGCCATCTTGGACAATTTGGGGTGGATAGTTCGCTTCCAGGAAATGTTTAGCCATTGTCCTGGAGTGGCGAACAAAATCAGTGTTATTGCTGCAGATTCTGCGGATACGTAGGAATTGACTGTATGGAATTGCTGATTTGCAGTTCCTAGGGTGACTAGAATAGTAGCTCAAATAGTTGTGAGCATCTGTAGGTTTAGTATAAAGGCTGGTGCTGATAATGTTATCTGCCAGTCTAACTACAACATCTAAGAAATGAACTTCATCCATTGAAGTCTCAGTCTCAAATTTGATTGAGTCTAGACTCTGATTTAAATGATCCTCGAATAATTTGAGGGTTTCTTGGCTATGTTGCCAGATGAGGAAAATATCATCTATGAATCTGACCCACATTAGTGGTTGCAGTTCATAGGTATATACGAATTTGGCCTCAAACCAACCCATAAATGTGTTGGCAAATATGAGGGGGCTACTTTAGTACCCATGGCTGTGCCACCTACTTGTAAGAAGTGGCGTCCAGCAAAGTCGAAATTGTTCATATGTAATACCATGTCTAACATGGTAATCAGGCTTTCTGTTTCAGGTAAATGATGACTAGGTCTATTTCTATTTAGAGCAGTTCTTGCTGCTTCTAAACCTTCCTGATTGGGAATGTTTGTGTAAAGACTTGCCACATCCATGGTGGCTAGAATACAGTTGTCTGGCAAATTGCCTAGATCTAAGAGTTTAGATAAGAAATGTGTAGTGTCCTTCACATAAGAAGGCAGGTCTTTAACTGTTGGTTGGAGGAAGAAATCCACAAGTTGTGAGATTCTTTCTGTGGGGCAACTATTGCCCGAAACTATGGGTCTCCCGGGTGGGTCCACTAAGCGTTTATGAATTTTGGGCAGCATGTAGAAAAGTGATGTTCTCTCAGTGGTTACTGAAAGAAACTCATGAAAATTGTCATCAATCTCCCCTTGAGTGTGAATATCTTTGAGGAAATTGTTGATTTTAGTGGCATGTTCATGAGTGAGATCATGCTCGGTTTCTATATAAAATTTAGGGTCAGAGAGTTGTCTCCTCCCTTCTTTAATATAGTCTTTAACGTTGAGCACTACAACGGCTCCTCCCTTGTCTGCAGGTTTGATGACAATACTTTTATTTTGGCTTAAATTTTTCAAGGCAGAATTTTCTTCCCTGGTTAAATTGTGAAATTTGTTGGGTGGGACCTTTTTGGTTAATAAGTCTATCTCATTCTGTCTACAAAATAACTCCAGTGCTATTACAGGTGGAGGTTTCCATTTGGAGGGTTCCTTAAAGAGAGTATTGTTAAAGGGAGCATCAGGGCCCTGTGCTCTCACATTGAATCTGGTTAGATCTTTATCTTCTTCAGGCAAGTTGTCGAAAAAGAGTTTTCTTTTAATTCTCATGTGGAACTTATTTAAATCATCCCTTAGATCACCAAACTTAGGTTCGCCAGGAGTTGGACAGAATTTCATCCCTTTCGCTAACACTGCTTTCTCATGGTCAGAAAGAGTATAGTCTGATAAGTTAATGACTAATTGGTCTAAATCTTTGCTATTGTTATTAGCATTTAAAGAAGCCAAATTTGTGTTTATTCTGAAAAGTTAGAATTGAAAACGATTGAGAAGGAGAAAAGGTGACAGGGGGAATCTAAACTAAAAGAAATAGACTCGGACAAAGATGTGGTGACCTCCTATCACAGCGTATATGTATTCTTATAAATAAATAAATTACAAGTGGAATGTTTCTCTGTATTCCAGTAAACATTAAGCTAAGAAATAACCTGTAGGAACCTTTTAGGTTACTCATGCTTGGACGGACAAATTATGTGATACATGCAGCAGTTTGTATGATACAGTGGTTTACAATAAACTATACTGAACAAAATTAGTTGTTGTTGTTATTATTTTACCAGTTACATTCTTATCATAATCAGGCTCAAGTGTGATGAACTTTGATTGAAATCAATGTAATATCTTATACTTAAATGGTAGACACGTGACTAATGATTAGACAAACAGTTGTCTGACAGAAGAGTGATCTGAGTGATCACTGTATATCCAATAAGTGTGAAATAGAACAATAAAACATTTGGCATGAGACCAAATAATTAAAACTCTCTGTATTCAAACGTGACAGAGTCTAGTCATTAAAATGTTTAACATAACAGTTTTACTTAAACATAATAAAATGGCCCTGGTCTGGGACAACTATACACATAGTAGACTAGTGGCAGTCCTATAAGCCGCTTCACGCCAACAATAGATGGTGGGCGATACCAGTCCCTAATCCGTGACGTGATTGTGAGACTGGCGCTAGTCTATACACACAGTAATTTTTTTTTCTTAGTAATTTTCCTTCCTATACTGAAAAATATACTTTATGTCCGGTTAAAATATTTTATATATTTGAAAACTTCATGCTAAATTAAAATAAGGAAGGCACGATTTTCCGCGGCAAAGGCAACATTTATATTATAACCAATCAGAATAGAGAATTATATTCAGTCCGGCCTAAGGATTTAGAGCACGGAGATCTCGCCCATGGACATCTCAAAATAGCTTCCCAGGTAGGCGCGGCCTGAGGGCCCTGCCAAATAAGTGTAAATTGACCAATATGGCACTATGGTGCCTGGTAACTGACAAAAAAAACAGCAGAAAAATACATATGACAGCCTAGAAATCTAGGCTATGTATAGCATACATGTAGAAACAGGGGGCGAAAGTAACCATACACTGCCATCTGTTGATATTAGGTGTACGTTGTATCAGTTACATGGAAATTGGGGACGAAATCTTGGGCTATTAAAGACTTTTTGACGACGGGCTGGAGGAGAGTCTCTTCTCCGCTGAAAAGTGACTGTCTATATGTCTATGGAAAATACGGGGCCTTACATTTGAGAGCGTCTCAAAAAACTACCAAAAAAAGGAAAACTTTCCGATACCCTTTCTGCTTCTCAGTATTTCTGAGTAGATATAGCTTATCTTATGATCCATATTTCGACCATTGTGTCGAAATCAATAGATGGTACATTTTTTCCAAGTACGATACCTCTAAATGAACCTGTGTGCTTTAGTTGGTTCCTGTATTCACTCAAAAACTATATGCTTGGACTCGCTGTGATCGATGACCAATATTATACTAAGCCATCCGAAAAAGCTACATTGTTGATGTGGTATTGATGACATATATTAACAAATCCACTTTAACTACCACAATAATTGTTGTTAACTTATGAATCAGAATTGAAGTGAAAGCCTGCTTTTTATGTATTTAACTTCAAATACTTATACTCAAAGTAATATTGTATCTGTTGCTATGTATTTCGATTTTTTGGCAAGAATATGTAATCTTGGCAGTTACCCTAGTAATTTATAATGGATTCATTGCTATTATCGCATACCTTGCTATACTATATATTTGCTCTAACTGAAGTTTGTAATAATATCGTCATATTGCAGCAAGCCATGAACTAGATAGCCAGAAAGGAAATACAAGTAGTGATTGTGGTAATAACGTACTCTCATTTCCCTTCTAATACTATGTACTCAGTTATTGTGCTTAGAAAGCACTCTCATTATCAACATAAAACGTGCGTCGAACATGTACGAATGGAAAATAAAATCGTATGAACCACTTATCCATAGAGCAGTGTCCAGTCAAAATCGGGAAGGATATGGATACTAGTAGATGCATAGATACGTTCAGATTAAAGTGTAACTCAACCTTCAACATTAAAGAGATGTGTTATAGCTTAATATCACCTCTCTTTGGACACCTCGATTACAATTATACTCCGCAAATTGACTGAGATATTTCAACTTGTATCTTGCAACAAGCGTCAAATTCACATGAAGAGGCCATCTTGGACCTTATCAGAGCTAGCCAGAACGAGGCTGCTATGTCATTGGTATACAACTTCATGAACGCTTAATTAATTCTATTTAGTTCTGAACACACTAATGAATGCTCTTAAAGGTAAATGACTTTCAAATAAGAAAGTGGTGTATCAGACTAAATAAATAATATAATGCCTTCTGTCTCAGTGTATACCTGTAAACTGCAAATTATGTTTTCATGAGATAATCTAGGTTCGGTGTGGCAAAGGTAAAAAATAAAAATGACCTGTAGTAAAGGGGTTTTAGGTGAGCTATTATCTTTTGAAGGAAGGAATAGGAAGTTAGAAATAATTAAGGGGTGCACTGTCGTGACGTCTCTCATGAATCGACAGCAATACACATTAATCTCAAAGGAATTGCATTTTTTCTAGTTGTCCAAGCTTTACCAAAGAGGTTGACTGCAACACACATCTCTGCACACAATAATTTCAATTTGTAGTCAGACTTAGTAAATATTGGGAAACCAAAAGTATATGTATTAACATTTAAATTTCATATAATTACTTATTTAACTAGAAAGGTATTGAAAGGAAACAGATAGCTCAGTCAGAGCACAGAGAAAATGGGTTTACATTCCAATCATTTTGTTGATTTTCTTTGGTGGTTGTGTATGTGATTTTGATTGCGGTATGTACATAGTTTGACATTATTGATTTTGATTATTCAGCTGGAGTTGTGCAGTTACGTTAAAGAAAAGTATGCGTTCTGCTATTATGGATCATGATAGCCAAGAAACTGTCTAGCAATTGTATTGTGATGATGGTATTTTTAATTATAATTCATAGTAACTACTGACTTGATTACTCATTTGAAATAAGTAAAGGACTTTATTCATTTGAGCAGAGAAAACGGTGGGAAAGGAAGAAATTGAGGTTGAAGATGTAGGGCAACACGTGGACTTTCTCGTTACCTGCAGGAAACATTCAGTGCTGGCAACCTCCTATGTTGCATTCATGCGCTACAAAGGTATTGGAGATAGAGCCCCAGCAGTTGATCTCATGTGATGTAACTCACTACTAATTAGGCACTCAAGAGACAAATATGGCCCCTTCCATGAAATCACATTTTTACAGTAATATCTCAGTTGGTGTGTGTGGTACAATTGTGATCAAGGTATCCGAAGGACGGTGACATTGAGCTCACACACATATTTGTTTGTTGTTTATTTAAGGCAGAGTTACCCTTTAAATTTAATGCGGCAATGTCTATACACATACTAGAATCACTGTCCGGTGAGTCTATATTCAAGTGTTTGAAATTATGCAGATATGTTTTGAAGTTGATGACTAAAACGCATTGTTAGGCACCAGTCTCTGATATGAAAACATTATAAATGGAACTATGAATGCAGGCACTATCAGGTCAGTCTATCATATGATTACCTCATTTATAAATGAGGAACCAGAAAAGGTTGGATATTGCATTTACATATATGTACAAAGCAGCCAATGATTATATGGTATTAAAGAGAGCATGTGATTAGAAAACGTGCTGTAAGCTGTAGCAGGTGATTATATGATTATATATTTTGATCGGAAGTAGACAGGGAGGCTGTAGCAGGCCCTGACAGGGCAGTCTACATTTTGTATGATCAAGTGGCTGTCAAGTCATAGCTGACTAGGAGTAGCGTTCATTAGCAACTGGACTGCTTGCAGCGTGCAAGCATGCTCTCAACAACGGCTGAGGTTCGTCTTCCTGATAGCGATGAGCCCATCTGGTCGTACAATCAGGACGAAGGTAAACACTATATATATATATATATATATATATATATATATATATATATATATATATATATATATATATATATATATGTATATACATATATATATATACATATATATATACATATATATATATACATATATATATATACATATATATATATACATATATATATATATATACATATATATATATTACATATATATATATATATATATATATACTATATATATATAATATAATATATATATATACATAATAATATTATATATACATATATATATATACATATATATATACATATATATATATATATATATATATATATATATATATATATATATATATATATATATATATATATATATATATATATGTATTTATGTATGTATGTATGTATGTATGTATGTATGTATGTATGTGTGTGTTGGACATGTCGGGACAATGTTTGGAATTGAATTACAAAATTGGGCTTTCCTTAGGGCATCTTTTTGTTAGCCCAAAGAATGAACCATTTTAGTACTATGGAACCTGCTTAATTGAGGATCTCTGATGACAGAGCTTCAACATTATCCAGCGACTCTCATTACAGAATATACAGAATACCTAACCAGTGGAATTTGAGTACTGTACATTTGATCACAAACTTTGGTGCAATCGACATGTTTGAACCTTTCTATATTTTGGGTGCCAATTTATTATTAGTGCAGAATAAAAGAGGATACTGCTTCTATTAGATGATTCGCAAAACATTCTGTTCCTTATACTGCAGGATTGAAACAATATTAATTGTTGACAGAGACAATTGTTTATACTGGAATCACTCTCCGGAAAGTCCAATACACGTACTTATTGAATGTGAAAACGGATTGTATGGAGAGAACTAGAAATGTGGTTAAGAGAACAGGTTAAACACGATGTCAAGACATTAGATGCTGAAAGAGTTCTTGAAAAAACCTCAGTCATTAGGATATGGGTCATGACAATGAGATAAGTTTATTTATCAAAATAGAAAATATGGACGAGAAAATCTTTTAAGAGACATCAATCGAAAGAGATATCAATGAATGTGCTTGATAAATACTATGTAGTTATAGAAAATAGATTATGTAAATTTGAAAGGAAACGGAATACCACGTACAATCACCTTTACAGCCTATTTGGGTACACCGTGTATGGGTATACTTTTTGGAAAAAAACGATAAGGATCACGTTCCATGTTCAGTATCCGTATTGGCCTTTTGTAATAATTATGTGTATGTTACATATATCACGTATACATATAACACCGATTCAATAGAGAACTGTGATTTACCTATAAGGCTCACAATATGAAAACGTGAGGAAATTACCTACCTACCTGACCTAGGTGGGTAATATGTGAAATGACAAATACATTATTGTATAAATTGATATATTTTTGAATGGAAAATGTAAACAAAAACATCCGCAAAATCGAAAAATAAACAATGTGGGATTCAAGTATTGAATTGACAATTCAATGAAAAAACTAACATGATCTTTATATTAGGCTATTTCTTAAAGACAAAGGGATGTTATTGCATTTCACTAAGAGTTTGTGTTAGGTAGGCATTTTTTCATCAAGGGCTATTTCATATATAGTGAGCAGTTATCCATAGGCCTGAATAAATAGGTCTAATATATAAATATAGCCTGAGAAGTGGACCATTTAGGATGCTGCAGCTGTTTGCTTGCAAGAGTTGCCAATATTGTACAGCATTTCTACAGGAATAGTCGCCAATTTGCTTCAAGGAGAAAATAGATACATGAGCAATATGAAAAGTGGAGCTTTGGTGTATTGATTGGCTACTTTTTACAGGCACTTAGAGTACCTTTAACTATCTTGTATGTACATGTACACGTATGCTGGTGAATTGTATAGTTGCTAGACCATTGGGTTAAGCGATGTTTTATTTATTGAAAAGAGAAAAGCTTAGGTAACAAAATGCACGTCCAACGAGATAACAATATGAAAAACACGTCCATAAAGCATTCACAGCAGGCTATCTGAGAAGAGCTTTTACTGTAAGTGCTTCTATTGCTGCCCCATAGGTGTTTATACACGAGCTCCTCACATCAATCCTCGGCCTATTACACATATTCCACACACAACACAAGGATCTAAAAGTCACGTTTTTATGGGAAAGTGCAAATATTTACCTACCATGGCGATGCTCATGCGTTACTAGGCGTAATGGAAGAGCAATTTAGAATCGATAGTGCAACATGGTCCTCAAGTGATATATATGCTTTATGGCATGAGGCATTAGGAAATAATGTATCTGGCACAATGTATACACAAATACTGTAACACTATCATGCATGGCGCTCAATAAAGCGTCTGAATTAGTTTTAGCCCTGATATACTTATGTTACACAAATGGTCCACATTACAAATTTGTCAACCTATTGCTTAATTAAAAAGGGGCGCGTGGAGAGGGTTTATGATATGACATTATCAACTTGCTTTACTTTTATCAGAACATGGAAATGTACATTTGCAAATTTCCTACCATACCAGGTACTTTATATATAGCGTTACCATTTGTCGTTAATAGTACACTGCTTTCATTAACAAATCCCCAATATTTCATAGGCTCTCCTTTGTTCTATTCAGAAACTGGTCGCGTACTTAGGGAATATTTCAACGTACCTCAGTCATTTGATACCATATCATTACATGTGCTACCTAACATATGAGATGGGGTGATTGTTACTTACATTTATCTGTCTATTCTTCTGTGTTCGGGATCAAGGGAGTGTATCTTACGCTGTACTAGGTTATCACGACTTAAGAGGGTGGCATTATTGACCACCTCATAGTATTTTGCTTTGGAATCTTTTGCATCTTTTTCTTGGGGGGGGGGGGGGGGAGATTACCAACAAAGCCATTCTCGCCACTTCAAATCCTTGACTTGGCTACCAAGTTGTGTGAATAATTACCACATATCTGTTTTTATTGATCTACTAGTACTCATATTTTTGAAATGCATTGCTTCAGTATATTTGATACATAGAAAATTTATTTTATGGGTAGAATTTTGTTTGTGATAGTTGATTGAATCGTTTCTTTCTATTGTATGGCTTAATGATTAATAGCCCACTTGGAGGATATCATACAATGGGTCTACTGCAGCTTCCTCACATGCCATTTGCAGAGGATGAGGCCGATGCAGATATTTTTCTGCAAACATATGCATGCTTTTTATTCATATAGCATGTAAAATTATACACACAATCTCTTTGTACATTAGGAGAAGGTTATGTCGAGCTCTTCATACAAACACTGCCATTTCGTACGAAAGGTATTTTCACTATTATATTTAATAAATAAGGAATCAGTGGACCATGTCCCTCCTTGCTCCAATTGTATCAGTTATCTTCCTTTTACAGGAGATTACATTTGGATCCTCTTTCATTAATCACCTTCACATCTAGTAATTTGCCAAGCTGGTCCAGCTCTTTATCAATTCCATTCCTAATTTTGCTATTGTACCATACTGAAGTATTCATGTACTCTTATGTGGAGTGTGATATATATCTTAACAGTACGTTTTAAGTTGCACACAGACAAAATTCATTTCTGATTTCTTTTTCAATCATTTTGTCAATATACCAATACTATTAGTCTCGGCCAGTACACAGTTGACTTGCAGTGAAGTGAAGACATGTATGCTATGGTCGTAACTAATCCTGTAATAGTTTTCGTGACACGCACCTGGCTGCAGATTATTGCATATGATGATCTGGAATATCGGTGCATGCTGTTACCTAGACAACGTCTGTGCATCTCAGACACATTGGGTGAAACAGACTTAGATCTTGTAAATATCTAAACTATCAAACAGAATTTTATGATTATCTTCTAATGATATAGAGTTGGATTTGCTGTAACCCAATATAGTGATGTCAAAGAAAGCTTTATGCATATCTGTCTATCGATATGAATTTGAAATGGAGTTCAATATTGGCCATAATTGCTGCATATGACACATTCTAGCTAAATCACTACTGGGCATCATTAATTGGGGTGGGGAGTATCTAAAGAGAACTTCCAACTACAACCAAGCTATGTGTAGTATTCCAACTCAAGTCATTTTGCTGCTTTGGGGAATATCACAAAACAGTGAATCTTTATGGAGAGAAAAGAAAGCCCAGGGAACTCAAAGCGTTTACCCCATCCATATTCGTGCATTTCCTCAAGTTTCTCTCAAGGTCGGCCACGTACATGTACATATCTAGTTCACTGTTACATGTTGATGAATACTAATTGACAAGCAATATATAGCAGTAATTCGCTCTACATCAGTAATATAACTTATGTTATTTTATTTTGCACGCAAATGCGAATGCATCAATAAATGCCAGATTTGGTTAGCTATTTATTTGGAACTAGGATGAAAAAATACTTACTAGAGTAGAAAGGATGCATTATAGATCAAGTATAGGTAAAAGGTCAATATATCTACCAAGTATATCACAGTTGATGCAACGATTTTGTTGTAGTATTTATAACTTATCATCAAACAAAAATCAAATCACATTCCCAGCAATAATGACAGTCATGGAAAGATTTAATGGTAGCTAATAGTACAAGACTGGTCGCTGTCTACAGGAATTTGATATCCGTACCTTTCATATGCTTTTTGATGGAGAAGCTGTGCCTTGTATCTCCCTTATAGTTATTCAAATGAATGCTATTTCATGGATATTCCTTTCATTATACACGGAGTTATAACGATATAACAGTTAGGGCTCCAAAAGATCTTACACCCTGCTGAGAGGGTACTTTAATGTATTCCTAATCCGAAACCCATTCTGGCAATCTATACTTTGTATAGGATAAATTGCCAAATTAAAGCACGGCAGAGGAAAATCCAAGTCAAGGTATTATATCCCACAAGCCACATTAAAGACAGGAACAAAGGTCACGTTATTTGAACACTATTACACTGTACACTTTACTTCACCATGATCCACTGATGTACATGTATATTGCAACGATTTAGCCACTTGACTAATCGTTTAGAGGAGTTCAGTCACCCTCATACTAATACAACTCACTCTTTGATGATGTAGGTAAGCAGGTGGCTTCTGGGAAGCATATCAAATGCCAATTACCTGGAAAGAACCCTCTCGCTGACTAAGTAATTTGCTGTACAGTTCATCTCCTCTCAGCTTTGAAGGCCAGCTTTATTCCTAGATCCAGGTGCATATGATGCTTCAGTCTCCTCAAGCATTGCCCAGAATGAATGAGTGTTTAAAGGCACATCGACATACAAGGGTCATTTAGTGCAATAAAATATTGCATATTGTCTAGTCTGGGTGTAGAGTCTTACCTATAGCAGTACAAGCTGTATATGCCAAATTGCATTAAAGAGTAATCTTCAGGATACCTATGAAGTTAAGGTGCCAGGTTGTCCAAACCAACAACATCGATATGTGAAATGAACTAAATTGCAAATGGCAAGTCTTAACAAACAAGCAAATAATCATAAGTCATAGCATGGGATAGGATTAATTTGATTGGCACTACTAACACATTTCCAATTCTACAAAAGTCCCTCGTCAACCTGTTGTGCTATTTATCACTTCTATGAACAGAATAGTAATGAAATGCATGAAACTGTTCATTTATGGATGTAATCCCATCATTATATGCTTCGTGGAATTTTAAAGGTTGTCTTTCCTTTTACAATATGTACCAACATAACTCACTTAATTAGATACCAGAGTATTGGCCTTACGTCATATTATGACAGCTTACATGGTCAAGTTTCAAATTTATATTTGCAAACGATGCCCTGGCAAGCAATGTACTATACCATATATTACCACTAGAATATCAATTGACTGTAAGTCCAATGAGTATTCTAGTGGTGACGTCATTAAATATAAGAATGGGAACAAAACGTGATATCCTATGTACGTCAGAGAGTTGCAGGATGTACAGGCTAGACAATTTCACCTAATTGCTGCTATTTTTGTGCAAAACATTTAGAATGTAACGTGAAATATATTTTGATTGCATTGCAATGAAGAAACTTCTCTTGGTTTTCTTAGTTTTTCTTCCACCAAAACGCATTGCCATAGCTGCCATGCCAGTTAACGCCAAAGTAAAATCGTAAAAGGCTAATACTAGACTGGGAAAATCACCATTATCTTAATTCAAATTAGTTTATAACCTACAAATTGCAAAACAAAAAGCTATGCTAATCCGTGAGGGGCTAATGGCGGGTGACAGACACCTCAAGTGGTATCATTATTCCAAATATAGCAGTAAATGCCTAATTAGTATAAACTGATGGGCAGCTGCCTGTGTCACATCACTCCACACAACTCAATGCTTCACTGCCAATGATATTTGTGACGTGCTATTAGTTCTTGATGTACCTGTTGTACTCAGCTTTTTGCTGAGAAGTTATCATGTAGCCTCAGCAAAATAGAGAGGATGATCAAAATGCAAAAAAACATACACATACATACATACATACATACATACATACATGCATACATACATACATACACATATACATACATACATACATACAACACACACACACACACATATATATATATATATATATATATATATATATATATATATATATATTAGTACGAATGCCACCATTAGGGGACATTTGGAGTAGGGTTAGGGGACATGGTCCCCTAATGGTACAAGAGCCAAGTCCCCTAATGTCCTTAACCAGTTTTCATGGAGACCAGGACTTTGTAGCCTATAATGAATAACTAAGAATGAACATAATTGAATAAAGATTTAGATGCGTCTCCACGTTTCCATAACTTCGCAGTTAAATAGTGGAAATTTGTGATCGAAATTTTTAAACTTTTACCATTAGGGGACCTACGAAATATTAGTAAAAATGACATAAAATGGAAATATAATAGGCACAAATTCGGGGATATTGTTATTGAATTTCTATTTGTTTGATTAATGCATTTATGAATGTAAATATATGGATTAATAAAAAAAAGTTAGTAAATATATGTATATATGTATTCAAGGTCCCCTAATGATCGGATTTGTCAGTGGATACATATATATATACAATGTATATATATACATATACATTGTATATATAGTCGAGGTCCCCTAATGGTAAGCTTTTTGCATGACCCAAATCACATGTATCTTAGGGGACGTACTTTAGGAGCCTGAAAATGGGTCCGGTCTGCACAAAAAGTTTACATGGGCACTTGCCAGACTTCTTTTTAATGATCATTGGAAGAAACCTCCACTGATCAAACGAACCAGGTCGGCAGCTGATTGCCCGGCGCTCGTAAGCACTTTTCCCGGCAGATGAGCCGCGGTGAGTGTTTATGTCGAATCCTGCATAAACATATGGGTCCAATATATGTATCATATTGTATATATTTATATATATATACATGTGTAAACATATACTGTAAAACACCACCCAGAAAGACTCAATTCAAGAGGTGAATTTTTGGATTGAGGGACACACGAAGTTGTGTGGAAACAGGGCGCCCGCGACCGCACGACTGGTGCAGATAGGTCAATCTCACTACACTCGAAGAGCTGACCACCTACCCCCCCCCCCTCCCAAAATTGTTGTTTTGGTATATATGTCCCCTTTATAATGCAATTTGTTAGTAGATATATGTATATATGTATTCCAAGTCCCCTAATGATCGGATTTGTCAGTGGATACATATATATATACAATGTATATATATACATATACATTGTATATATAGTCGAGGTCCCCTAATGGTAAGCTTTTTGCATGACCCAAATCACATGTATCTTAGGGGACGTACTTTAGGGGACCTTCATGTATATTTTGCCTATTGTCAGCCTAGTTGTATCATACCTTCTGCAAACATAATATGTGGTTCACTTGCAAACATACAACAGTCTACAGACATTAAGAGCCCCCCAAAAAGACAATTTTATAATGTCCCCTAATGGTTGAATTTTTGGGTGATGTCCCCTAATGATGGTATTTGTAAGTATATATATATATATATATATATATATATATATATATATATATATGTATATATATATATATATATATATATATATATATATATATATATATATATATATATATATATATATATATATAAATATATATATATATATATATTTATATATATTGTTGATGGAATGGATGGCTTGTTGATGGCATGGATAGGTGAAGTGCTTAATAGTACATGTGTACCATATCGAATTACCAAATGAGTAATGCGTAACTGGAAGCAATGCCTGATGCAGGTGGCAATGTGTAGCAGTGATAATGAGGGACAATTTAATCCAGGTACGAATCAAGTGCTTTATAACGATTGTCAAAGGTGCTAATCCGACACCTTTTCATTTTCACCTCATGCAGAAAGGTCACAGACATTCTGGTACTGCACGCAATCGGGTTATTCATGTTATTTGTATTTGAATGCAAATAAAGGCCACCCTATAGGTGAAAGAGTTATATATGTAAGATATGTATAGAGGTTGGCCACATTATTTGATAGAACTATGATATTTGTAAAGGTGAGAGCCATTTTGGTAGGACGTATGTGTAAGCCTTATTATCAGCTCCGCTCCGATATTAGCAGCTGATCGGTCAATTTCGTGGTTGTCCTGGGCTATATTGGGCTTCTAACATTGCTTTTAACAATTGTCACTGTTAGGAGGGCAATATAATCAATTGAAATCCTAGCGATGCTGTTCCCAAGGTTCATTGTAAGGACCACAAATATACCATTCATTGCCCGGGCCACAGCAACTACATGTACATTCTCCCCCGACAGAGGTCGCTTTCTCTTAGAAACTAAGATGGCGGCCACTGCTCTTCACGCCGACGCTAGAAATTATTTTGGCTTTTAAAACACTATTACGCCTCAAAGCCTGATAACATAGTGTATATCTGGAAGATAAGATGGCAGGAGGCAATTAAGTTGGATTTAGGTGTGTATTTGCCTACCATGTACTTCCGGTATGCATGAGTATATGGAATCTTTCATCTTTGGAGGAAATGGTTCACCAAAGGTGTTGAGCACTTGGATCAAAAAACCCAGATAATGTCATAGCTATAGAGTGTCCTGCAGAATCTCACATTACCCATACTAGACTAACTGGAGCAATATTATGATAATAATAGGGAGGGCCCGAGTTACACGCGTATTTACTTTGTCATTAATGTACAGTTAACTTCCTGCGTTCCAATAGTGCAATGTACTAGTATGGGAGCCATTCCTATATCATTACATATTACCTATATGTATGTATGTATATACATATATATATATATATATATATATATATATATATATATATATATATATATATATATATATATATATATATATATATATATATATATATATATATATATAAATATATATATTTATATATATATATATATATATATATATATATATATATATATATATATATATATATATATATGTATATATATGTATATATAGCTGTATGTATATATATATATATATATATATATATATATATATATATATATATATATATATATATATATATATATATATATATATATATATATATATATATATATATATATATATATATATATATATATATATATACATACAGCTATATATACATATATATACATATATATATATATATATATATATATATATATATATATATATATATGTATATATATATAAATATATATATTTATATATATATATATATATATATATATATATATATATATATATATATATATATATATATATATATATATATATATATATATATATATATATTTATATATATATATATATATATATATTTATATATATATATATATATATA
>OZ012688.1:26966641-27017645 GCA_963942565.1 Maea johnstoni
CACTTGCCTCACGATCGCGTCATATTCCTGGCGCAATTTGACGATAGATAAAATCTTTATTGTTACCTGACTAATTTGCATACATATATAGGTAAAAGTCTTCCTATCAGATCATCTCTATGGATGACAGTTTCTTATTGATATGAATTATGTTATTGTAATTTTGATCTCTTGACAACCAAGACACGCGTGCTGTTACTATATCCCACGCTTTCTACTTCATAGGTCTTTTGAGATTCTCCTAGGAAGAGGTGAATGTTGTGAATATCAGAGGATATCGTATACTCCCGTTTCAAGTGTCAGAGTCCTTCGAATCGTCGTGATAATTTCCAGTAATTTTCTATCAACGACTCGATTACGCTAAAAGTTCTTCCCGTCACTATGTGAATAATAGAATTAATTGACTTGCATCTCCAACCGTATCAAATTAATAATGTCATAAAATGAAATTAGACAGAAGCGTCATTTTATCATAGACGAACACCTTTCTTCCATTATCATGGAGGGGGTCGGGCGCCACATTTCGATTGTGGAGATAATGTCTTTTTTATTCATTTATATATGAGAAATTAATTGGTACTTATCGACCACGTCTTTCCATCGCTGCCTTAAAATCATTGTGCGATTAATCCACTGATTGCGGAAAATGTATACATGCAGATAGAGAAAATAGTAAAAACAAAAAAACGTCAACATTATCATCAAACCTGACACAACAAAAAAAAACAAACCCATGAAACGACATCAGTGTAAGAGCGACAATAATGGCTACATCAATGATAGTGGAAAAAGCTAATGGTAGTCACACAGAAAACAACAACAACATCAACATGTCAAGAAAACAACGACAATAACAACAACATCTTAACACTATCATAATAACCAGTGGTAACTATGACATAAAACCACACTTGTAGTTAAATTTCCACGCATATCAATCATAGCAACGATCACCATCATCATCATCATCATCATGCCCATCAACACAACATCAACAACAACAACAACAATTACAAAAAATGGCTGCAAAGACAGCAAAATGAGCAACACATTAACTAAATGACATTTTTATCACAAATGAAATTGTGTTTCGGCAACAAAGGTAATAATATCACTAATATTAGCCAAAGTTCTCTACCACAAAAATTAACAAAAAAAAGAATGATGTTTGATTTTCCGTGATAGCACATTTATAACCAAATTCACCCATACAAACTACGTACCTGCAGATTCCTGTTTGTCATAACATGAATGAGTGATATCATACCTAAAACCTTTTACCTTTTGCATTGTAGGTGACGCAGGCTTTCGTGCAGATGTCATCCCAAAATCCAGTAAGTATGAAGCATTTTAATAACGTCAGAGTTGATCCATCACTGACTTTCCCCATCGTTATTTTGAACGCATAAACTATAAAATGTATAGATACATACACATATGTATGTCTGTCTATATGTATGTATGCATGTATGTGATAGTTTGTTGGTGTGTACGTAATTGTGTATGAATTGTATATCTTAATGTATGTCTGTCTGTCTGTATGAAGGTCGGTAGGTGGGTATCCATGTATGTATATATGTATGTAGGTAGGTAGGTAGGTTTGTATGTATTTATGTATGTCTGAGCACGAAAGAGATACATTCCCCTAAAGGATTATGTATAACGGTTATAGGTGTAAATTACAAGATGTTCTCAACACTTAAGCGGAGGTCTTACATACGGTGGAACAGATGCAAAGGGGATATTTCAAATAAATAATCATATCACCTTTCGCCTTTCTTGTCAAACGTTACAAACGTTCACTAAGACAAGGGTTATGTCCTTTTTCAATACAGGTGATTCAACCTTAATAAGTTATTGTTTTTGACACAATTTATATCTGGGAGAAATGTATCAGAAGAGTGACCATACTTTTGTAAAATAACTGTGTTAAGATATACCCTAAACCTAGGGGACTTACCCAGGATTTTTATAACAGGTTGTCCAAATTGGGATTTCAAGAATTAAGGGTGTCCAAAATCCCTGATTGTACATGTATAAGTAAAAATCATTACATCGATTATGGCCTAAACTCGTGCTGTTAAATGGCACGAATCCCACTGCTGTGATTAATATCCAACTTAGAAGTCTTGTTGTAGCGAAAGTTTTTTATATTTTTGTTTATCTTATCCTACTTTTATAGCATTTGTATGATGTATGATTTTGTATTCTATCCCAATATAGTCAATAAACATTCAATGCAATACAATAAGAACAATATCCAGTGATTATGGGTGTGGCCACCAAGACTACTAAATTACCATTCAAATGCACTTCCTCCAGTTAAGCCATTTTGCTCAATACAATTACTGACACTCATAAAATTGGCTCCGCCTCCTTTGTAAAATAAAAGCCATGTTGTTTATGGTAACTATTGGTTAGGCCGGGCATGTACTGGTACTTTCCACACCAAATATAGGCGTTACTTAGGTTAGGCTAAGGTTAACACGAGTGATTTGCAATACATCTTGACTACATTATCAAATAGCATGTTTAGCTGCAGGACACGGGCAAATACCATGAGATGCGTAGGAAATCCCTTGAATAAATATCACTCACTCAGCTGTGATTGCCCCCAAACTGATCCCCTAACTGTGTTACCAGCTGGGTTTAAGCGCCCCTAGTGTAACCCGCACCCTTTAAATCCCCCCCCCCCCCCCCCCTCCCACCACCTGCCCATCAAGTTCTTCACCCTGTGGCGGGTTGGTGCCCGACAAGCGTGGAACAGCGCGTGCTGAAATCTGACATGAAATCCAACATGAAATCCGACATCGGCATGGCATGTCATACGGGTCCTAATCTGAGACCTACAGTCTTTACTCATGTTCGGTTGATCTCGACTCGAATTCTAATTTACATAAGGATTGTCATTTCCTTGACAAGAATTTGCACTTTGCGTGCGGCTAATAGCGACAGTTATCGTTTTCTGCCAGTGTAATCGTGCCTCCTAATTCCCTCCCGGCTAAAGATTTCCCAAATTGCCCCTTTCCAAATCCCACGATGATGTGAGTTTTGATAGGCGTGCAGAAAAAAACGAAATTGCTTAAATTGACGCGAAAGTGAAAATAATGATTGTCAATACGCAAGCCTGTTGGAGCCCGTCTCAGTACAGCGCAATTGTAGAATTTATCCCACGACTTGTGCAAAAATCCTTTATGTCATGTCGCGCTAATAAGCTACCCGTTACGTTTATCAATCACACAAAACCGGTGCAATTAACTTGATTTTTCTTTTCACGAACGTGGGACTTTTCCCTTCACAATTAATCGTGTATAATTGGCGAGGGTTTTTCCAAGGAACTCGGCCTACAACAACTACTGAACTACACCCATTTTCTCTCGGTCTTTCCACATTAAGATAGCGATCGAAGGTAATGTTCTCAGCAAACAATCTACATCTGGAATAATTTTCGCCTTAATTACGGATATAATTTCCAGTTATGTTGGCATAAGCCTGAGTGCCCGGAGCTCCAATTGCGCTCCCATCTTCCGGTAGTCGAGAGCCGGCAAAAGTCGTTGTTTAGATTCCGTTTGGTTTAGGTAAACACTGAGAGACGACTAGAACAAATTAAACATAATCTCTGCTTTTGAATAGGAACCGTGTTTTAATTAAAATTTCACGTGTGGATGGGCAGTGTATGTGTTGGGTAAACTTCTAGCTCTTGATCTATACCTTTAGAAGTGAACTTTACAGACTCTAAGCTTCAGGAAACTAGAATTATGCATGCAGTTGCTGTAGAATTATCAACTTGCATACGAAGGAAGGGTTTTGGTTAAGAACATATGTCATAAGACATAGGGTGATGGTGAGTTTTAACCCTTGTTATTCCAAATTGTATTTGACCCCCCCCCCCCCCCCCCCCCCCCCCAATGTCTGATGCCATGTTATAATGGGATTGTTGGCCAAAATACAGCACTTTTTGAAAGCTGTTCATGTTTGACGATCTTATAACATATGTATCCACCACAGCCATGTGACCTATCAAAATGAACCTTAAATCGAGCAAAACATTCAAATAGCCAATTGTTTGGGTTTTTTTTTAACTATTTAAGGGGTACTCATATTGGCGAGCCAGACTCTTTGAATAGATTTGATTATCTCAAACGCATATACGTGATAGTTCTCTAGGTTATGTGCCACAAATACATAAATGCGTCTGTGGGATTGGCAGATTTTTACTTTCACTGACACTGTTTTACTCATTGCTTGAAAGCCAATAAAACACGTTTCCTGGTGATTCAGTAAATACTACTAGAACTAGATTCGTTAGCTGACAGTGTTAATTTAGACTTATTTTGGGAACGAAATTGCACTTTGGGAAGACCATTGCAGTTTTGCTTAGTTTATTATCATTTGTTAATCTGCTTATTCTTGTTCTTGTGTGAGTACTAGTATTACATTTGTTTGATGTACCTTTCATCATAACATACGTATGGTCAATAATGATACAATACTACTGTACACATCCAATCTAGTAAGTTAATTCAAAAAGGTAACAAAAACCCTTGTCATATATAATAACCACATTTGATTGGATGGCGCTAAACAAGAAGCCTTATAGATTTAGTTAGGCTTTTTGTAAACTACATGTACAGGTCAGGTGCCTAATTCTATTCGACCAGTTGCCCAGGCGTTATCTGAAAGATAACTTTAGTCGTTCACATAATGTAGGAACATAAATTGTGTAGATATGAAATACTGTACATACGCCTTATTCTTTCCTATGTTATTTTCATACTTTTTGTAATTTACATAATCCAACCATTCTGAGGTATGCTTTTGTAAAATTTATTTTACTGTCAATAAACTTACATACATATGTACTTGCATAACACATCTGCAGCTTTTGATAAAACCACATACTATGTAAAGGTTTGCAGCAAAACAAGGCATTTGGTGTGCATTGCCCTACAAAACAAAGGGGAATGATAACTGGTCATACACTTTTTGGTAGTGTGTTACGATATGGTAGATGTAATTGTAGCAAGTAGGCACAACTTAGCCGCAATATGGCAGAAAAATCAAAACTCCAAATTCCAAACTAATGGAGGCCCTGAATTGGCAGCATTTTATTGGACAACAATGTACTAGCCACTTGGCTCTGACATGATGATTGCTCAGGTGTGTGGGACGTCTACATGGCGTTCCCAACTCGTGTTAAGGCGCTGTTGAACAATCGTGGCTAGTGTCCGGGGAAGGACATTTAACTGTTAACTCTTATGCTGGTGGTGGCTAATTTTGCCAATACAAAATGATACAAAAACCCTAAAGAATGACTGGAAACCTGGCACATGGCTACTCCTGAGAGTACTCAGCAAGAGCTATCCAATGAATACCAATAAGACATGGTTAAGATGGTTTTCAAAAAAGAGATTCCTTGTGCAAGATTCCTCCTCTTTCCATCCACTCGTGATGGAACCTCTATTTCTCCCACTCTGAGGTGTATTTTACAGTTAAGGATTTGTAGATCAAACAATAGCGCGCGTGGATTTGAACAAGCGTCACGTACGTGATCTGGCGCCAGTTTCTGGGGAAACAAACGGTGCACGTCACAACAAACGCGTATTACCATTGTTGAACTAGTGCGCGGGTGACCTTTGGCTGACCTAGTTTAGCTAGCTAACTTCACGGTAAAACGTGTAAATTTCTCCTTTTTATCGTGGGAGAAACAGGTTCTATCTACTCGGCAAGCCTCGTCCCAAGACACAAAATCACTCACTCGTGCAAGATTCCTCCTCTTTCCATCCACTCGTGATGGAACCTCTATTTCCTTGGAAAAAAGTACCCTCAGGTAACCTTATACTGCTGGTGCCTGATTTGCCAATGAAAAATGCTACAAAAACCCTAAAGAATGACTGGAACCCTGGCACATGGCTACTCATCTGATAGTACTCAGCAAGAGCTATCCAATGAATACCAACAAGATATGGTTTGGATGGTTTTAAAAAAAAGATTCCTTGTTCTTTGGACAAAAGTACCCTCAGCATTGGAATGGTTAACCTTATGCTGCTGGTGCCTGATTTGTCCAATACAAAATGATACTGAAAGCCTAAAAATGACTGGAACCCTGGCACATGGGTACTCATCTGAGAGTACTCAGCAAGAGCTAGCCAATGAATACCAACAATACAGGGTTTAGATGTATTTCAGAAATCTTTGTGTCCTCATGCTTTGGACAAAAGTAGCCTCAGTATTATTTAAGTCAATTTAAATGTATCAAACATCAGTAAGTTTGACCTTACCTATGTATGCAATATGTATTATACGTTATGTGTTTGATGATTTTCTTATATGAGTGGATGTATCGTATCTTCTATGCAATGGCATAGTCACTAAATATACATACATACATTGGAAGGGTTAAGCACCCTCGCCACCATGCCTGGCACAGCGAACCACGCAAGATCAGGCGGCAAATTTACTCTGTGGGCTATCGCCTTACCTCAATATTTGCATGGGATGGTATTATGCTACTTTGGCCTAAGGAAATGGATTAGTAATCAATTACAGCAGTCGCGGGGATATGCGCAACTATGAATTCAGCTGGCCCGTTCGCAGTTAGATAAATACAAAACATAATTTGTGGCTTTGGGTAGAATGGGTATCGCTAACAGAGAGGGTGCCAGGCGTTTTGCTACTGCTTGAACGTTTACTCAAGTAGCAGTAGTAGTAGTAGTAGTAGTAGTAGTAGTAGTAGATAAATACAAAACATAATGTGTGGCTTTTGGTGGAATCGGTATCGCTGACAGAGAGGGTGCCAGTCTTTTTGCTACTGCATATATGTTTTCTCAAGTAGTAGTAGTAGTAGTAGTAGTAGTAGTAGTAGTAGTAGTAGTAGATAAATACAAAACATAATTTGTGACTTTGGGTACTAAGAATGGGTATCGCTAACAGAGAGGGTGCCAGGCGTTTTGCTACTGCTTGAACGTTTTCTCAAGACGTAGTAGTAGTAGTAGTAGTAGTAGTAGTAGTAGTAGTAGAAGTAGTGATAGTAGTTGTGGTGGTAGTAGTAGCAGTAGTGGTAGTCGTAAAAGTAGTAGTAGTTGTAGTAGGTTTATACAGACACCCTAGAGACTGGTTACTTGTGACGTCGATTTTAAAGCAAGGTATTGAATTCATACTCAATTGTTTAATTCGATCCGAGAACTATTGCTATTTGAATGATAGAGAGAAATTTTCGTTAGTCTCTCTGATGTACTCACATGTGTTGGATATTGCCAGATAGACACCCTTTTGTGTCACTGCAAATTTTTCTTGTAGAACCTAACACAATTAATCAGTTTATTTTTAAAATGATCCAGAATATAATCACAATTTTAAACAAAAAATGTGTTTTGATTACGAGTTTAGAACGTTTGCAATATAAATTTACATTCGATGCAGTTTGTTTTTCACATATAGGCTCGTAGTATTTTAATTTTATCCTGTGTGTTCCCTTGCTGGAACAAAGAAAACTGTGTTCCAAAATTTAACACCTATTTTGTGAACTGTGTTCCAAAGTGAATCAGTAATTGCAGCACTTGGCTTAGCAATGAGCCAAAGATCCAATTATGTAAATGGATGTTGAAACAGATAAAAATAAATCAATGAAATAGTCCACTTACATCATTAGTACATGTTGCATTCACGCAATGCCTTTATACAATCAGCGCCATCTATCGAACTAAGTGTGCGCTATCTGTTGGCCAGTTAGTTGTCTATACACGCAATTCCCTTTCACATGCATGATACACAATACTGTCAATTGTTCAGTCGCTCGCTTTAAAGTTGCAAATCTTCTCTTGTTAAATGTTAATATCTACGTGTTATAAGAAACCGAACTTAAATCACTGTCTTGATCGATAGTTTATACAGAATTAATTTATTCTCCCTTTCCTCGCCACACTGCACACGACTTAATTAATCTCACAATATAAAATTGTATTGTATTGTATGCTTATTGACAGTCAGTTCAATGACAAAAGATATCAATATATAGCAAGAAAGGGTAACATACATCAATATATTTCAAACAAATAACAGAAAAAGGTAGGTATTGCAGAAACGGTGTTAAGGGAATTCAATTTTAAATTTTGAATAGAAAATGCATGGCAGGGATAACATTCCAAATTTAAATATCTAAATACCCAGCTCAGACTATCCATTCTCCCTATTCTATTTGTGTCCCCAAATGGAACTTTGAATGAAATTAAATTCCAGAGATGTCTCATTTCTCGCTGAAGGGAGGGGAACAGATGTTGAACAAGGAGGGACCTTGTTTTGATAATGTTTTAGACTAAATCGTCCTGAAACATTAAATAAAGACCGGACGGCGCAGCTGCATACAACAAAGGCAAGGAATAGTTGTCGACATTAAGCTTTCGGTAATCAGTGCAAAACTGGTCATTTGAAAACACGTGTAATGGCTCAGACCAGCTTTAGCCTTTAAAATCTCATTATGACGATCACGTTACTAAGCCCCTATGCATTCCGTACGGAATCAGGGATCGTGGGTCTTGAACTTAAGTGTCAACCGTGGGTTCCTGGTATTAAGACTGGATCCAATTCCTTCTGCTATTAGCATTATCATTATTGACCAGCTAAACACCTCTTCCGATACCAATTAATCCAGTTTATCACCGTGGAAATGAATTAACACTTCTCTAACTGTTTGACTGATTGACTGACATCTGCCAGTAGGTTAGCTTATTTGTTAACAGAGTATTTCAACAGGCTTAATTATACAATGTTCAGTCTATATCTGGGAAGAAATAATTTATATGCAGACAAATCATTCGGAGAAAAATGTATCTTAATCCTTATCCTGCTGCTGGCTAATTTGGCCAATACAAAGTGATGCAACAAGCCTGAAAATGACTAAAAAACCATGGCATGTGGGTACTCATGTGAGAGTACCGGTACTCCGTGCGAGCTATCTAATGAGTACCAACATGACAGGGTTTATTTGCGCTCTTGTCCTTTGGAAGAAACTAGCCTCAGCATTGGAATGATTAATATTTCAACATAGTTTAAAAATAACTTCATCATCAAATTATTATCAAAGGCGCTACAGAGAAACCTCTGATTAATCGATTGTGAACACTCCAGAGATGTGAACACCTCCTATTTTGAACACAATCTCATGGCCCCACTTGTATCTTATACACTGTGTAAAGACCTCTGATGTGTGAACACCTCTCATTGTGAAGACAATCTCATGGCCCATTTGTATCATATACATTGTGAAAAGACCTCTGATATGTGAATACCCCCTTATGTAGATTGCTATATGTTGAGATGTTTGTTTTAAAGCTTTATTGTTATCTTGCTGAGCGTTGATTCACTTAATTGATTCAGAAAAATGAGTATTGATGTGTGGTTGTATGAAGGTATGTATGTATTTATGTATGTATGTATGTATATATGCAAGTATGTATATGCGTGTGTGTATTAGGTATGTGTTATGTACATATATGTGTGTATGTACGTATTATGTATGTATATATGTATGTATGTATGAATATGTTTGTGCATGTATGTATTTACGACAATATGCATTCATACGTCAGTGTTATCAAAGTTATCTTCGCAACTCAGTTATTTCTTATCAACACAATTTCTATTGTGTATTTCAAATCACTTTGTATTTCAGAACTTTTAAATCATAAGAGTCTCTTTTGTCATGTTTACATTCGAATAAATTTTATATTCCATCATTTGCATTTTCAGTTTTGGCTGGAGGACCTCTGCCGTCAGGGCTGGAGTATGACTTGGCTGAGTTACGTTTCCACTGGGGCAGGGAAGACTGCAGGGGCTCAGAGCATACGGTCAACTTTAAGGCCTTTCCCATGGAGGTAAGCAATGACTGATTGTCTTCAGTACACATACCTTACACATATATATATATATATATATATATATATATATATATATATATATATATATATATATATATGTATATATATATATATATATATATATATATATATATATATATATATATATATATATATATACATACATATGGTATGTGTGTGGGTGCGATGACCTAAGATAGGGGAGAGAAGGCGGGATGAGCTCATTGTTATGTTTCTAGACATGCACACACATGACCCCCACGTGGCCCTGGCTGCGTGCTTTGCCAGTTTTGACTTCTCCCCGACGTGCTATTTATACGCTGATCGCAGTCGTCATTCACTGTCCACCCTGTCAAAATTCAGCGGTGATTTGTGCTGGCTGAGGGCTGATGACAGGCTCTGTAATGAGCGGGACGACCCCCGGGACAGGTGACTGATACGGCCCACAATTCCCCGCGCAAATACCGCCATTGTGCGCCTGTCATTGCGATAACCAATGAATGCCTCCAAAGACGTTTTAACATCAACAGTAACAAATGAAACACGACAGCATATTGGACGCTTAAAAGGTGACCATTGTATTAGGGCAGCCATTCAGATCATGCCAGAGACAACATGGCGGCCCTCGTACCATGATAGTCCCGCAGCACAAAGGCTTTTGCCAAACCGGAAGTGAACCATCTTTTCCGCCAATCAATCTATGAGGTTGACGTTTTCATGTGCTGATCGATAACGGTGCCTGTTTTTTTCTTCATTTTATTGTCGCATCGTTTGTTTTTTATTAGAAGAAAATAACATTTAATCACCCGTCATTCGTAATCGAATGATTTAAGTGTAATTGATAGCGTTGAGGTTGGTACGCGATGTGTTCTTTGATAGGCGATTATTACAAAGATCATAGATTATAAGTGCCCTGCTAATTTGAGGGACATGGTTCTTTTCGGATGTTCGCCGTGTTGGGTGGAGCAGAATATCCACATTTCTGATAGTTAAGAATAAATATGCTATAACACAGGATACTGGGAATTGCCTATTGAAAAACCAAAGGCAGACCAGCACTCGGCTCCCTCATAGGGAGTATATGCATGTGCATTGCTGTAATCCATCGATTTTAAAATCATACAGGTCTTACAAACAAAAGAGTAATGGAACAAGGGAGGTAATAAAGAACAAAACCTTCCAACTGGAAATTAAAACAAATAACAAATAGGACATTGATATGATAGAGATTAGTTGGTGGTTTGCTCGGGTCTATCAGTTTCTCCCATCGTTGACTATTGACCAATCGCGATTATGCATTTGGATGGTTGAAAACATGACAATAACAAACATCCCAAAGAAATCTAGGGAACGAGTTGGGAAGATTTAAGCATGGGTGCTGCACGCAATGTTCCTGTGAAGTGCAATACTCTTAATGAGACGATTCGGGTCTGCCCTGCATGCCAAATGGTCTAATCTTTGTCTAGTCTATGGGCGTAGTTCCAAACATTATTATTATTAGTAGTATTGTTATTATTATTGTTATTATTATCATCGTCATCATTATTATTATTATTTTTTATTATTATTATTATCATTATTATCATCATTATTAGTACTATTATGATTATTATTAGTAGTAGTATCATTACTATTATTATTATCATTATTATTATTATCATTATCATTATTATCATCATTATTATTAGTAGTAGTATTATCATTATTAGTATTAGTATTATCATTATTATGACACGGAGTAAACACATGAAGCAGGTAGATGAAGAAGTCACACCTGACATTTTACACCATATGCAATTGGCTACAAGTAAAACGTGCCAGGTAACCAAGAACCGTATGGCCTCAAATCAGCTCCTGTTACCATTATGTAGACAGATTGCGGCGAGCTCCGAGTAATTCAATGAAAATAGATTTGATTAAGCCATTACGATCATTCAGGCCGGTTACTAACAGCTTTTCTGGAAAATCGACTCGGGGGGAAATGATATTGCAAGCGAAGAGACCGATCTGTTTGAATTGGTAAGCTTAAGAGGACCAGCATTGATTGTTGGCTATGCCTGAAGCTACTGTAAGAAACTGCGGACTCCAAGAAGCATAAGTCTGCATAAGATGATCTTCCATGATATGGTGTGTGTTGATGCTAGGCAAGGTGTAGTAGTAGTAGTAGTAGGAGTAGTAGCAGTAGGAGTAGTAGCAGTAGTAGTAGTAGTAGTAGTAGTAGTTGTAATAGTAGTAGTAGAAGTACTAGCTGTAGCGGCTGAAGTAGTAGTAGTAGTGTTTATTCACCATATTGATTTATACAAAACCTTACTTATACCATACAGAAAGATGCAACATAAGTGGAGACAAATAAAACAGTTATATACTAGGTTTTGTACACGTTTGCCGTATGTCTCATGGGTCCTGTGCGTTTACATATTTCAAAAAATGCCTGAGAAATCTGACTTACAAACAGACCATATGTGAATATAATGACCCATTTCGAAAAACGATACCTTAAATATGTATATCTTCTACTGGTCCACATAATTGACATATGTAAACATAGGTTCTATACTCTCTGGTCTTTCTCTGTTGATTCTTACAAACTAATTGAATATGCACGTTACAGCAAAAGCTTGCTATTATTTCAATAATCAACACTCACGGGTCACACACGGAAAAAGTTTAGCTCTGTTTTGGTTTGGATATTCGAGAGCTTAGACGTAATAGTGGTGTCTTACACTGATGGGTTCTGACAGTCTTGACCTGCGTTTGACCACACCTGTCACCCTCACACCTAATACACCTGTCACAGGTAATGTCACAGTTAAACAGACATGACGTGTGCAAACTGGGGATAAAGGCAAAGCTATTACTATTTGAATAACCCCATTACTATATGTATATATATATATATATATATATATATATATATATATATATATATATATATATATATATATATATATATATATATATATATATATATGTATGTATGTATGTATGTATGTATGTATGTATGTATGTATGTATGTATGTATATATATATATATATATATATATATATATATATATATATATATATATATATATATATAAAGAAATGGAAAATATGACATTTTAACTCGATAGTTGAAGAAATCAAATACTAGTTAAGTAAGGTTAATGAGTTTTAATTTTTTTAAACGCTGGTATACACATGAAAAGTCGATATTGCATTTAGGAAGGTATCAACAGATAAATATCTCCCAGTTTACTAGGGTGTTGCATTTTATCATTGAAGACTAAGAAAGAATCCCTGTGGATGTGAGAACTCGTGTTTTACTCCCTGCTGAGTACCATATATCATTGTTACAAAATAAGAAAAAAAAGTGTTTTGCTGATTATGTGACCCTGATGGAAACTGTGTGTAACAGATGACATATAGAGAATGTCTTTAAGCAGCATTGTTCCAAGTACATCCATTGGGAATGTCAGCCGCGCCCTATCCTCCAGGCGCCCACAAGTCTAATTAATGAAGCACTCCATGGTGCACAAAAGATGCTTTCAAGGGTTCTCAAACAATCGTTGATTAGGATAACTCGGAGATTTTATCCCACTCTTCCGTTGTCACTTATCTGATTCGCCAGCACACACACACACACACTTTCAAATCAGCGTATGACATTGTTATTTTCTTTGAGGGCTCTAAGCTGAAAACACTTATATCATATCGCTAAATTGCTTGTCGCTAATAGCTGTGAGAGAGAAAACATAAAGATCGCTAATTAGGGACATTTAAGGCAGAACGAAAACCGTTAACAATACAGGTATTTTAGACGAATGATTCATGATAATTCCTTTCGCTAAATGTATCGATCTTTTGATGCAACCACCGCGCCTCAGTACTTAATCTGACAACAGGCTGATATAAAAGAAGGGTGGGAAAAGTTGTTTAGGAAATAAAAGAGAAGATTGATAGTTATGAGAATAATTGTGTAGGTGTGCGCGTGTATGAATATATTCATAGAATGTGTGATCACGCACGCACACGTACTCATGAACGAATACACATCCACATATATATATATATATATATATATATATATATATATATATATATATATATATATATATATATATATATATATATATATATATATTTAAAAGTTAAATGGAGGAAATTATTGACTTAACGCATCAAATGTTTTAGTAGATTAACATCGACATGTATTCATTGAAAACAGTCAAATTCCAGCGAAAGAACAAGCCTAAGGGATCACTTCGTTTCAAAATGAAATGAATTCAGCATATGCACATGAAAGATTTCATACAAATACGTTTACATCACACTCGATTAAATATATTCTTTGATGAAATCACTACACGCTTGCAGGATGACCGTAAGGAAGAGATTGGAGTTACTTAAACTACCGTATTTGTATTTGTAATTTATCCCATAGTGAATAGTCAACAGAATGTGCATTGATGCACACAAGGGTAGCGTATGTCCACTGTGGTGGACAGGTGTGTTGATGTTTGTGAGGTAAGGTGCCACACGCATCAATCAATGCACACCTGGCCTGTAATCCACTCCTAGTCTAGCTCCTACGTGTAGTGTGGCCTCCTGGGTAGAAACTAGCGAACTGGAAAGAACTCGTACTGGCTGCTTTATGAGTGAAAAGTTGCAGAGCTCTCATTTATGCGCAGTCTCGTGTTTAACCCTTGTTGCTGGAGGGTAATTTGACCATTCCAAAATTATGAAAAAAAAACTGAAAATGACTGAAACCCTGGCACATGGGTACTCATCTGAGGGTACTCAGCGAGAGTATATATATATATATATATATATATTTATATATATATATATATATTTATATATATATATATATATATATATATATATATATATATATATATATATATATATATATATATATATATATATATATAAATATATATATATATATGTGTGTGTGTATAAATACATATATATATATATATATATATATATATATATATATATATATATATATATATATATATATACATATATATATATATATATATATATATATATATATATATATATATATATATATATATATATATTTCAATAGCAAGCATATTTTTTCCAACATGAAAATTTGCAATTTCGAAATAGCATGTAACTATTATGTCATATATGAACAAAGCACCATGATCACACTTACAAACTAATATCAACTGTTCATATTACAATAACACCATTGGTGGAGAGCGTCTTCAACCTACCACTAGACATGTATAAAAATATATTTTACTTTTAAGAAAATCTTACAAAAAATCCCAAATGATCTTTGCTTTTACCAACTACATTGAGACAAGCAACTCAACTCTAGAGTGCTTTCACAAACAAGGTGATCGGTGTCTATTACTCTTTTTATCTTTCGCATTTCCCCCACAAAACATAACCTTCGCAGTAAATAAACAATTCAAATACAGTCGACGCGATACTTAGACCATTGAGCAAAGAATGGTTGTCTCTCTTAAATCGACACTTCCTGGAATATTCATGGCTTGCATTGAAGATTCCATCAACACGACTTCTAAGCTTTTGATTGAGACCGTCATATCGCATATCCCTGTGTACAGACGTCCCATAAAGACAGCTTACTGTTCCTACTCAGCACTTCCGGTGAGCTCTCCAGTTTCGGAGACCGAATAGTCCCTCCATTCTCCGCGTGGATTGGGTGTCTCTTGAACAGGAACTTGCTTAATGCATGGTATATTTTACCTCCAGACCCTGGGAGTACCACACATTGGGCCCACATGCGACCCTGGTGCCAGACTTTTCAAGCCAGGGATCCGTTTTCATGGAACCCCTGGATGATGTGTAATACCCGTGTCAACGTCCACCGGTGATTGTAAAATGGCGGGATTAAAAAGAGGAAGTGTCGGTAACTGTGGGCTATTTCCTCGAGTCTGATTCCTTTGAACAGTGTGGAGATCGAGTTTCATTAAGTGCGGAATCTGGAGATGATTTTCACGTGCTAATGGCTCGTGTCACACATAGATCCCCGCTGTAGGAGCGACTCGAACATAGGGAAATGGGTGTTTATTGTTGTATTTGATGAATGGCGGCACGATTTGTCCTTCTAGGATAGCTGCAACCAAAAATAATTAACCAACCAATATCTTTCATAGGGACATTGTGTCTCTTAGTAATGCAACTCTATAGGTGTTGCTAATGCTTCTTCTGCTACTACTACTACTACTACTACTACTACTACTACTACTACTACTACTACTACTACTACTGTCGCAACTACAACAATTACCGCCACCACTACTACTCCTACTACTACCTCAAATAAAAAACTTTTCTTCGTCTAAGTTACTACTACTACTACTACTACTACTACTACTACTACTAGGAGTTGCATTGTACCACAAAAAGAAACATCCCAGAAAAGACGAAACAATATAATAACATAGATGAATAAGATATACTATTACTAATGCTGCTGTCGTTCCTTATATGTATGCTGCTGCTGCTTCTTCTGCTACTACTACTACCACTACTACTACTACTACTACTACTACTACTACTACTACTACTACTACTACTACTACTACTACTGCCGCAACTACAACAATTACCACCACCACCGCCACCACTACTACTACTACTACTACCTTAAATAAAAAACTTTTCTTCGTCTAAGTTTCTACTACTACTACTACTACTACTACTACTACTACTACTACTACTACTAGGAGTTGCATTGTACCACAAGAAGAAACACACCATAAAAGACGAAACAATATAATAACATAGATGAATAAGATATACTATTACTAATGCTGCTGTCGTTCCTTCTATGTATGCTGCTGCTGCTGCTACTGCCCGTGCTACTGCTACTACTACTACTACTTCTACTACTACTACTAGTCAAATATCAATTATTATCATCACTACTACTACTACTACTGTTGTGTGGGTGGTTAGGGTTTGCATTATACCCCAGAAAGAAACATTTCAGAAAAGAAAACGAAATTATATACTGACAGTGATGTTTTTAGCAAGTTGTACTTAATATCATTTGATATGCATAAACCATCTGAAGAAGGTTGCTCTATCAGTCGTAGTTATGTGCGTATTTATTCTTTAGTCTTACATCAGGGATGTGGCAAAATAGGCGGATTTATCCAGACAATAGGCTAGTGGGTCTAATGTATTTGTAGACCTGGGGTGTGATTTACCTGTGCAATTAGAGCAAGCCTGCCGCTTAGTCTCGCGTGTGATTCTCACTGTTTAACTAATAATGCCTGCTCCCCGCACGGCCACGTCAAACCACGGAATAAAACTACCACGATTTACGACGTGTGCCGTGCCATTCATTCAGGGTGATTACCAACCAAAAGAGGGTCTTCCACCCTACCGTACCCTGATATACCCATACCTCCGCCCAAACAAAGTCATCAACCTTTTGAACTGTCATCTCGTTCCACAATTAAGATTCATGGCTGTAATTTTGGCGATTATGCACCAATAAAGGAAGTTTGTGTTATAATTGTAATGTGTTTTTGAGAGATAGTAGTTGGCATTGTGTAGCCTACTCGTGACACGTTGGCTTAGTGGTCCACGCGGTTAGGACTAATATCGTAACCCACTGGTTTATGATCCCGCCACGGGGCATGTTTTTCTCTCACACCGGTAAATTGATATTGTCAAACTACATTTGTAATCTTTGTCCGCCTGTCATTCTGGGAATTAGTCGTATGAGTTATCACTACTCTCTGTAGTAGAATGGTTCACAGTTGACAACAGTTCCCCACCCTTACTTCGTTGCAAAATTATGGTTTTGTGGTATAATTGGCCTCGCGTCAGATGGTATGAGTGAAAAAACGTAAACGAATTTGTCCGATGTTCTGAACATCGGATTTGAATACCATTTTCTCTGCTCACATGCTCACACGAGCCCCTTCAATGCATTCATGTCTATAGCGACACCGACATTTAACTAATATGGTGATATTTTAAAAACCGAACCATTTCTAAAATAGATAATGAAGGAGTTCAAATCACAACAACTAATCCAAAATACTCTGATTCGTGTCTTTATCAATATATCTCCAAAGGTACGTATCAAATATCCTGATGATACCTTAACCTACACAGTGGCCAAAAGCGTCTGGCGATTTTGATGAAATCTTTCAAACAAGAGCGTAGTTTGGAAAATATGTGAATAAGAAATGTTACGTAGAACACTATCGACAACTCTCATTTAAATATATTTTGAAAAATATTCTTAACTTCAAGTTATTGCCATAAGTATCTTTGATCCAGACGACAATTTCAAAAGGAGCATTTGTGGGTTTTAAAGGGTATCTAGAGGCATGGATGAGTTTATAATATTGCTTTAGGGAGGCTACCAGCTGCCCAGGCTTAGTAGTCTTACCTGAATTGATCCTTTACCTATTCAAAACCAATGGACTAGATCATCTCACAATTTGCATGGAATACTAAGATGGCATATTAGACAAACAGGCGTCAGGAATATTATCATAACGGATGTTTTTAATCACAATAAATCAAGAAGGAGTTTTGCACGTTGGAATTGCTTATATGTGGAAGTATTAGCAGGTGTGCATATTGTCACATTGTCAGTCATCTGAAATCAATGCTAAAATCAACAAAAATAGTTTATTGTTATTGGATTTTAACCTACAGGAACTCGGCCTTAAGCCTTTCCCAACCGCACACTCCTCATGGCGCAGCGCCCATGTAAGAACTATTATAGTATTGATATGAATTACCTACCACGTCCCAAAAGCATGGTCATTTTATTATTATCTTTATCGTTATTATTAATTTATCATTATTGTTATAACTATTATTATTATTATTATTATTATTATTTATTATTATTATTATCATTTTAATATTATCATTAGTAGTATTATTATTATTATTATTGTTATTATTATAATTATTATTATTATTATTATTATTATTATTATTATTATTATTATTATTATTATTATTATTGCCAGTAGTAGTAGTAGTAGTAGTTAGTAGAAGTAGTAGTAGTAGTAGTAGTAGTAGTAGTAGTAGTAGTAGTAGTAGAAGTGAAAATCTCAGCAGTCATCACTTTTAATGTCGCAATTGTTATCGCTGAAGTTGTTAGAATGATTTTACCAGTAATACTGTAATATGCATACATTTGATTTTACCTCCATTACAGTAACATAATGTATGAACTTACATACACACAAACATATAAACACACACACACACACACATATGCATATATATATATATATATATATATATATATATATATATATATATATATATATATATATATATATATATATATTTCTTTGTATGCGTGCAATTAATGGTCTAGTATGGATAGCAACAGAGCTTATTATGTACTGCTATATAAAAGATATTCTCTTCGCCCTGGAGAAGCATCTAATTCAGCAAAGCTTGGCCTTTGTTCCTCACTTAAAAGTTCTGTTTGCACACTACCTGGGATAAGTGACCGAGGTCAGACAGTGGGGGGGGGGGGGGGGGGGTAAGTACCCGCCTACGCGTGACCTTCCTCTGGAGGCTCTCTCTGGCAAGGGATCAGTGATAGAGAGAAATCGGATCCCAACCCAGTACACAAAACCTAGAGGAAAATCCTCTCTCTCACTGGTGTAGATATTGACCCTGAAATCAACGTATTTGCAACCAGTTCCGCCATTGAGAGTTTCAGGGATTCCGATTTCTGGCCTCGGGGTTGACTTAGGCATCTGTGTGCTCGAGTCATGTCCGAGTCTAGTATTTGCTTGTCTATTAAGGCAATGAAATTTAGGAATGCAAGTTTATAAATCTCATGCAAATTAATTCATGAATCGCTTGGGCAAACATTGGCACGGTGCGCGCACGCACCTTGGACTAAGCGGGACAATGCAGGTCACGTGACGGCTGAGATGGAAGCACTGATTAGACGGTTCTCATTTACACACCTCTTCAACCCCTGAGACCTGCCCATTGAGAAGATCAACACCAGGCAAGTGGCGCTCCTTGGAGCAATATAAATCTCCTGCCGCCGCCTCCTGTTTTCACAGAGCTTTATGATTAAATCAGCTAGTCTCTAGAATAAACACATCTTCTCATGCCCTACCTCGACGAGAGAATAGGCACCGTGTGGCAGAAATACTGTATAATCATTGTATTGTGATCTCTCTCTCTCTCTCTCTCTCTCTCTCTCTCTCTCTCTCTCTCTCTCTCTCTCTCTCTCTCATACACACACATGCATAAATACATACATGCATACATATATACATACAAACTAACACGCACACATATATATATATATGTGTGTTTGTGTGTGTGCATATATATATATATATATATATATATATATATATATATATATATATATATATATATATATATAATTATAAATATGTATATATATATATATATATATTTATATATATATATATATATATATATATATATATATATATATATATATGAATATATAATTATATATATATATATATATATATATATATATATATATATATATATATATATATAAATATATATATATATATATATATATATATATATATATATATATATATATATATATATATATATATATATATATATCAAAAAAATGTCTCCGGAACACGGTGTTTCAAAAGAGCGAAAATTCCTCTTTTTATTGATTCAAGAACACAGCGCCGTTGCCATCGTTTTGAAACTTGTGAATGTGTGAACTGTGTTTCACTCCATCTCTAATTAAGAAAGGTGACCTGATACTGGCGCCATCTGGGGGATTTATAATGTACTATGAATAACGGTCTCTGGGGGTTCCGATCTTTGTGGAAAACTTGCTTTAATAGCAGATTTACTACAATGGGTGATTATTCTGTGCAATTGTTTGTGCTTTGATTTAAAAAAATATATATATATAGCTAAATACTAGTAACCCAAATACATTTTGAGAGCAGTTTACAATGTTGCCTTGCAATTTCAAAAACTTTGAACAACTTTCTATCTGGCCATTTTATATTACTCACGGAATATCTAGTACATTCTACGATCAAGTTAGAATTAGAACAGTCAAGCGTTGTTTAGCTATCTGAGTTGACGCTATTTTGCTCATGAATATTTAACTTGAATACTTTACTACAAGTTCCACTCTCCAGCCAGAACTATCTCGCAACATACTCATAGAGAATAGTGATTCTTTTCGTATTGTCCTGAGTAGATAACCTCCCAATGATGAGTCACAGGTGTTCGTACCTCCTCCGTAAAGATAGTAAACCACATCAATAACATGCACGGCCACCTGTATACGCTGTGGGTCTTTTCCCACCCTCTGTCCACTGTATAGGTGTCTTAGGGTAACTAACGGAGTTATTATTTGACTCAGTTGTTCCTCTACCCAGCTTTTATTTGACTATTTAGCCTACACTTGATCTCCATTGCCAATTAGCTCTCATGATGAGAAAAGCAAGAAACATCACATAAGTACAATCCTCTTTATCTTTATTTCTTGCTGATTGAAGGCACGTTTCTTTGTTTGACTTGACTCGTTCTAAGCCCAATTCCTACAATGCTTGTTACAAATCCTGTTGATTATAAATGCAGAGTAGTGGGTTTATTTTCTGTATTACTTACCTAAGTTATTGTGTTCACTACATTCCAATATGCTGGATATATTATTAATCTATTTTTGTAATTGGGAGACTGGGAATCAGGCCAAAATATTGTATTCTTTATAGTGCCTTTCATAACCCATGGTGTAGCCAATATCACTCCCCTTGTGCACAAATGAAAATGATTGAGGGTTTTAAAGCACATCCACACTCAAGGTCAGTGTCGTAGAAGTTTACCAAAACGTCTTTTGTCATTTTATAAGAACAATGACAAAGCATTAATTATTATAGAAAGAAAGAGGAAAAGGAGAGTAAGTCAGAGTAGAACCTTCATTTTCAAAGCTAACCAAGGGATATTTCTTCGAAGCATGGATAGTATCCATAGACAGATCCACAAATCCCCTTTCTTTTATAAGGCGAGTGCCACCGGGAGGTGCCAACTCCTATTGCACACCGTAGAGCAAGTTAAGAGCGTGTGCCCATTGCAGATTTCCTCTCGTGCACAGTTCCACCAAGAAGAAAGAGGACTTACAGCATGCTTGCTTTTACATTAAGGGGTGACTCATTTGATATTGTGGGAGGGGGGCATGCTTTTTTGACCTGGTCAGATTTTTTTCTTCTCTGCCAGAACCAAAAAATCTCAGATTTTCAAGGCCAGAATCTTTTTCCTAGCTTTCAGGGCCAGAATATTTTTCTTGTCAGAATTTTATTTCATAGAAAAGGCACGTAGAATATCAAATGGTCCGCCCATAAGCAGTGTTTCACCCGTGCCTGGACCATCTTGAGTGTTTGGCTTATCAGAGTGAGTGAAAAAGGAGTATCATTGCTGACATTTCTGACAGGTAGCCAAGAACATCAAAGGGACAATGTTTGTTTTGTCATAGTCATATCAGCTTGTTTTTGTTAATCATGACCCCTCCAACCGGGTCTTGTCGTGCCATTGACCTTACGCTGATGATATGGACCTAGGAAAAGATTATGTATGGTTAGTTTATTCTCAATGTAACAGTGCAATAGGAAATAATTCAGTTACACTTTTGAAATCTTAATCAAACATAATTTAATAAACATCAGAAATGCAGCTTGGAATGTTCTGCAAGAAAAGTACGTTCTTTTTTATCCTTTTTTACTTGGCTGTATTATACGTGAGTAAATGAAATAACATTTACATGTATATGCCTTGAGTTTATTTGTCATTTTTCATCTGCCTTAACTAGGAACTACTACTACTACTGCTGCTGCTACTTCTACTACTACTACTACTACTACCACTACTACTACTACTACTACTACTACTACTGTATATACAGGTGCTCCTGCTGCTTTATCAAATACTAGTAACTTAACGTCTGTCATGACTACAAAACAACTGTTTGTTTACTGCATTAAAGTACTCAAGGATACAATATCAAAGGCAGAGGGCATACTCTTCTTTCAGAGCTGCATTCCTTTCCTTATCACTATTTATTCATGATGACAATGCACACAAAATGACAACTATACAACAGATTAAGAAACTTACATTATACACCGCTATCAAGATGTTTTTCAAACCCAACATTGCTCAGTGGCATTTGGTGATAGCTGGATTGATAATTTTGTAGCAACTGATAACACTATTCTTGATCACTATCCAACTACCAGTTTTGTTGTATCATTTGCTCTACCCCAATCTAACACGTATGGTGCACTAATAATATAGATCTATTGTATATGTTATACCCAGCACAGGGCACACCCTTTTGGCATACTCAATGGTATGCAATAGGAGTCGAAACCTCCCAGGGAACTCTGTTTGCCTTATAAACAAGGGGGCTGTGTGGACCTCTCTATGAATACCATGCATTTACAGGATCCCTTGGTTCCCATTGGATCTGGAGGCTCTGCTCTTCCTCCCCTGTTTTCTTTTTTCACCCAGAATTATTATGCTTTGTCATTGCTCTACAAAAGTGACAAAGGACCACTGTTTTGTTATATGTTATGGCAATATATGGCCTTTGTTTGCCGATGTGCCTTTAAACCCTCATCCACTGGCTCACTCTACTTGTTATTTCAGTACCATGCTGAGTTGAGCAAAGTTGAAAGATAAAGGATCTGTTGCTGCTGTTATCATCCAACCTTAACATGCTTTGTCTGTAAAGCACAATAATGAGTGCATGCACTGCACTGCCATGGCCTGAGATTAAACAAATGACATTGAAGCAGAATTCCATTCCTGGGCAAACATGTCAACTCCATCAATTGGACTCTGTTTGTTGGGATGATGGGAATTTTTTGTTGTCATGTGTTAATGATACCAACAGAGAAGTATATATATATATATATATATATATATATATATATATATATATATATATATATATATATATATATATATATATATATATTTAATGCATGTATTTGTATGGTAATTAGCCTTGGGTCACATCATAAAGATATAGAAACCTGAAAGTAAGAATTAAAAGTAAAAATTCCCATCTCTTTAGTCCCAAGGGGGTCTTTCTCTTATTCACATTATAGTACTTTTGTAATTTCTATTATTATTATTATTATTATTATTATTATTATTATTATTATTATTATTCCTAATCATCATTATAATTATACATCATATATTGTGTTGTATATGCTTTGCATGTTAAGATAATGATATCATACAATCATGGATAGTGCCATTTTTGGAATGATATTGGTTTACCCATTCAATATTAATGTTGAGATGATAGAACTAGATCCTTGAGACAAATGAATGCTAACGGTACCTGGATTAATTTAGTTTGATCAAGGACATGTAATTCGTAAACGAAGAATGAGGATTCATCCAAAATATAACAAGATAAACTATATTAAAATGCAAACCAAGTGAAACTGAACACGATTTCTAGACCAACGAACGGCACGTCTGACAAAGTGGAATGTCAGAAGCTACAATACTCAAAAGATGTTAATATTTGTAGCACGTTGACTTCTTAGACAATCTCTTTGATTGTTAGATCTTATCAAACATTTTGATGTCAAATTATTTCAATTTTCCAAATTTACGGTCAGCACTTGCTTATGTGCATTCCTCTATTCAAAGTAATGATGGCCTATGTTGGATTCCACTTTTTTTGTTTTCCTTCTTCAGTTGCATTTGATCCACTGGAACTCAAGCAAGTACCCAACTCTGGAAGAGGCACTTGGAAAGCCAAATGGAATTGCGATAGTAGCAATTTTTATACAGGTAAGTGTATGATTTGGTCACAAATCTAAATCCTTTATCAAAACAAATTCTGAAAATATAGATAACTCAATTACGTAGCAAATGGTCAAAATATAGCAATAAACGTGTATTTCAGTGCTGTAGCCAATTCAAGTAAAGTAGAGTGACAAAATGTCAAAAATAAAATAAGGTAAAGCAAAGAGACAAAATGTCAAAAAAAATTCAAACATATTACTTCAATGAAATATGAAATAATTCACTATATAGTTCCAACTATATTAAGTCAATAATGTTCCAGTACTGAAAAAGCATGAGGATTTTAGGGTTAAGTCAGGAAAAGAGTGGTAATGAAAGAAATGAGAAGCGGTTAGTTCTTCAATATGCCACAAAGAGGATTATTCATTTCAGATATCAAGTAATACTTGGAAGTTATGGCGAATACTTTATATATATGCGTATACAAGGAGGCCTTGGGTTGAGAGGGCTGTTAAGCCATTTTTTCCTACATATCTAAATTAGAATATGATGAACTGCTAGAATCCAAGTGAAAACAAAATAACTAATTTGATCACCATGCTAATAAAATGTTATCTAAAAAGAAATAAAATGGATGCATAAAAGCATATATCTTAAACATAATAAAAGCATGTAGTACCAAATGATGTTCGAGGAAAGAATGAATGAATGGTTACTTAAAGGCACATTGGCACTAAAAGGCCACTTTCACAATCAAATAAGGTATGTTTTACAGTCAAATGACAATCCCAGGCTGTACATTGGGGAGGGTCGTCCTATTTCAAAAGGAAGGAGTGAGTCAAGTGAGTGTTACCAATTTGTATCCTCACTAAAACACTCTCCTTACGCCTAATGATTCTAAAACCTCCAGGCCACAGACCCAGCTAATGATGAATTGCTTGTAATTTGTTGTTGATGGCCTCATCCCACTCGTGCTGCCATCTGTGTTTCATAAGGACAGTGATGTGTTTCTTAAATCACCAAAAGGAATGGGAACATTTATAACTCTTATCAATAGGCCAGCCTTGTCAGCAGCATCTGCTTTTTCATTACCCCTTATGCCAATATGACGGAATCCAATTGAATAATATTCTTTTCTCATGAATGTTACTGTACTAGCCAATGAAGGCGTTCCAGTATCTTAAGGACAAGAGGATGCATCCAGTCATAGCCCCATATGGCCTGAAGGGCAGACCTGGAATCTGAGAAAATGATAGAATTCATTTCCTTCATCATCCGCCATTTCAACCCTATCAAGAGCAAGATATAGAACATGTAGCTCTATAGAGTAGATTTAGTAAATATAGAGGATTTATCTGGAAGGCGTCCAATGCATACAAGACTAATAAAAGTATCTACAAAAGTGTCACTACGTATCTATGAAAGTATATGATTTGTTTGATAAAGGCATGAACTAGAAGAAATTTTGCCACGATACCTATCAAATTTATAATATCAAATATTGATTTGGAACAATATAAACCACATTTTTCTGAACAAATTACACAAGACAAACAATACTCGCGTATAGAATATAAAGTTGGAAGAGTAGAATGAATTTTGAATCTTTTGATTCAAAGCATTCATTAAAATTCACTCTCCTTTTTGTGGACACATTCACCTCTATAATGATATGTTAAGTCATTTCCACCAGGAAAATTATAGACCAAAACTAATGGCCATTGATAGATACACTACAAAAGAATGACTAGGACTGGGGAATGTCAAACAGCGTATAGGTACTATAGAATATAGGGAGGTTCTTAGCATATATGCATTCTCTCACGTTTCGGCCTTTTATTTTTTGCTTTACAAAATGAATAAAAGTCTGGATCTACAATGTATTTACTCATGGCATGAGTGATTTCCTTTTAAGATCATCATATCAAGCACACTGAACAATCGTTGACATTGGTAATATCTGATGCATGACATTTAGATGTATTATTAACCAATGCTTCTTCTTGAGGGCAAAGGCCAGAGCATAACAATGGCCATAGAAAGAGGCTAAAGTGGGGCGCTTCTTTTGAACTTCAATATATAAATATCATTATCTGCTTTAAGACGACGTGCTTTCAGAAGTCATTTTAGCACATTTCCTTTGTATGTAGAATCTTTATTTGAGTTTACAAGAACAACTATGCGTAATGATAATTGATAGAATAAAGAAATTTAGTCATTTCCTCCACCCAGGTAAGAACTCTATTCATTGCTAATCCAATTAGTCATATATTTGCCATCTCCATTCAGTACACGTAGGTTCTTACGGAAAACACTTCCATTATCTAATTTTTGCTGATCAGCAAAAACTTATGGCAAATATGCATTGCAGCTAGATGTTCTATTTGCTGACGTCAACAAATTTAGATATTGATTAATCATCTTAACATTATTCTACTTTGTCAACATTTTGCCACAGTTTTTTTTTCAAAATGGTGAATTTTAGGTGTTTGATAATATGACAGTGTCACCTTGATTAAAGATTCTTTTATAATCTTAACATTATTCTACTTCGTCAACATTTATCAACGTTTATTTCAAAATGGTTAATTTTTAGGTGTTTAATGGTTTGACAGTGTCACTATGATCAAAGACGTGTTCCTAGTTACAAGAGAGCATGTGCCCTATCTGTAAACCTCCAACATCTGGAAAAACTTTATGATTGAAATGTTAAGGTCTCTGCTGTATGAGTATGCATATTTGCTTAAGATTAGCTGACACGGTGTGACCGTCTGATTCAAAGACTCATACATAAATCCCGATTACACTTCAAAGCCCCACCGACCGCCATACACAACACTTTAAAGTTCATCTGAGCAATTTATCAAATGCAACATTGTACATGTTCATTTACCTAAGGCTCGTTTCACAATGCAACGTCTGACAGTGTCATCTTCAATGAATGTCAGGCTGAAATAAATGTGACGTTGCCATGGTAATTTTTCCAAACCGTCCACATCATGTCGTAGGAACAAACTTGCTGACAGGGGTAGTGACATGCAGACGTATTTCAGAAAGCTTGTAGGGCACTATGCATACTCATCGTAATATCCTTGATGTATTCATAAGAATCGATGAGAGATTGACCAAATAAACAATTTAGGTCATTAGATATACATTTATACACATATATCACGATGTATGTTTCACCCTATAAGATCACTTCACGATACTTTTAACAGTGACATGCTGTACTTTGTATGATTTTATAATCATAAAAGCGAAAAGGAATTTCTTGCACATAGGTATGCACTGTTAATCGTGTTTAGGACAATTCATTGTTTGTAACAATTGTTTTGCAATCCCGATGGTGAAAATCAAACTGATTCATAACATTAGAATGGCTTAACCCATTTACACTCAGAGTTACTCTAGAATGTATTGTCTGCTTCTCTTAAACTTTTGGAAATAACTTAGGAATAAAGGGAAATTTCACAAAATATTTGAAGGAGAGTTATTGGTTGGCTTGTGATCAACATTTCTCCTTCAAATGTTTTTGAGAAAATGTGTATGCAAGTAAAATATTTCCAAAATCGTCAGGCCTGCCGCTCTGAGTGTTAAAAGGTTAATATCTCGTACATAAAGTGATAGGCTCAATACATTTCACCATGCACATGTAAAACATTTAAATGTATTTGGAAAGATTGCTTATATCTACACATATTGTTTAAAAGCATAATGATAATCCTAACGGTTATCATGCAAGGGTTATGTGACGTTTATCTATTCAGGAATTGTACACGTACATGCATATCCAATTTTCGTACTTATTAAATACAGGCAACGTGGATAGTATAATACGACCGCCAAAATCCTACCCATTATACAACGTCCCTTTCGCCACATTGTGAACAGCAATGCTCACAAACTTTTCTCTGTGTTTTTCACCAATGCTACAGCATTTGGGTTTGAGTCCACCAATTAATGAAAATCATAAGTACAATTGTTTCCTCTGCCATTATTTCATAAATTAGCTAGTTACTAGTAGGCTTACTTTGCCAGAAAAAGTATTAATAGACAACATAACATACTTAATCATAGTTTTAAATTAGTAAATGTGCTTGACTAGAAAATTCAAAATGCACAATACTTATGTTTTATCATTCTCGACCCTCGATTATAAGATTAAGTGATCAAACATGATGCAAACAGGTTTGATCCTTTGTTTCTTTGTAGATTGGTCGAGAGAACACTGGCTTGAAAATAGTGACAGAACAACTTGAAGACGTTCAGTACAAGGTAATGTACATATGTGTGTATGTATGTGTGTCTAGATTGTATTATGTGTGTTATGAAAAGCAATCACAATCCTCTATTCTTTAATTTCATTTACTTACATCTTATTTGGAATGGTTCCTCTCTGTATTCCGTATTTACAATAAAGCATACTTAGCAAGTCATTCGATTGCATAGCCTGTAATATAGATACTTTCGAATAAAACAATTGTTTTAGTTGAATGTGTACTATTTAGATGTTATCATAAGCAATACCGCTAAACATTAATATACAATAAATAATGACCGTGTTATGTCTTGTTTTCATTTTAGGGTAGACAGAAAACAATTACCACAGCATTTAATCCATCATGTCTTCTTCCTGGTAAGTTGTATATGCGATAGATAGTGCAAATAAAACATGAGATATGTGAGGTATTACACAGCATGAAAACAGGGACCTATACGATTACAAAGGCTCTATTTTCGAAGGCATACTCCACGATATATACAGTACAACCATGTGTTTCTATAGAATCCCAGCTATTCCCTATTTGAAAGATCTCAAGACAACCATAAGCCTAATGTAACACATACACTTTTTAAAAAGTGTCATAGATATGAGATACATTCTTAGGTACAGGGTAATGCCTGTAACCGTTAACATGGCGCTTTGTAACAAATAACATAGGCATTTAAAATTTAAGTTTTGCCCTCAAAGTATAGGCAATTAACAATAGAAATGAAAAGAAAATCATAAAAAGGAAAACAAAGCAGAGAATGATTGAGAAGCAAGCCACATGTAGATTATTGCACTACTATTTGACGATTGTTCTGTAATTTCGTTTTTCCATTTGACGTACTGTATACGGCTTTAATTTGGGGTGTTAAAAAATTCGTTTTGCAGCCCTGCTGGAGGGTGTTTGTGCAACTAAATTCGCACATTCAAGCTCTTAAACTAAACCATATATCCATTTGATAACTTTTTGAAGGATGTTATTTTGGCGCTATCCTGGGGAGCGCGAAAAATCGCGAAAATGCAATGCTTGTTAAATATATCAGTTATACAGTATCACGTATATCTTATTTTATTTTTTCAGATCCTATGTTAAGAGATTACTGGACGTACCAAGGATCCTTGACAACTCCACCTTGCAGTGAGAATGTCGATTGGATAATATTCAGATATCCGCTGACTATATCCCATACACAAGTAAGAGTTCATTTTGTTGATACGAGAGTACCATTTTGGCTACATGTAGACTGTATGTATGTTCACACACGGATAAAGGCGAGTGAGAAAGTTGCCTGCGACTTGGGGTTAGGCGGTGGCTTTCGCCAGGTACTCCGGTTTCCTACACCAGTTACAACTGGCTAGTTACGACTTAGCAGCAATATGGAAGAAAGAAATGAGGAATATCAAAATGTTAAAAAGAAAAAGAAAGATTCCCACGGTTAAAGGTCTGCAGCTCAAATTAATTACTCGTGACATACAACTTATTTTCCATATCTACAGAGCAAGAACGTGTGAAAATCTACTGTAAATATGTAAATGATTTGGACTCGACGAAAAGATTAGTGTGGAAATCTTAAAAGCCATTCAAAACCAAGACCACTTTATTGAATAGCTTCACAAACAAGTAATATCCATTATCGACGCTTTTTAGATAGAAAATTCGCTTTAGTCCACCTCACGTAATCTTACATAAATGTGATTTGGGTGGAGGGGATGGGCTTCCAGACCTTTTGACGTCAGCATTTCTTCCTGCTATCGTTTTAGGACTTGAAACCAACAGATTAGGTTTGGATTTTGTTGTTTTTTTATGTCTGGTACTAGCTACATTAACAGACAATGAACTTTTTTATCATATTCTTGGCATTTTTTAAGCAAGGTGGAAGGTTGCGGGCTTGTATGCCGTTGCTGCAAAACACGGCAAGGATTGGGCACAACTACGCTATACCCCTCAACTATGGGGTCACACTTCTGTTTAATTAATTTTTGTCTTGGAACATGCGCTGGTAAGATAGTAAAATGTTTGTCTTAACAAGACCGTTACCATTTCTGCTTGCTATGGTTCACATGTGTTCTTTGGCATTTATTATGTTAGTGAATAGTGTTTCTTCGTATGTTTTCTAAAAGAAAGGTGTTCAACGTTGTAACTCAGACAAACACATGACTATCCCTTTCGTTTGATTGGCCAGTAATTATCTAGGAACAGCACAAGTTGTTGCAATCGAAATATCCTTAGGAGCTAAAACCTAAGAAAATCTGTTTTCTGGTACCACATACAACATAACCCTAACCTTTTCATCGTCGCCAGCTTCTTAAGAAAATCTGTTTACACACGTTTTCCCATCCTCAATACCTTTAGGACAGCACTGTTTGAAGCGCCTGGGTTGGTAAACACATACATTCACACCCTATGTATCCTTTTACCAAATTGACTTTTATTGTAAGTTTGGCTTGCTTTGAGGTTGGTTTAGGCGGACCCGTTTGCTGACCTCGCGGCGACCGGGCAAACACCGGTAGAAATGATAAAACAAATGCGCCCATATGGGCGGAAGAGTTCAATGGGAGTTGTGAGTCTGTAATTCTCGTTGAGGCGGAAGAATACGTGTCAGCCGTGACGAAATATAAACCCGATATCCAGAAGGAATTTTGATAGACATCTCAAAGACGCTCTTCACAAAACGGGGTTTAGCTAAATCGGAAACAGCAAGATGTTGCCGGACAGGAAAAGGGGTGTTTTGTGGATCACACGAACCTTCCGCACACATATTTATTTCATTAAGTACATCTGGTTTCTGCTGAATAACAGATAAAAGCACTTTCTAACACTTGCCGATTCATTGAAGCATCTCTTTTCGAGATAATTGCTCTAATTCAAAGAACATTTTTTGACTGTTCGTCAGTCTGCATAGGAATTATATATTTTAGTATCTTACAGAATAGTGAATGGGATCAAGTTTGATAACTTAAAATCAACCACAATAATAATCATAATGATAATAATATTGATAGAATTGATGGTGATGATAATATATATAATATATATAATGAATAGTTAAAGTGGTAATAATGATAATGATAAAAATAGTAATAATAATCATGATAATAATGATAAATATAATATATATAATATATAATCAAGTGCTGATAATAATGATATAATGATAATAAGTAAAATAGTATATATATACATACTTGTATATATATATATATATATATATATATATATATATATATATATATATATATATATATATATATATATATTTATATATATATTTATTTAATAATTAGATAAGAGTAAATAATTAGCTGATAATAATAATAGTAATAATAATGATAATAATAATGATTATAATAAATCTACAAAACTATGTTTTATTGGCATAAGCATATCGTTACCTGTAGTATATTACAACTTCAATTATTGCTTTCAATATGGACCATTTGGTGTGTGACGTCATCAATATGGCGACCTGTTGTCAGTTGCTCGCGTGCGGACGGGAGCAATGATCCAGTCTCATTACTTCCCCCAAGGTCGCATGGGTCATTTAATTACCTCACACCTCAATTAATCGATTGCAAAAATCCCATTGTTATGCCTTTGTTAACCTTGCGGAACCCGTGGCGTTCGGGTCTTCTGGGAGGTGGGTCAGCAAGGCGGGGGCAAGGTCAAAATATTGGATTGACTGCTGGGATGAAACAATCAAATTTCCTGCCATGCCTTCATCATAAATCACCAATATGATGAGCCTTTACTACTTGACCTCGGCTGGGATGGCGAACTTGGGAAATGACTATGAATTTATAACTCAGATCAATGCGAACTGGTCTAATCATTTGATCATTCACCTTAATCTTCTTACCCTATGCTCGCTGTAGTTGTCCGTTTTAGTTCCTCTTCTAGTATACAACTGACAGCAAATGTGTGTGTATGTATGTATGTATATAAATATATATATATATATACATATATATATATATATATATATATATATATATATATATATATATGTATGTATGTATATATATATATATATATATATATATATATATATATAAATATATATATATATATATTTATATATATATATTATATATATATATATATATATATATATATATATATATATATATATATATATATTTATATATATATATATATATATATATATATATATATATATATATATATATATATATATATATATATATATATACATATATATATATATATATATTATGCGGTATGAAAAATACATGTAGTTTTCCCCAGACGTAGACATACAGGTATCACACATTGTGCTTTTTGATGCTTTGATTAAATCTGAATTTCACAATATAAAACACGTGTAAAGCAAGGATTTAAAGATAAGAATTAGGGTGACCCCTTGCGGTAAGATTTTATCGACCACCTTTGCGTGGTTAGGTGAAATAGCCCTAATGTAAACCTGCAGCCCCAAATCTACGAGTAGTCTCTGAAAAGACATTTGGATTTTTAGGCCTTTTCGGGGGATGTTTTAGCGTAACTTGAACCAATGCTCGGAGGTGGTATCGGTGGCAGAGTTTCGTGTCCTACGCAAATCCTACACGGCTCCGGGCTGTTTGATCACATGTTGGACCCTAGAGAAATAGCTATAAGATGGAGGCCTGCATGTTAAGAAGCCACAAAGCTGTGAAGGGAACATCAATTATTCACAAATGGCAACATAGGTGCAAAATTACAAAAAAGTGCATGTTTCCGTTGTTTCTGGCATGTAGTTACTCTTTGTAATGTCCACCCCAGAGAAATGGGCATCCCTGCAGGACTAGATTTAATCAGCGAAAGTGGCTGTACTGAAGGCCGAGACAAAAGGAAGGCATTACTCATGAAATTACCTAGCTCACCTCAACCCGCTCTTGGTGGAGAATCCGTGTCTGGAGCACGCCAAAAGTTAAACTTTACTACGGCGCGTTTGTTCATATAAATGTTTCACGCCAGACACCGTGCCCAAACTCACCTTAGTCACACCGCAAAAGAGCTAAATTGTACAGGCCATGCCAAATATCACACCTTAAACTCAAATGCTAGTCTCGGGTTAAGAGGTTCCTCTCTGCATGCTGTTTAAACGTTTTGGTTGTCGTAGTTCAGGTGCTATAGCTTTTATGTTGAGCCATATGTTGAGGCGAATCGTAGTTACCTATACTCACATATTTTGTTTTGGTTTGGTGGTATTTTTTCATATGTATACTTTGCAATGTTAAGAACGGTATTAAGTCATGAAATAATCGAATGGACGAATTTACCCATAAATGGCTGAAGTGCTCATCACGTCTTGATCATTTTGATACTATCTACAATAAATGTAGCTTAACGATTTTTTAAGATGATATTTGAAAATATTCTAATATTCTTGGGATTTATTGATATATATATATATATATATATATATATATATATATATATATATATACATATATATATATATATATATATATGTATATATATATATATATATATATATATATATATATATATATATGTATATATATATATATATATATATATATATATATATATATATATACATATATATATATATATATATATATATATATATATATATATATATATATATATATATATATATATGTGTGTGTGTGTGTGTGTATGAATGTGTGAGAGAGAGAGAGAGAGAGAGAGATCTTGTGGAAAATAAGTCAGTTAATAGTTTATACGGATTTATTTCATATGGATTGCTGATATCAAAACAAAATACCTGGATTCATATCCAGTCCTGCTACATAATTACTACCTTGATATTGAGGGGCAATTTTAAAGTCTGTTTTTCTCAGTGCTTTCAGTGTGTAAATGTCTAGCACTTACAATGCAAGACAATGAAATATTTCATTGCTTGGTCCAACTATTTCACCCCTCAAATGTCGATTTCTTTTTGCTCAATGCAGATGATATATGTTATAAATGACATATCTGCAGGTTACAATACCAAATATTTGGCAGTGGTGAAAAAAGCAACTTTGAATATTACTAATCGTACTACTAATAAGATAGCGCTAGTTTCATTTTTGGGGGGAGGGGGGGGGGGATACTGGGAAGCCCAGACCACAGTTATTAAATCTTTGAGCGCAGGCCTTGATGCTATTTACAGTGTCTCTTCATATTTATGTTATCGTTATTTCGGTCTCTTCATGACATCATACATGCCAGACTCATTCATGACCGTCATTTCAAAATATCTGGCATAGAAAAAAAATCGGAAATGAACACAACAACCAAGTGAAACAATTAATACTCCTAAGCGTAAGAGATGTAATAAATCTTAAAATGACAAAAATGACTCTTGGAGATCTAAGAAGATCCTATTAAAAAGTTGAACATAACCAGATTACATGTGATGGCGGTTAGGGATGTGGATTTGTTTGACCAAAGATGGAGTAATTCATAACTGGACCTAGAATTGACAATAACACAGTGAATAGCTGGTACCTGTTGTAAGATTATAATATACTTTACCCATTGGTTTAATCTCCCTACTATCATTACAGTAAACTTTATTATCATGTACAGCCTTTTGAATATTTTATTATTATTTTGTTATATGTCCATAAAATCGCGAATCTATATGCATAATGACATGACTATGGAGAAATAAAAATCCGATTGCACAATTTAAAAATGTATATCATATATGGTCGAGTCTCCGCTTGATCCCCATGAACGGGTTAGCTTGGTCGCTGTATAAATGGGTGGCGTTGTGGAGGGCTGCCTTATGCTACTTCTGCAACTGGAAGACCCCTTGGAACTCTTCCTGAAGGGAAGGGAATTTCTTTCCGGTCAGGGGTTTCCATCTCTTCATGACATAGCCTAAGCTGGTGAATGCGAAGTAAAAACCGATTATTTCTTTCTTTTCTTTGTATCTGATTGCTATATGGTAGAGGCGTTATGAGGTGCTTGTATGATTCCCTTGTTCATTTGCAACTGAATTACGCGCTGTGAGCTTCATTCTATAGTGAGAAATCGCGTCTCCAATTCTCTGGGCGACATCAAAGCTGCCCAATGCAGTGAAATATCCTAATATATAAACGCATCAGAGCCCAAAGCATGAGCTATAACATCAGATTAACGTTAACACTAGAACAACAGAACATGACCAATGCCAGCACGGTTTTATTTTTTCTTGCAAAAAGTGCCAGATTGATAATGGATTTTTCTGTTTTATTAGTCTGGGGTAGTGTAGTGTTTGCCGATGCCAAGACACATTGCCAGTCAGCAGTCTTTAGCAGTACTTTCCTCCAAGATGGGGCTATCAAGACTTGGCATTACTACTTATGGCCACCTGTTGTGACTGCTCCAACCGCTACCACTAATGGTATCATTTCATCAATTTTTAAACGTAACTTTGGGAGATTAGATAGAAAGATATTCCTCAAGGCACGAAAACAGCTGTAGCTTGCAATAACATTTTAATATTTCAAACCCACTTCCTCAGGAGAAATCATTTCATATGGGAAATTTCGATATTTATAACCTAACACATAAAGCTGAACCTCTATAGCAAATGTGTCTGATGGGGCCTTCTACCCATTTAATCAACCACCTGGGTCAAGAAACAACCATGGTAATCTAGCACTTCCGGGTCACCGGGCCGCCATATTGAATCTTGCCACGTAGGATCAGAAGCTCTATCGTGATTGGCTGAAATTCATATCGCAAACTCGTGATTGGTTGCTCGGGTCCGGGAACATGTGTACGGTCTTCCGGATTGCTGGCTGGGTCAGGCCAGTATTATACTACGAACATGACACGAAAACAGGTTTTCCAGTGGCAACATGCTCTCTTTTTGTAATTTTTCACCTCCTGGTTTGTCTATCAATAATAGATGCTGATTGCGAGGAATGAAGCTTATAGCGAGAATCGGAGGAAGCCGTGCGTGACGAAAATCATGACGTCATCAGCTCCAGCAATGCATAGGAATGAAACGTACAGATGTACATTTCAGCAAAGTATGCAAACCACGTCTTGGCGCATCGTCGTCAAAATAACACTGAAACATTTAGGACGGTAGAGTGTCCCCCCACCTGTGCATGTAAGACGTTGTCTTCTTAAAGCGAAGGAATTAATTTAAGACAAATGACAAATGGGCCGCCCCAGCTGTCTTGGGGCTTGGTCGCGCCTTATCTTGTCTTGACTATCATTCAGTTCTCTCAAGCGGCCGCGAGTCCCCGCTACAAATGAGCCTTTCAAGGTCGATCCCATCGCAGCTATGCACACAATAGATAAATTTCACTTTTGCCGAATAAAGGTGGTTGGTATTAATAATTTATGCCAGACAAGGTTGACAACATTGGCACATTATGCTCTTGAAATATTCAGGAGATCCGATTTGTTTGTGTCTCAAAGCATGAATATGTGGTAACTTTGGGAAAGGGGATCCATATCCCATATATTGAGATATATCGACATCCTTTATCTAAATTACATGTTGTTTGTCGGGAATTGTACACATATTTTCATGTCGTATTTCCAAACAAATGTTCACTTTGGGCATCTAATGTTTGATGATCTAAGCCCCCTTTGTACATTTGAGTTGAAAGGGCATTGAATATGCGTTTCTAGGGGAAATCACGTTGGTTGCTGAACTGGTGTGAAATGATGAAAACTTTCAGATATCTCGTATTGAACCAGAGCATTATGAGTGGATGAAACACTGGCTTTAATCGTTTTTTATTCATTGATGCTCACATTAGCAAAAACAGCCTAGCAATTTTGATGATATCGTTCAAGCAAAAGCATGCTTAGGACACTACCAACAACTCTCCTACAAATATTTTGTAAAAATCAGTTTCAATTTTCAAAGTAATTAAAGAAAGTATTATCGATGCAGACGACAATTTCCATAGGAACTCAAGCATTAATGGGTTAATAAAGTATACTAACTGGTACGTGTGAACGGCTCACTGGACAGGTTAATCTCCAAAAAAATAAATGTATAAGTAGTTCGAATAATGAAGAGTGAACAATTACAAAGAAAAGTATGAAACTCCCTGCAATATTCATAGATGGTAAATAAGCTCATAACTACATGAATGCGATCTAGTAAGATATCGTATTTATACGTGAGGCAAAACTTATGGTTGATCTCCTCCGTTGGTGGAATTAATGTAAAATATTTGCCAAATTGTTCATTCGCAGACAATGAGTTATCTATATCTTCATTTGATAATGTCTTGTGTGGCTGGACTTGGGGATAGCCCCCGTGGCCGATCGTTCTAGCGCATTGCACGCCAATTGCTTTAGTCTAATTCTCCACAAATGTATGTTTTATTGATTCATATGATATAGTCCACAACTTGATACCGTATAGACCCATATATAAAACGTTCAGCAATTCAGGTGTTTAATATAACAAGTCTAGAATGAAGGTCTTGTAAGACTTAAATTAATTAATGCGATATGTGGCCGATAAAATCTACAAATCTGCTGCCATCACTTATTTTTTTCTTGTTTTTGTAAAACATTTGATTTGCAGGGATTCCATAAGAAGAATATTCCACCAATATACACAATGATAAGTATTTAAATTAATTAACACAATAATTCGAAATTCAATGGAGAAAAGTGGTACTAGGAAGGTTACCTGTACAAATCAATATTCTTTTTTTGAATTATTATACACTTACTGTTAGCTTTGTATCATCGCTGCTCCACCTTTTCTCATTTCCAAATTGTACACGTCGAACAAGAGGAGTTGTATTGCTCAATCGACACACTGTTTACAATCATTTGATTTCAAAAGCATAGATATAAAACATAACGGTCACCCTCAACATTAAGTTCCATACTCTCCACATTGTTTAAAATTCAATCACACGTTCCAAATATTGAATCTCAAATACTAGTATATATATATATATATATATATATATATATATATATATATATATATATATATATATATATATACATATATATATATATATATATATATATATATATATATATATATATATATATATATATATATATATATATATATATATATATATATATGTGTGTATATATGTATGTATATATATATATATATATATATATATATATATATATATATATATATATATATATATATATATATATATATATATATATATATATATATACATGTATACATATATATATATACATATATATATATATATATATATATATATATATATATATATATATATATATATATATATATATGTGTGTGTGTGTGTGTGTGTGTATGTGTGTATATATATTGTGAACCGTTTACATTCCCCATAACAGAAAAGGTATACCAGATGGTAATGCATCTTTCAAGTGGTGTTTCTACAGGGTATGAAAGAATGCAAATGATTGTGAAGTGGGTTTATTTTTCCAAAACAAGAATATTGAGTAATTTACATAAAGGACATAATTTTCGTATTTTACCTTAAGACAACATCACCTGACCCGGTATCATACCAAAAGGGTAAGTTATTTCACTGATCAGTTTATTTTGTCGAATAGATGACGAGAGATGCATAAGACATCCCAATATCAAAAGAGAAATAATTCTTCGTGACTAGACCCTCATTCCCTCGCCCATAGATTGGAGATGGCTGTTCGTGACAGAGCAGCACTAAAGATGATTGAACTTCCTGGCATCTTCGTGCCTTTTAGATTTAGACGTCAGGTATGGGGTTCCATAGCTGATGCGCTCCGACCAGCGCTCTTGACATGCAAGCAGGAACAGCAACCTCTCGCAATAATTTCCCAGTTGATCTCGCTCGTGATGTTTTATGTTTTATGTTTCATCCTCGCTATTGGCCAAGGTCACTCGCCTCACAAGGGCCGTCCTACCTGCTAAATTAGCCGACCAAGGAATTAAACCTCTATTCGAGTTAATCAGTCTGAACGGGGCTAGGGGATTGGCAAAGAGGCCTATTGGTGGCTTAACCAAAAGGGTTGGAAGGTTCCTGATGAAGAGAAGGGGTTGCCTGAATGCTTGAAGTCTGATATGAGGTGCTCGGCGGTGTGAGATATTGCCCTGGACTGCACTAGTCTGGCATATCGTACATTGCACAGGTGCACACGTTGCACAATGATGAATCAGAAGCAGGAAATTAAAGAGGCAGCCAATATGGCTAGTTTAGGCTCCCTTGCTGATCTCTGGGAGCAACTGGTGAGTTGGCTGTGTAGGATCATTATACACTGAGCATCAATCAGCGACTTGGCCAAACCTCTCAGCTCCTTCATGTTCATCTCAAATCAAGTTTTTTCTCCAAATGAAGTCATTGTGTTTTTTTCCTATTGGCCAGGTGTTGTCTGTCTGGTGGTTCGAAGCTGTCTGAGGTGGATTTAGAAACTCTCGCTGCGAGAAAAAAGATTTGGAGTAGTTTATTGCAAAATTGAAAGCCCAAAACGTTTGGATTTCGAGATTACTTATAGGGCAAGAACTCAAATACCAATATAATGTAATAGGTGACAAAAGAAACAACGTGATGAGTTCAGAAATATTTGCATAGGTATTCCTATGTTTATATTAGCTTATATGGCATGAATCACACAATGACTATATAAAACACTATTCCCTCTACCATTAACATTAGATTTGTGGGGATCACACACACACACACACACACACATATATATATATATATATATATATATATATATATATATATATATATATATATATATATATATATATATATATATATATATATATGTGTGTGTGTATATATATATTTCAGATACTGCATACTATGTACAAGTATAAACCGAATATAGTATTTGACCAAGTGGTTAGGCCATTTAGCTCCTGAGCTGGAGGGGGCAAGGTTGAGTCTCCGCTGGATTCTCTTAAGCGGGTTGGTCTGGTTTATATATAAATGTGTGGAGTTGTGAGGAGCTGCCCATGGTGCTATTGGAAGGCAATTTGGAACTATCCATGGGGAGAGGTCTTTTACGGTTCATGGTTTCTACCTTTTCGCGATATAAAAAACTTGATGGATGAAATTTGAAGTTTCGATTTTCGTCACTTGTTATGCCGTATTGCGGCTAAGTCCTGACTAGGCACCTCCTAACTACAAGTCAACTTTCTCAAATGTCCCGGCTGGAATAAGAACCCATCCAGTGATGAGAGACATCTAGCAGTCAGTGGCAGTGCCTTAGACCACACAGCCATCAAGGTAGGCCACTTTGATAGATGGATGGATGGATGGGCGAATATATAGATAAATAGATCGATAGACAGATAGACAAACGGATAGACAGATAGAATAATAATAATATTATTCAAATAGACCATCGGAAAGATAAATAGAAAGACACATAAATAGATAGATAGATAGACGGATAGATAGACAGATGGACCATCGGTTGGATAGATATACTGAAAAAGAGACTGGCGTATAGGTGAATAGTTAGATAGATAGAAGTATCGAGTTACGCTACATGAAACCAATATTTCACGAGTTCTCGCGTGATAGAGGCATTTAAAAAAGAGAGTTATAAATCAGAATGTGGTGGTGATATGAAACTGCTTCGTAATTACAGTATTCGGTTCCTTACGGTCTAATTAGCGTCCCAATAGTAATATCCAATGTTGATCAATTGGAATTTCTAATGAGAATAATCCGGAAAGAGCACAATCTTTATACAAGGGTTATTTTTATTGATATTTTAAGCACCTATTGAGGGACAACTTTTCATTACTTTGTCCCTGTTGTGTTATTAAGGGTGTGACGTCTAATTACAAAGTATCCTCCTGCTGTTTATGTGTCCATGTATTGTTTATAGGCATTGCAAACCTTTCAACGGTATAACTGCTGTTGTGGGAGTTTATTGCAAACTCTAACGCGATAGATCAGCTCGCTAGGTGAATAATCAAAAGTCGCTTAAGTATTTTAGATTTTAATTAAATGACGCTTTGGTATTTTAGATTTACAATTGAATACCAATTATTCTTCTCGTTTTACACAAATATAATTGAAGTGCGGTCATGTTGAAATATCCTTATGGAGAACAAAACAATGGTTCAGATATTGATCCCTACATATAGGCGCATCTGCACTGACAATGAGAAAATCTAAAACCATTTCAAGGCACATCGGCACACAAAGGCCATTTAGTACCATGAGATATTACCAAAAAATGTTGAAGAACTATGACAAAGCATAATAATTCTAGGTGAAAGAAGATAAAGAGAGAGAGAGAGAGAGAGAGAGAGAGAGAGTAGTTGCAGAGCCTTCGATTCCAAAGATGACCATGGGATCTTTTAGATGCATGGTATCCATAGATAGATCCACACATCCCCTTCTTTTATAAGGCGAGCAGGGTGGCACACCTGCTAAGGGTTCCCCGGGAGGTGCCTGTTCCTATTGCACACCATTTAGCAAGCCAATATGGTGGGTTCCTTTCGGGGTGCAACCCTAGTTGCCTTTAGTCTCATACCACTTTTTGCAAAAACTTTATGGCATTAAATGGCCTTTGTGTGCCAATGTGCTTTGAAGCCCTCATTCATTCATTCTATATTAAGTGAGTTTGGGAACATTGTTTTACTTTTTGAGGCTGTGAAACAAAAGCTGCGAGAGTTGTTCAGTCTAGAATTCGTATGCAAAATGCTTTTGTAGACCAATTGAAACAAAATACTTCTTGTTAGCCCATTTATGCATAAAGATTAATTTGAAAATAGTCGTCTGCATGTATGATACTTCTTGAAATAAATTTGGAATTGATTATGAATTAACAAAACGTTTCAAAGAGAGTTGTACTTTTCTCCTTTAGATATTTTCCTGAAGATACCTTTGTTGAAGAATTATCATCAAAATAGTCAGCCCTTTTACATTTGGTGTATATCCTGTATACGGCTTTAATTTGGAGTACTAGATATTTCTCTTTAGAGCCCTGCTGGAGGATATTTGTACTACTTTAAAGTACTCAAATTATATATCTATTATTATATAGATATTATTTTGAAGAATGTTACTTTTGCGCAATCATGGGTAGCGCGAAAATAGCGAAAATTATATGCCTGTAAAAATAACATTTGTACAATGATCCTTCTTGTGGCGTGTGCCCTTTGTTTGGACGCTGATCCCATATACCTTATCCTCAGTTGACTAGGTGTTTGAAATCTTTCATGGCATTCTGATCCTTTTAAGACGATGCGTTTGTTTTAAACCGAATTCTTAAGAAAATGCCCTTGTAGCAGTCCAAATATTTGTCATTGAATGAGTATTGCTATTCATGTCAAGAAAGTAAAAGAGCAAGTCCGAGTTTCTCAAAATCTCTTGACCGGTATTGTCTTCATTGATCATGCGATTTTCAAATGATTGCCAAACCCTGGGTTGACCTATTTTTAACTCACGTGTCTCAGAAAGATATGACATCTGCGGCTATATCCCCAACCCAGTATACCTAATAGGAATGGCTCTGCAATAAGTAATACATTGCACAAACCGTGAGACATCCTTCGACATGTTTCTAATATTATTTCATAATCCAAAAGGTACTTTTCTTCCGGACGACACTTGGAATTTAGTTTTCCTATAATCGTCACTTTCTTTGCCATATTGAGGCTTAGTCGTGACTAGCCAGCTTTAAGGGGTGGAGGAAACCGGAGAGCCTGACGAGGAGCACCATCTAACCCTATATCATTGGCTGCTTTCTCACATTCCCCGGTCGGGATTCGAACCCGGGCAGTGGTGAGAAACAGCTAGCAGTCATAGGCAATGCCTTCAACCACTCGGCCATCAGGGCAGACCCCAGGAGTCATTCAAAGGGAGTTGAATACATACAGGTTAATGCTATATCATCCTGGACTTACAGTGAATCTTATCGTTTCGTTTCAGATGGAAGAGTTTCGCCGCCTGAGAAACCACCATAGGGGTGAGATGCCAGCTAATGGAGAGGACGGTGCCCTGGTGGACAATTTTCGACCTACGCAGCCATTAAATGATCGCTTAGTCCAGTCATCTTTCTTATAATCTCGACTAGTTGACTCGTGTGGAATATATATACATATATATATATATATATATATATATATGTATATATATATATATATATATATATATATATATATATATATATATATATATATATATATATATATATATATATATATATATACATACATATATATATATATATATATATATATATATATATATATATATATATATATATATATATATTACATATATATGTATATATAATGAATTACATGTGTAATTACATATGTGTGTATATATATATATATATATATATATATATATATATATATATATATATATATATATATATATATATATTTATATATATATATATATATATATATATATATATATATATATATATATATATATATTTATATTTATATGCATATATATATATATATGTATATATACACGTGTGTGTGTCTTTAAATGCTTTACGCTAAGAGCTCTGACCTAGGGTTCGGTGATGGACGTGATTTGCAATGTCCTGATTAATATTTATTGTGTCGTTTACATGAATTTGCGTACTGTGTATGACATGACAATGTACGAAAATGACACGATATGGTTATGTCAAACATATGTCAGCTTTTAATAGACAGCTATGGACGATTATTTCTGGCCTCATAGATATCATCCAATAGTATTTCAATATTACATAGTAGTACACATAATTGCCTCACCGAGGCATTGTGTACTAACATGGTCCAGACCGGGCTGTCGCCAATGTCAGACGGCTGACCCACAGGCCATTGTTAATGGCGTCAGTCAAGATGGCGGTCTCGCCTTGCGCATGCTTCGAGCGACGTAACGTTAGGCCATAATAAAAGATGGCAGGAACATCAATCATGCTCGAAGCTGACATTTGATAAACAGAAAACATCTGTTTACATGGGACGAGCTGGTTAACACTTTGTCTACCGGCTGTCGTAAAAAAGGTCGACCTTTTTCGTACGAATTCGTCGTTAAAGGTATTTAAGTTGTTTGTGGCATATTTCTATTATTTCTAAGAAATCTTTTGTTTATTTTCCTGCAAGTCAACTAAATGCCATTGTTTAATACATACTTATAATACTACTGTTTGTGGCATCTTGCAGTGTTTCTGTTTAGACTTTTTAAGCCATGAATACATTTATTTATTGAACGCACTTTGTATTGCATTGCTATGCGCAGAAAAGTTTTGTATGAACTAGGTATAAAGAATATATCTAAGTAAACGTATGTTGTGGATAACAAATGTATTTACCGTTAACGTTTAGTTTTTTATTCATAAATTTGTGATTCTAATGGCTTTGCTTCAGTGTGTTTGCTTCTTGATAAACTTAATAAAGTATAAGACGATGTTGTGTAATTCACTTTTTGTGGATTTTAATACGCCTTATATGCTTGCAATGTTCCTAATCTTTTGCACTGGTTTCCTTATTCGTTAGGTACGTGTCAGCCAATAATTGCACTTTGACTATCGTACGCCAGACAGTTTACGATATCTATCCCACTCAAAGTTGGATCATTCCATGTATGTATTTACAAGAAAAATAAAAGATAAAGATGATTTTTTTTTAATTTCGTCTATGTTTATAAAATGCTTCTTGGACTATGAAATCATGTTTCAAGTTGCGATATTTGTGAAATTTTATCAAGGTCAATTTACGGTGCAAGAAAAACTGAAGGTTAGTGTCAGGTGTGTATGTGTTTGGGTTCTATCGAAAAATACATTGCCTTTTTCACCTTGTCATTAATAAACTGATAAGTAGTTCGCACAAATAAATTGACTGATAATATGAATATTCATGCTACGTTGTTGTTTGTCTCCGAACATTTCGGTATTCAATTGCATATTCTTTTTAGTGCAATTATAAGAAGAATGAATGATTTTTCTATTTGAAATCCAGTGGGCATTTTAATATCCTGGCCCAATTCAAGGATGTACCAAATTGGATTTTTTTTCTATGTGATTTTATTAAGAACATATGATATCCAGTGTGCATTTTACAAACCTGACCAAGTTCAAGGACAATTCATGGCTTAATGGCGATGGTATGATATCCTTTCTTCGTAATAGTGAAGCTCCTCTTTACAGAATTGAAAATAAGAGACACATCATATACGATTCGAAACATCTATCTAGCCAATTAAGTAATTACTACATTTTGGATTATGCAGAGAGTTTTGATATAATGGCCCCAGGTTCCCTCTAAATACGAGGCGTTAAGAACCTAGAGGTACAGCTTATGGTTATTACAAACAAACATAACCTGCATGGCTGCATAGCTATGACGCAATCAGACAAGCTCACAGGACCAACAGCTTTAAGGCTAAATATTCAACATACTTAGATATAAAGGCTTAGGTATATATATATATATATATATATATATATATATATATATATATATATATATATATATATATATATATATATATATATATATTCAATATATGATGATGATGATAACGAATTGAATATGATATTCATTTGTAATATATAGATATATATTATTAGTTGGTGATTATGCTATAACTAGGTAGGCCATGGGCATTGACAGATTTAATTCATGTAGAATTATATCACCATACACGTGGCCGACATGTTGTGGGGTTACAGACCCATAGCTATTTGCTGGAACGTTGCTTTAGCTTTGATGTAGATGATTAAATAGGCCAGACACTGTAGGTAAGGCTCCAACCTGCGATCTGCATCGCCACCCAGCATAGTTACTGGAGGCCATAGAAAACGAGTGGATATATATATATATATATATATATATATATATATATATATATATATATATATATATATATATATATATATATATATATATATATATATATATATATATATATATATATATATATATATATATATAAGCTGCTCTCACCTATATACATATAGTAGAGTGTTTAGCATACACGGCGACGTGCTTTGTCAATTTTGGCGTGAGAAATTATCTCATACAGTCACATGTTGAGTCATATTTCATAAAAATACCCTTCACTCCGAACAGCTAAAAAGCATTGTTATTTCGTGGGTTAGACAAAGGCTTAACGTACGTTATCATATCTATGACATTTATCGCAAGTGTCAATCTCCCTCGTTCAGTTCTCTCGTGTACAGCTTAAAGCGAGAACAATTGTTTTCGATATTCCCTCTAATCACTGTGACATCCTCTGTGACAGCTCAGACAATTCACTAACTACATGGCAACATCTTCATAGGGTATCGGATGAAATATCTGTTTTAAATCGATCAGCGTCTTTCTGCTCTGCTCATGGGAGCGTGTGATTTCTCATGCCATCTATAACAGATAGAGAGGGCGATTGTGTGATCAATAACTTACATTTAATTACCTGTGAACTGATGTAGTTTTTATTACATACTGATATTATGATAGGAGTAACCTCTATAAGATGAGAGATTTACTAGAAAATCCCGAATTTCAAACCTTGAAATAGAATGTGTCATATGCTCCTAAATGCACTTTATTGATAACCAATAAAATGTAAGTTATAAACCGAAATACATGTATATCTTAAGCTGAAATGATACCACTGTAAATATATTATATATGCAGATACATATATATATATATATATATATATATATATATATATATATATATATATATATATATATATATATATATATATATATATATATATATTATATATGCATATATATATACTTATATATATATATATATATATATATATATATATATATATATATATATATATATATATATACATATATATATATATATATATATATATATATATATATATATATATATATATATATATATATATATATATATATATATGTATGTATATATATATATATATATATATATATATATATATATATATATATATATATATATATATATATATATATATATATATATATATATATATATATATATACTAGTATATATATACATAGTTACACACACACAAACATATATACATGTATATGTGGACGGTGGCGCCGCCTGCTGAGAATAGTTTAGATTGTATGTCTGCACTTCATTTAGCATATACATTCGAGCGGATATGATAAGTTGGTGATCGTTGTAATATATCTTTATTGCCTGCATGTCCTATGCAAAATTATACATATACAACAATTCAGAGTTGAAAATCAACATAAGGTGAAAAAGGTATAACAAGCTAGATAGGAACGTATTGATGACTTATAAGAAAACTTAGCTACTGGATATACATAAAAGAAACACATATCAACAAGTTAAACTATCTCTGCTAAGATGTTGAACCTTTGGACAGAAATTATTGTATTGGGATGAATTAGAGAGTCACGAAAAAGATGCGCAGTACAGGTTACCTACTCACGGCTTTTCTGTATATTCTACTATCAGATATGGATACATGAGATTAGTAGTAGTAGTAGTAGTAGTAGTTGTAGTAGTAGTAGTAGTAGTAGTAGTAGTAGTAGTAGTAGTAGTAGTAGTAGTAGTAGTAGTAGTAGTAGTAGAAATAGTAACAGTAGCAGTTGTAGAAGAAGAAGAGGAAGAAGATGAAGAAGTAGTAGTAGTAGTAGTAGTAGTAGTAGTAGTAGTAGTAGTAGTAGTAGTAGTAGTAGTAGTAGTAGTCGTACTTTTAGTAGTAGTAGTAGTAGTAGTAGTAGAGTTAGAATTTGATGGAAATATACGACTGAGAATTTAGAAGCATGTATAGATAGATATATTTATTTATAAAGATATATGTATGTATTTATGTATAAAAATATATATGTATAAAGATATATTTATATATGTCATACCTTTATTCAGCTTTTGCTAACGGTCGGCGACTGTTACGATAAGTCTGTATAAGGATTAGTAGTAGGTATAGTAGTAGTAATAGTAGTAGTAGTAGTAGTAGTAGTAGTAGTAGTAGTAGTAGTAGTAGTAGTAGTAGTAGTAGTAGTAGTAGTAGTAGTACTACTACTACTACTACTACTAGTAGTAATACATGTAGTAGCAGTACATGTAGTAGTAGTAGTAGTAGTAGTAGTAGTAGTAGTAGTAGTAGTAGTAGTAGTAGTAGTAGTAGAGGATAAGGATTCTATGATTCTCTCATACAGATGAACTGTAATTGCCAACTGTAGGCTTAAGTCATACTAACACACAGTGAATGCCAACGGCGTCTGTTTTGTATAGGACAGTGAACTACCATCGAACCCCTCAGCAGTGATGGAAGTGATCATTAACAACCCCACAGGGAATAATTTACCCCTCTGCAGCTTTTAGCAAACAATGGGGAAGATCAGAGTTGATGATAATTCCTTTGCAATTAAGGGGCAGATCATTAGCCTATCAATTGAATGGTTTATGGCCCTAGGCCACGCCCACCATGAAGGAGACTAGCTGCCTGGCATATTGCTACTTCTCTACTTCTGGCCAATAGGGAGAATAGTCAAATGGAACTAGTAATTTATAATACACTGCGACGTTGTCTCTCCTACTGCTGCTGCTGTTACTGTTAAAGGGTGGTGGCATTGGGGGTTTGTATTGCAAATCAAGCAGAAGAAGAAGATGATGATGAAGAGAAAGGAGACGAAGAACTACATCAACAAACACAACAGCAAGAGCAATGAATATAATGATAATAATGATAACAATATTTAATCCATATTATAATAATAATAATAATAATGACAATAATAATAATAATGACAATAATAATAATAATAATGACAATAATAATAATAATAATAATAATAATAATAATAATAATAATAATGATGATGATAATGACAATAATAATAATAATAATAATAATAATAATAATAATAACAATGATAATAATGATAATAATAATAATAATGATAATAATAATAATAATAATAATAATAATAATTATAATAATAATAATAGTGATAATAATAAAAATGATTGTAAAGATAATGATAATAATGATATACATTAAAACCAACAACAACAACAATAATAATTGCTATAATGATAACAAAATGTAACGCATTATTGAAATGATATTTCAAAAAGCACTAGAAACATCATTTTCAGAATACATTCTCCTGTCAATCGAACATTCTAAAACCAATGCCTGGATGGATCACGATACAGTCATATAATACCTGTGCTGGTGATTGTTTAATTTTTGATGTCCTTCTAAATTGTCCCATTTCCGCTTCGCACATCCCTTTTGCAGCAAACGGATCATCTCTATGGCACCATTTCTAAATGTTATCCTTGGTCTCGATGTCTCATAATTGTTCTCTCATTCTCTTTTCCCTCCCCTATCTTCTTTTCATCATGTTTCGTTTCGTCCATCTCCTTTTTATTTTTCGTATCGTTCATAACAATAACAATGACAAAAATTATTAGCATTATAAATTTCAATATGAAATAGATAATAATAATAATAATAATAATAATAATAATAATAATAATAATAATAATAATACCTAATGTCACTAGTATCTAATAGATTTTACTTAAACAGCAGTTGTTGTTTTTTATTTATTTGTTTGTTTGTATTATGTCGTTTATGATAGTTATTTATTTCATTGATAATGAGGCATTGCCAACGTGAATGTTATCTTTTTAATACATGGCGGACAGGTTTGTTTTCCAGTAGCCATTTATACTAGCTCTCTCTCTCTCTCTCTCTCTCTCTCTCTCTCTCTCTCTCTCTCTCTCTCTCTCTCTCTCTCTCTCTCTCTCTGGTCCATCTATAGCTACGTGACAGGTGAAAATGGCCATAGCTACAGGCTATCGGGGGTAGTATTCTGTCAAACTGGACAGGTGACACAAGGGACAGACAGCCCGACTAAGACACTCTGAACTGATCACATAGAGATAAGGGATACTCCTCTTTAGAACCATTGCAATGGCGGTGCCCATAATGAACTAAGAACTAGTATTGTGTCTCCTACAACAATGCATATACCTGGCTCATTGTAGAGGAATTGATTATAGCAATTACTACGGTGAGCATTTTAGGAAAAGCATAAAGAGCTTTATTCAACTATGGACAATTTTACATTCATCTTACCAAATATGTTAACTGTACAGGAGTAACAGCACTAGATACTGAACATGTGCC
>OZ012688.1:27022845-27035345 GCA_963942565.1 Maea johnstoni
AGTGCTTCAAATGCCTGGATGCTAGTTAGAAGTGCTTCAAATGTTTGGATGCTAGGTAGAAGTGCTTCAAATGTTTGGATGCTAGTTAGGAGTGCTTCAAATGTTTGGATGCTAGTTAGGAGTGCTTCAAATGTTTGGATGCTAGTAAGGAGTGCTTCAAATGCTTGGATGCTAGTTAGGAGTGCTTCAAATGCTTGGATGCTAGTTAGAAGTGCTTCAAATGCTTGGATGCTAGTTAGGAGTGCTTCAAATGCTTGGATGCTAGGTAGAAGTGCTTCAAATGCTTGGATGCTAGTAAGGAGTGCTTCAAATGATTGGATGCTAGTTAGGAGTGCTTCAAATGCTTGGATGCTAGTTATGAGTGCTTCAAATTCTTAGATGCTAGTTAGGAGTGCTTTGAATGCCTGCATGGGTGGTAGTTGGGAGTGTGTCAAATGTCTGGATGATAGTTAAGAGCGATTTGAATGTCTAGATGCTAGGTAGCTGTGTTCTAAATGCGTGGATGCTAGTTAGGAGTGCTTTAAATGTCTGGATGCTAGTTAGGAGTATTAATCTTCTGACTCGAGCAGAGTCGGTTTTGCTAATATTTTTGTGTGTGCAAAACCCCAAATGCATATTATGTATTAACTTTGATTTTTTCTTATGTTTACACATAAGTTTATTTGTACTTTTGTATGCGTATGTTTCATATCTTTGATATGGCCAATAAACAATACAATACAATACAATACAGTGCCTTAAATGCTTAAATGCTAGATAGGAGTGCTTTAATTGCATGGATGCTAATAAGGTATGGTTTGAGTGCCCGAATGCCAGAAAGTGTGTGTGCTTGGGCAAGGCATGTTAGTAAAGAGTATTTCGGGACAATACGAATTATCCGGACAACAAGAAACGACAGTTTTGCTACCATAAAGCTGTAGCATTTGTATTCCATTTATTAAAACACTTAAGTTTAATGTAAATGCACCGTTCATAGTTTGGAATAAGGAGGCAAATATTCTCTGAGCTCGAAAATTTGTTGGAAGATGTAGAAACGTATAATGTCAGTTGTATTGTTTTGTATTGTATTGTATGTTTATTGACTGTACTGGCATTTTACAAAATCATAGCGAATACAAATATATTATATATGAAAAAGTCAAAAGACCAACAGTTACATTATATTAGTATCAACATACATGATTATTTGACATTTGAGTAATAATACTGTAGTACAATAAAATATGAGCATCCTAGCTATGATAAGGTGCTCAATGCATATGGTACGTCAACATTACAGCGTAAAAACATTGATACATGGAGTCATGAGATGGGCACTGCTTCAACATTTATGCGTTCCTAATTGCAAGAAGGGACGAAGCTCTTAGAGCCCGGGGTCCTGAATCATTCAATGATCCTCCTTACCTAACAACGACTCAGCGCAAAATACTAATGAAAACTTGTAAGTAATTCATGCCTAAGTGTTGCGTCAACATTGAGCAGACGACACAATTCACAAATGAGACATGAGGAGAATGCGCGGAAAAAAACTGAGATTTATTTGGCGCGAGATCAAGAAGAACATGACTGTTCGGGCACATTTGAATCTACTTTTAATATCGGTGAATATAAAAACGTCCTTTCCTTTACATTTTATTTATGCAGATGGAAGAAACTTGTTATGGATTTTGTTTCTATGACGACGTTATTTTGAGTGGATTTTCGCGTAGGATTTATGGGGTTTTAGTGGTGCTTGGGAATTGGTAAAAAATGAGATGCCGTAACTATTTTTTTGAAATACTCTTTATTTCAATCAAGGCTTCCGGGAGGATCTTTGCATCAATGGCGACCGACCTTACGGAGCCAATCAGAGTAGCTCCTGCTCGTTACTGCTGACAACTTGACAGCAAACATGCTTTATACCACGAGCGTGCCATGTTTTATAGGTTGTTCACTTTGCAGACGAAGGAAAAATACGCCAAGTGTATATCATGTGAGGGAAAGTTTAAAAGTTTCCTTTCTTGGTCTCACCGAGGGCTAGCGCCACCTAGGGGAGGTAGGGTACAACTATTCCAGTCATATATATATAAATGTATATATATATATATATATATATATATATATATATATATATATATATATATATATATATATATATATATATATATATATATATATATATATATATATATATATATATACATATATATATATAAACATATATATATACATACATATATATATATATACATATATATATATATATATATATATATATATATATATATATATATATATATATATATATATATATATATATATACATACATACATACATACATACATACATACATACATACATACATACATACATACATACATACATACATATAGAGAGAGACATACTTATATACTTACTTACATACATACATACATACATACATACATACATACATACATACATACATGTACTTGTTGAAATTAATTAATTCAATTAGAAATAAAGAAACATGTGAATTTAACATATCGGTTCCGGGAATATTGTATGCAATTTAGTGTGTTAGCTAGAAATTCCATATTGTTATTTTTAAACTTTCTTATACTGTGGTGGTTGCGGTAGATGTAGATAGCGATTAGAGAGAAAGCGGAAATGTTTTAAAATATTCTGCATAAAGATCAATTTTGTTCGGCCAATTTTACCAGAAAGAGGCTGCTCAATCTCTCAAATCAAAGGAAAACAAGCCTTCCGTGCACTATACGATTAGGTGCAAGCAGGCAATTTACAGACGCGAAAACATAGGCCTTGTTCGCATAATAGCCAAGAAAGTTACGTCCGGCCACCGTCCCTAGGACAGACTGACATTTCACGAAACTTCCCACTTAGGATAGCCAGCTTACGCAAGCTCTCTTTGCCATGCATATCATATGGAGAAAATGTGGATTAAATTTATATGTTAATTGCGGTCTTACATGCGAATTAACAGGATAATAGGTGAGCTGCGGGGGGGAATGAAGAGACGGCAACAATAGATGACGTAAGAGTGGATCTAGACGTATGGTATCCATACATTGGCCTCAGCACACTCACCTATAGTACTGCCAGTTACTACCTATTGCACGAATCAATCAACACTTCCTCTGATTGTGAAGATGACATTAAAAAGAGAATATATATATATATATACTCCTGTACAAAATGTACGTCAATTTTAAGTGCAGAGTCAGACTGGGTGATAAATTGTCCGACTGGTACACAATGAGCTGTGGCATCCATCAGGGTGGATATTTATCGTTAGTTAAATACATTTCATTTATAAACACCCTGGTGGATGAAATACTGGAATCAAAACTGTGTATCGCCATTAGCAATGTACCTTCCTCGCCGGTGAGCTATGCGGATGACCTCGCTACGGCAAGCGCTGCAAAGTGCAACGTCGACGGGATCATGCGTATAGCCCACGGGCATGCCTGTAGGTGGCGCTACAAGTTTAACGCACGCAAAAGTGCTGTGCTTGTATACGGTGAAAGCAAAAGTGAGACCGCTAAATACTCGAAACTCAGGCAGTACAGTATAGGTGGAGACCGGGTCTATGAGAGACCATCCTATGATCATGTTGGGATAAAGTCATGTATTGGTGGGAATTTCGCAGACAGGACAGTTGAAAAAGTTAAGAAGGGTCGCAGGGCTTTCTTTTCAACCTTGAGTCTGGGTATTAAAAAGAGAGGGCTCAATATGAACACATGCAACCTGCTCTTCTGGTCTGTCATAGTCCCGATAACCCTTTTCGGCTCTGAGTTATGGGTACTACAAGCATCTGATTTGCATGAATTAGACCTGTTTCAAAGACAGGTAGGTCGTAGGATGCAACGATTACATAACAGGACCCCCATACATAACAGTATTAGAGGTCTAGGATGGATGAGGCTCGAGACTGTGATTTATGCGAGGAAAGTAATGTTCCTCAGGACAATCCTGTGTATGAAACAAGATACCATATATAGGAGTGTCCTGATGGATAGACTCAGACTATTCCTCAATGACCCCGAAATAGCCAGTGAGAACATTCATTTTAGTCCATTGTTCGACATTTTCCGAGTCACCGTCATGTTCGGTATGATGAACATGACGATCAACATGGCCAACAATACCCATTTCTACAGCAAGACAAGCTGGAAGAAAGAAGTATGGCTAAGGGCTTGGAAGATTGAAAACGAAGAATGGGGTTTCACTGCTGCGCTGTTCTCTGATACGTATTACCTGAGGTCAGTTCTCCATGATGTCAGGTTGCACTTTGTATGGTGGGAAATATCAAACAGACACCCGGAGTGCATACATATGTGTGAGAACATCGCAGCATTGATCTGCAGAGCGAGCTCTCTAAAATCTGATAGTATTGAGTACAAAGGGACGCTTCTGAGTGTACGCGCATGTGAGGGCTGCGATGATTTCTGTGAGGAAAATGTTGAACATGTCATTATGCAGTGCAACAAACATAATAAGCTTAGATGTGACTTGACACGTATTATAAAAGAGTTCGATGATGCCAATCTGACTGTGATAGGCCAATCACAGGAACTACTGTTATACGCGTTAGGTAAAGATATTGCTGGTGTCAATTTCGATGCTAAACTAGAATTATGGTGCAAAATAGGCGAGATAATAAATAAGATGTATGAAGACACTGTGCTTGATAGGAGTGGTGTAGGGTGAGGCTTCTCATAATATTCTCTGATACAGACACTCCACCGGCCGTACAGTGTCCAAGGTAGCCATGTTGTATCATGATGTAACTGATGTAGTCTAAGTTTATATACCTGAATAGATCACCTTGTCCCGATAGGTTTGCATCAGGCTTCCCTTAGAGCTAATATACTTTAGGATGTAAAGCGTAATAATACCTGAGTAGCAGATATCAACTCTTAGGTATGCAGGAAGTCCGCGCTAGTAAAGTACCACTCCAACTGGTATGTTATAACGTGCTTAAATTACCTAGACTTCACACTATAGGGTAATAAGGAGCTAGTCCAGTATTCTGTTAGACAGGCGCGTATTTCATAGGTCCCTGTTTATATCTTTTCATGCTAGTTTCATGTTGTGTTCGTTTTGGATTATTTGCATTCTTTTGCTCGGCACCAATATGCTCACCTTAACCAGACCTCTTGCTTTAGGCTGGTAGGGAGTAAGTTAATTACTAACCAACAGGCGCGTACTCCACAGACCTGTTTTTGTAAATCTGTTAATATACTTAATCTCTTATTTTAATTTATAATTTGTCTCTGTAAGCAGTAACGAGTAGTTACATAGCTTTCTTTTCGCAGTTTAGACCCTCCTCTTTCTTTTTCTTAGCTATAATTTTTGGTATAAGGAGCCCCTAAAGACTTAAAACCCCAAGCACTGCTTCTTTTTCATGTTTAATTATCTTTATATACAGTTCGGGGTAGCTTTGAATAAGGGTACTACGATATGAGCTCGCTGATATTTACTTTTTTGAGTACACCGTTTGTGCTATTGAGCTCTTTGTGTTCTGTTTCTTTTCAAACATTTACTTTTGTTGATACGAAGTTTGCATTTATGTTGCGTTGGCGAAAGAAAGACAGATATATGTTTACTTTTGTAATTATGATTTACAGTCAATAAAGAATATATATATATATATATATATATATATATATATATATATATATATATATATATATATATATATATATGTATATATATATATATATATATATATATATATATATATATATATATATATATATATATATATATATATATTTCACAACACATAACTGTATGTTATAGTACCAAAGATTAATAAAACGAACATGTTTCTTTCTTCTCGTTTCGAAATACACATATCTCATCCTGCCAATGCCCTAACCGTTACAGAACACACTGTGGTGTTTAGTGCGAGATTGCAGCTACATGCACAAAGGATATTGTCCAGGTGTGAAAAGGATAATTTATGATAAAATATGCATGTACTTCGTAGTATGCATCTAAAAAAACACAAGTTTTTCAAGTGTTCACAGAACATTGCATAACTCCTAACAATCGTAATAATTCACTCAAATACTACAGGGGTTTGTAATTAAGTTAACGAATTAGTAGTGCATTATTGATAAATATAAGTGATAAGTAATGGCAAAATGCCTTATATCAACGTATTACCTATGACATTCGTTTATGTATGTATATTCATTGACTATGCGTATAGCATTACACCGATTTTGGTAACTTTTAGAAGTCATTCGGTAAACAATAGAAACAAGCCTTCCCCAGTGGCTGCCTGTGTTTCTCGTGATGAGTGAGAAGTGCGTGACGGGGGGAGGGGGAGGGGACAGTTGAGGGGGGCTAACTAACTGGGCGGACGGGAGCCAGAGGCGAAGCTACTATTAGTGCTATCTGTCGTCATCTTCGCCCAGAGATAATACCCCCTGACAGGTAGTTAAAGACAAGCTGACGGAGCGACCTCAGCCCCAAATACTACAGCCCTTACGTACAATTGAATGTGACTGGCGGGGGTAGGATATCATCCCCCGGGGATCTCTTACACAGGCCAGACAAGCAGAGCGAGATGTTCGCCGTGGCCCGCTGACAATGTTTACGCCAGTTTAGAAGTCAGCACGTAATTAATACCACGATGGAAATGAGAGAGTGAGAAAGGCAACGGGGCCAGCTACTCGATCCATGAATTTGATCGTGTTGTGGGGTGCATGTCTGTTCACACCTTGGGTTTGAGCGTTCACAGGGGCTGGGTGGGTAGCCCTACCTCTACCCTAACCCCCTTACCCCCCACCCCCCACCCCCAACACACACACAGACACACACCTACCATCCCCCCCCCCCTAACACACACACACAGCCCTGTAATTATGATTTGTGAGATGCATGGTTCCCTATCTTTCCCATTATACAACTTGTTTTATTATTTTGGCGTGTTTTGAGCAAACCTAACCCTAACCCTAAACCTAACCCTAATCAGACTAAAAACAAGAAAAATATATTTGAAAAAACATTGTGAGATCGATCTCACAACGCACTCATGCTTCAGTGACCACTATCATTTGGGAGGTAATTCAACAACTGAAATACACACACACACACACACACACACACACACACACACGGCCCTCTTGGAATACTTCTTACTCACATTCATGGAGTCAACCTTCTTTTGTATCACTCTTAATATCTTATGGGTTTTCAGCTGTCTAATTGTTTTAAGGAAAAATCTTGACAAAGGATGAAAATCTAAGCGTAACAGTACATGCTTGTGTTTTATTTACAGTGAGTGTTCAATGTAGACAGGTTCCTCTGTACTTCAAACTTACATTCATTACAAATGGATTTTGTATCACTCTTTTTATTATAAGATTGTTCAGCTGTCGAATTGTTTTAAGAAGAATTTTGACTTTTGAATCTTTATGAAATTCATAGCGTAACCATATATGCTTGTGTTACATGGGGTGAATTTTTCAGACGTGATGATTTGTTATATTTTAGACAGGTCTTTTTATCGCAAGTGTCATTCCAGTCAAAGAGCAGCAGAGAGTCGTTTGTTGCATCTCCTTTGATCATTCCAACACCATCATCATCATCATACTACTACTACTACTACTACTACTACTACTACTACTACTACTAATAATAATAATAATAATAATAATAATAATAATAATAATAATAATAATAATAATAATATAATTATTATTATTATTATAATAATAATAATAATAATAATAATAATAATAATAATAATAATAATAATAATAAGAGTAATAATAATAATAATAATAATAATAATAATAATAATAATGATAATAATAAAGATATCAATAATGATAATATCAATAATGATAATCACCATTATTATTATCATCATCATCATCATCACTAGTATCATTATCATCACCATCATCATCAGCAGCAGCAGCAGCAGCATCATCATCATCCTCACCACGCCATTATCCCTATCATCACAACCACCACCAACACCATCATCATCATCATCATCAGTATCATCATCATCATCATCATCAGTATCATCATCATCATCATCATCATCATCATCACCATCATCACCATCATCATCACCATCACCATTATACTCCTCATCATCACCAGCATCATCGCCGTCGTCGTCATCATCATCACCATCCATCCGCCCTAGTCATCATCAGCATCACCACCTTCATCATCAACAGCATCATCATCATCATCATCATCATCATCCTCATCACCGTCCTTGTCATGCTCTCTCAGCAGCAACAGCAGAGGGTAGCTACATCGACCCTTCCCTTGGTCATCACTCGCACAAGAGATAGCATGCTCGTACATACCTTCTTAAAATTCCTACCTCTGATCTTCTAAGAAGAACCTCAAAAGAACCCCTGATCATGACCTTTCGTCAAAACCATCTCTGATTTATCAAAGATATTTACACTACATGACATAAACGTTCAAGGGAACTCGTGCAAAATATATAGCTGAACATTACTTTTGTCGCATTTGTTTTTGCTAAAATGCACATAAAAGCCAGATCAGCCGACCTGCTACAGTATTCGGTTTAAGCCAATTGCAGTCTTTGCTGTGCACTAACCAGTCGAAGGTGAATCTAAGGTAATTGTGTTAGATGTTTCGCGAAACCGGGAACAGGTGCCACAATGATTATGAGACTTATTCAACCTTGATTGTTACACATTATAATTGTACTGATGATAAATAAGAGTTTTCTCGAAACTACGATGGTGCAGGTGTGAAGGCCAAAAATTGAAAGATTTCCGCTGTTTTTCTGGAAAAAGCGAGAAAGATTTTTTCTGCCGTTCACACCTGCACTATCGTACGAAACCGCAATATTCGATTGCCAAAGAAAAAAAAAGCTTTCCATTTTTGGCTGTTTTCTTGCTCTTCACTACAGACACGTGTCGTTCATCCACGGCAGGTTATATAGATGCTTTTGCTCCCTCGCCCCGCAGTGTTAAGGTGCTGTATCTGAGTCTGGTACCGACAAGCTGAGAACATGGCCCTTCTAACCCCAACCCGGGCTCTTTAATTCCTTAAAAGCCAGCCCGCGTCAGCACTACTTAAAGCCACCGCGACTCTCCAAAGGTCACATGAACTTTAAGCAGTCCTGGCCATAAATAATACACCATTTGAGCAGGTAAACCTATCACTGGACGATTCGACAACATCCCTAGAGATGATTTCCCATTTGCGGCCATCGTTTCCATGCATAACGTGACTGGCTTGGGTGTCCATCAGAGGGAGGATCTACTCGCAAATCATCCCAGACCCTTGACTATCTTGGCACGATGTGGCCACGAGCAGCGTTACGACTGATCCCTATCAATATTTCACAGCTCGACAACATCAGTTAGAATAAGCCCTTAAGAGTACTACTGGTAGGGATACTATCCTCCCTGATGTTTTATGTTCTACTTATCCACCTCCTCCTTCTTCTCCTTTCTCTTCTTCTCCTCCTTTCCTCCTTCCCTTTCTTCTCTTCCTCCTTCTCCTTGAATCTCTCCTCCTTCCTTTTCTTGTCTTCCCCTTCTCATTCTTTCCTCCTTCCCTTTCTTCTCTTCCTCCTTCTCCTTGAATCTCTCCTCCTTCCTTTTCTTGTCTTCCCCTTCTCATTCTTTCCTCCTTACCTTTCTTCTCTTCCTTCTTCTCGTCCTACTCATCCGCCCTACTCTTTCTTCCTTCTTCTCCTTCTCCTCCTTTCCTCCCTTCTCTTCTTCCTTCTCCTCCTTCCCTTTCTTCTCTCCTTCCTCCTTCTCACCCTTTCCTCCTAATTCCTCACCTAGTCTTTTACATCGTTTTCTCGTTTTCCTCTACCCTCTACAAAAGTACATTTATCCTCCTTTGTACCATCCTCCTCCCCCTTCCTCTATTCCCACCCACTTTCTCCTTCACCTCTTTCTCCTCAAAAAACTTTACAAATAACTTTTATTGGTTCGATTGTTGGCTAAGGGGGGATATCAATTATGGTGGTGCGTTAAGGGGTGATATCGAATTTCAGAGGTTCGATATTAAACTTACATCGGCTACAAGACTGACATATATTGACCAATCAGCATCGAGAACCACGGCATAGTAAGGCATAACATGATATAGAAGAAAAGTTTACATAGAATCCTATTGTTATCACAATATCAAAATGGTTTAACTCCATGTACGTACGTACATACGTACGTATGTATGTACTTACGTACATACGTAGTATGCATGTATGTATGTATGTATGTATGTATGTATGTAAGTACGTATGTATGTATATATGTATTTATGTAAGTACGTATGTATGTATGTATGTATTTATGTAAGTACGTATGCATGTATGTATGTATTATGTGTGTACAGATGGATGGATTTGTGTACGAATATATGGATGTTATAAGTTTGCAGTTTACCTATACAGCAAGCTGTACCTCAGATCTTAGATGAAGATTTTTTTATTTACCTAAACTTAGATAGATCCATCTAAGGCTGTAAATAGGAATGCCGTGTTTTGTGGACTAGGGTGTTGAACCACCAGGGCTGTTTTGTGCCATCAGGCAGCCAGAGGGTGTCTCAGCTGACCGTGCTCAATCAAGCCGCGCACGACATGCCACTATCTTATGCTGTAGTTTTCTTTAAACTGACGCGAACAAATGGCGCAGGGGAGTATTAATGTTGAACAACTTGCAGAGTTGTAATCTGTAAACGTTTAGCGTTCTTTTGATGCTTCTCAGTAACTCTACTAATGGATGGTATGTATACGCCGAATGGCAGGTTCAACCCCAACCCCCTATACCGAACCCCTATACCCACTATCAACCCCATACCAGATATAAGTTCCTCTACCCCATGCAATATCGAAGTACATAATTTATGTAAATACCGAAATGACACTATGCACAGCATGGCCATAATGCATGGCAATCAGGAAAATAAATAAAAAGGTCTCCATCTTGAAGGCTTTTTTTAAAAATAAGATAAAAATATCTAAGTACAGTGGAACCCCTCTATAGTGACCACCCATGGGACCGGTCAAAACTGGGTTTCCTTAACTTTACAACTGATAGGATTTTTGTTTGGGACTGTACTATATCATATGTGGTCGCTTTAGTGGGGTGTTCAACTGAGAAGTGTTGTCACTTCGAGGGGTTCCACTCTACCTACAATCCATAACCACTAATAACCCATACCATATTACAAACATCCCAGTGCCCGCAACTCCTCATATGCTTATAACATCTTATCCATACGTCGGTGCATCCAATCAACATACAAGCCCTACCGGTATATGGAGCTGTTATGTATCGCCAATACTATATATGTAATGTACAATAAAGACAAACCTAATTTAGAAGTATATAATGATTACACACCCTATCAACTTTCACTATCTCAATAGTCTGGCACCTACTATCAACACCCTTATTAACCCTCTGCAACCTCCTACCAACATATCAGCACATACACCGCCCTATCCCCTTACCACCCTTAACCGGCAAACTTAGCCTAAATACATAAATGAATGAGTAACTTTTTTTTTAAACATACATATATACATTCATACATTTTCCTGTAGACACCACCATTCCAGAGAGTGTTAGGGGGTATCTCTCTACATGATGGCTTAAAGCAAGCACATATAGAGAAGAAAGTATGAGTAGAATTGAGGGGGGGGGGGGGGGGGGTAAGGGGAAGGGGGTTGTTGGACAACACCATTCTAGTGGTAGGCTCGTCTCTATACATTGGTGGCGTAAGGAAAGCAAACATAAATAAGAAAGTATGTATAGAAAGGGGGGGGGGTAAGAGACAGGGGTTGTTGGTTTTCCAGCAGCACCACCATTCCAGAGAATGTTATTGGGGTTTCCGTTACCTCTCTCCATGGGTGGCGTATACTAAAGCAAGCACACTCAAGTTGAATGGGGGGGGGGGGGGAGAGAAGTAAGTATTAGTATAAGGGGGTTAGGGGAAGGGGATAGCTGGTTTTCCTGCAAACACCGCCATTCCAGAGTGATCTAGTGGGGGGGGGGGGGCTCGTCTCTCTACATGGGTGGCGTAAAGCAAGCAAAGACAGAGAAGAAAGTGTGAGTAGAAGGGGGGGTTGTAGACACCACCATTCAAGAGAGTGTTATTGGGTAACTCTCTCTACAAGTGTGGCGTATTTAGCAAGGACACATAGATACGAAAGTATGAGAAAAATAGAGAGGGGGAGGGGAAGGGATCGTTGGTTTTCCTGCAGATACCATCCTACCAGGGAGTGCTTCTGTGTGGAGGGGGGGGGCGGCTCGTCTCTCACCATGGGTGGCGTAAAGCAAGCAAACACGAGTTACCAGGTGGCCCAACACTTTAACAACATGTAACTTTCACCCCCACACTCGTTACCGACATTCTTTAGCGCCCAGGGTTGTGGGAATTCTTACACTTTTCGGTGATTTGTTCGGCACATAACGGGTTTCATCTTTACTAGCGGGTCAGTTCAGGTAAATACTAACACTTTTCTCCTACCAACTGCTGTGGT
>OZ012688.1:27040345-27042845 GCA_963942565.1 Maea johnstoni
ATTTATGATAGATTTTTCGGCAAAGAAGGGACAGCGCACTTAAAGAACCTAAGGAGTTCAGCGCTATTTTCTCAGTTGCTATTAGTTCCGTTTTATTTAGATGGGTCGCGATCGTCTTTCTCTAAGTTAGTATTAAAAGAAATTCTCCCCTTTCTTTTGGATACACGTTGTGTCCCGTCTTTTGTTCTTCACACTTCATACAATGCCTTTGCATTATTATTTTTAAAACTTTTTTCTCACATTTGATTGGTTCTCATGTTACAACACGTAATTCTCGTAAAGGTTTTTCGCCTTATTGGCGGTTTTGCATCAGTTCAGATACAGTTGAATACATATACATATATTAGATTTTACTCGATGTATGGATGACCTTTGTTGTAACAATGAAAGAACTAATGGCGTGTTTCTTTCTTATATTCTTTCAATGTTTGTTAACTAATTTATTGCCATGTATTATGACTATAATATAATATCAACAGTAGAGTAGTCTTTATATATACATATATATATATATATATATATATATATATATATATATATATATATATATATATATATATATATATATATATATATATATACATATATATATATCCTTATTGACCGTATAAATTACGTATAAAATACACATATAAATTCATCCATTGCTTGTGTCCACGTTGTGCATCCTGACCGCTGTCCCTTGGCAGGCGCCTCACAGGCACGATGGACACGCCAGAGGATGAGACTGCTAATCACATTAAGGGCAATCGCCCGAACAAAACACCTGTCTACACACACCACTAGTAGAACAACAACTTCCAATGTTTAAGTACATCGGAGCAACCACGCCTTTGTTAAAGTGACGTAACAATACGAGTTATCCCCTAAGATGATTAATCTCGGCGTCGATAGGACCAACGCGTCCCCCCTTTTCTGTCAACATGCTCATTCTTAGGACAGATAAATACGTCATCGAGGCAGATAATTTGCGGTCCGCGGCCGAAGGGGGATAGATCCACTAACTAATTGTCTCTCATTAATTCGCCCGTTGTGGAAAGGCTGCGACATCTTAATTGAGATGCATAGTATTATGGAGAAAATTTCGCCTTAAATAGCCCCCTGTGTCGACAGTTCAAGATTGGCCATCCTCGTGGCTATCTGAATAGGAGGAAGGGTAATGGGGGGGGGGGGGGGGGGCAGTGACAAAGACGAAACGTTTCTACGTCTCGTACTCAATCACTCTTTACTAATTCATGATGTCGTATTGTTATGTTGCCATTATATCATCCATTTCCACGTGACATTTCGTCCACAGTTTAGCTGGTTTATCTATTATTTATAAGCTGTTTTAGTCATAAGTCTGTGTATAACTGACTCTTATCAATGGGTATTTTGCCCTCTGTTGTCTTACCATCTGTACGCCATCATATGTACGTATGTACATGTATGGTTCATGTATGTATGTATGTATGTATGTATGTATGTATGTATGTATGTATGTATGTATGTATGTATGTATGTATGTATGTATGTATGTATGTATGTATGTACGTGTGTATGTATGTATGTATGTATGTATATATGTATGTGTGTGTGTGCGTACGTATGTAATATGTATGTATGTATGTATCCATGTATGCATGCATGCATGCATGTTTGTATGTATGTTTGCATGTATGTACGTATTATGTATGTATGTATGTATGTGTATGAATCAGTATGTATATTTGTGTGTGGGGTCATAGGACTTTTTTCTTTTAGATACATATCATGACAAATTACCTGTCAATAAAACTACCTCATACATATTTTCTTTTCTCTCTTTCGAAGTATATGATAACTAATAAAAGGCCCTTTACTCCGAATTACAAAACTAACTCAAACGTCAATAATGGATTTAAGATCTCTTTGTAGTTTGAATTAAATCTAAATCATTTCCCGCCTTTTCGCTACCCAGCATAAGCCTACCTCTCGTACATCACATATTCTCGTCTCGCACCTGCCTGGAAATTTGTCAGGGGGCTGTCTAGTGCCTGCCTGATGTCATAAACAGATTATCATCTCTCGCCAACAAGCAAGTATAATTTGTATTGAGTGTATCAATGCGCGCAGGACTTGTCCTACTATTAAGTGTCTTATCAGCCAATCGGGAAACGCATCGTTTTAAGGGTTTTGGCGCCTGGTCGGAATAATCCCGTCTCTCCTGAGTGTCTTCCCCTTTAGTGCTTGGGTGTCGTCATCAGATAAAAGTAAATCGCAACAGCGATATAAATAAACTTAACTTTATTGTCCCGCTGAGCCGACAAGGGGTTGTCTGTGCCCAAACTGTGATGCCTTATGTACCCATTAATGAGTACCCTCATGCCCTTCTGCATTAGGGTGTTTGGGTATTAGCCTTGAAGGGGTGCTTTTGCCCCATATGAACTGATACCTAGATTTTGATCTTGTCTGCTTGGGTGGACGGCCCATACTTAAAGATATGCCCATGTTTGACTGCTTCTGTATGCCATTATGCAAG
>OZ012688.1:27050345-27105345 GCA_963942565.1 Maea johnstoni
GTAGATGATCATGGCGATGGTGATTAGATATGATAAGGATGATCAGCTCTTGATGAGAACGAATCACTTGTCAGCTCTTGGGATCTGATGATAAAGACGTTGACAGTCTCAGCACGCCTTTCGTGACCCGTTTAATTTATTATCAAAAGCTTATCCCACCCTGAAGAAATTCCGGAATTATTTCCCCATTTCGCTGTCGCCTATCCCTGCCCACTAATAACCCATTTACACTTAGGGTGGCCAAAACAGACCTGACAATTTTGATAATAATTTTCATACAAAAGCATTTTTGGGAATAAACTTGAAGGAGAAATGTTGATCAGAAGCCAAACAACAACTCTCAGTCAAATATTTCATGATTCTTTGCTTAATTCCGAAGTTATTTTCAAAAGTATGATTGTAGCAGACGATACTTTTTAGCTGAACTTTGAGTGCGAATGTGTTATAGCGGCGTGAGAGACAGGAGAATTTCGCCTATCTTTCTGGGAGCTCTAGGTTCGTCTCAGGAACGCCACTGTGACACTCTAGCCGCGCATAATTTTGATAGATGGCCGTTTTGAAGTTATGAGACGCCCAAAAATTTAGATAATGATTTTATAGTCACAGGGTCCGCCTTGATAATTGAGGCCTGATGGGTAGAGGTTTTATGGAGTGGGGAGGGCCAGTAATGGCTCACTTAATACTTGTTGACGGACACGACTAATAATCTGGCACGACATAATGTCAGTTGCCACGTTTGTAGCTCATTTTGTCAGACAGCAATTTTTACATGGAAAAGCTGGGAGAAGCTATGTTGACATCATCATTTCCAAGGAGGATGTGAACTTTTTAGCCTTCGTGGCGATAAAGTACTTCCCATAGGCATCATATAGAGTTGGCGAGAGGGAAAACTGGAATCAGAAAGGGGTGCAGAAATAAATCCAATCGAGAATATGTGGGAATATCAAAATATACATGGATACATACACAAGCATGCAAACATGTAGGCATGCAAACATACATACATGAATGAATACATACATACATACACACATAAATGCATGCATACATACATACAGACATGTACATACATACACCACTTAGACATACATACATACAAAAATACGTACGTATACACATATATACATGCATGCACACACACGTATGTACGTACCCACATACATACATGTATACATACATACACGTACTTACATGCATTCATATACACACATACATACAGACAGACAGACACCATTATAAGATACTGACCAACAATGAGGAACAGTGTTGTTTCAATATAAGAAAACAATTTATGAAAACTTACAAACTTGGGATTGGCTTTGATAAAATGACCCATCCTGAACTCTTTATGTTTAGTGTTCATGAAAAAAGGTGTACACCAGTTCTGGTAATTTTCATTTTCAGAGTTCAACATGGGCACACGGTGTCAAGAGCTTTTTTGTAGTCTATGCCAAACAGAGTCAAGAGCTTTTTTGTAGTCTATGGGAGTGCTCGGATAGTAGACAACGCAGAATTATCATCTTAAAGAAAAGCGAGCCGGCAGATGCGGGGAAAGATTTATTTTTAGGTTGATGTCAGCTAAGCCGCAGATTAGTAGTGACAATGGAAGGATGATGTAGTGCGGCAATGAACGTCACACATTATCATCTCAGAAGCCACAAGTGCCAGGCATTCTGTTCAGATAGAGCTAATCACTGCTGAAAGTGGCGGCCAGGGATGACCCCCCTTCTCTCTCCATGACCTTGCCTTATAACCCACTGTAGTACTGAAATATATATATATATATATATATATATATATATATATATATATATATATATATATATAATATATATATATATTGTATGTATGTATGTGTGTGTGCGTGTGTGTGTGCGCGACGAACGTACACGTACATACATACATACATACATACACATAGATAGATAGATATACATTCTGTCAGACAGACTGACATGCCCTTTTGATGGGCAATGTACACCCAAGTGCCGGTAACGAACGGTCACACGAACGATTCTAATGGACAATATTCAGCCAACACACACAGGCAGAAGATACATAGTAAACGTAACAAACGTTTTCTCACTAGCCTGTATCTATTTGGATTGTATACTATTCTCGTCTCTCGGCATATAGTAGGTGTACTTCATTAAGTATGTGTATGGGCCTGTCATCGACTGCTAGCTGTCTCTCACCACTGCCCAAGTTCGAATCCCGACCGAGGCATGTGGGAAAGTTAACAATGACTCGGAGTTAGGCGGTTGTCTTTGCGGGTACACCGGTTTCCTCCACGACTTAGCCGAAATTGATATGGCAGAAAAGTGACGATAATCATAATTCCCAGTATTATTGTGTTTCTGGTAGTTCATTTTTTAAACTTGTTAGTGTTAAGACGTGCTCTTCACAACTAAGGAAGGGAAATTGCAAGGATATTTTTGGGAGAGTCTTCAGACTATTTTGTTGGTATACCTATTTCCTACGCTATTCATTATTGGCTAGTAAAAAGATATCCTTAAATGTCAGGAGAAAATGGTGATGGTGACAAATCCCCATATCAGTATATTCTAATGTATATGATAGCTTATGGGGTGCATGGGCAAAGGACTTGACTCAGATCTACTTCAATGGTATTCAATGGTATGATTTTACCCCGAAAGTTGTCATATAATCCCTCATTCACATGACCACGCCCCCCCCCCCCCCCCTCCCCCACACCATCCCCCACATGATCCCAAAACAGCGGGTTTGATGACACGTATCCCGATTTCACCATTGGATGGAAAATGTGTCTGACCGAAAAATAACCTCATGAGTTGTCGGATGCCCTCCCTATCTCCATCACATGCAAAATGGTCAGAGCCCCAGCGGAGAGGGGGACAGTCTGGTTTTGCTCCAATCATTTATCAAAGGCGGGGTACAGGACAGGATCAGATAGCAACTGGCGGCTCTCTCAAAGAGGGGGGAAAAGAGGGGCTACTGGTGACATATAGCACTCCAGCTAATGGAAAGAAGGGGCATGACCTGTTGGCAGTCAGGGGGTTGAGTAATGGGGAGTTTGCCTGTTTTAAGTGGCCCCTCTGCGCACCCCTACTCCTCTACAACTATGGTTGTTGTAAAACTGACAATCTAGGGGTTTCTTAAACCTTTCAAATATTTTTTTTAGATAGTTTGTGTACATAAACGCGATACTAGATTCATCAGTCACTTCTGGTGGCCAACCAGAGTATCAAAGTTGGGTAAAGTTTTTATTTCTAAAGGCATCTACACGTGTTCTCCAAAAATGCACTGAATATTATATCCTATCTGTGCTAAATACACATATGCAACACATATACAGTGGTCAACATATCTTTTGATTTCTTCCTAATTTATAAAAGCTCCATATTCATTTATTATGATTCATTACAAAAAGGTTGAGAAAAGTTGTGTTATATGCATTTTCAAACTCCATAACTATTATTTATACCATGTGTTTTAAATCTTGACTCATGGTATTACCTAATTTGATCTTTGAAAGTCATATGTCATATGTTCATATTTGCAATATATGGGGTAATACCATGGACTTAGTTTCCATTAGCCTCCAATTGCCAACCAGTCACGAGTCACAACCATGGCATAAACGTGACGATAACACAAAATACCGTTCCATTGCGATTGTGTATTTAATACTGTGTTTTTATCTTACGTATAGTGTTTTATTGTGTTTAACCCTTCACATGCTGAGGCTACCTCTGTCCAAAGCACAAGGACGCAAAGATTTTTGAAACGATCTAGACCCTGTCATGTTGCTATTCATCGGAAAGTTCTTCCCGAGTACTAGTACTCTCAGATGAGTACCCATGTGCCAGGGTTGCAGTCATTTCTCATGGCGTTTAGAATCATTTTTGATTTGCCAAATTGGTCACCAGCAGCATAAGGGTTAAAATGCCTATGCAATGCATCATGTAAGTGTATTGCTATGCTTTGACTGGCTTCACTGGTCAGCCGAGCCTGTTAGTAGCACGTAATCTAGATGTCCAGTTGGTAGTATTCACACTGTCCGTCGTGTCTTATCTAGAGCCCTCTCATGTCCGACACGTCACCCTCGTGCCGCCAATGTCAAAACATTCCTTTCCCCACATCCCCTATCCCCAGTACACCCCCTCACTGACTGACCAGCGTCCGAGTGGTCAAACAACGGGCGCAAGACGATCATTGAGTATCTCTCGCCGCATGGAGACCCAGGCTCGACAAGTGTGTGGTCAGAGTACACATGTGAATCAAATAATGGATGATGGATGGATGATGGCACACAAAGGCCATTTAGTGCCATAAAACATTACCAAAAGTGGTCCTTTTGTCAAGTGTAAGAACAATGGATAAGCATAATAATCATTCACTTATTGATCTAAGTGAAAGAAGAAAAAGAGGGAGAGTAAGAGCAGAGCATTCAGATCCAAAGAGAACCAAGGAATCTTTAGATGCAGGGTATCCATAGACAGATCTACATATCCCCCTTCTTTTATAAGGCAAGCAGGGTGCCAAACCAGCTTAGGGCTCCCCACGAGGTGCCTGCTCCTATTGCACACCGTTGCAATTGAGCAAACCAACAGAGTGTGGCCCTTGCGGGGTAGACACACGTGAGGTGAGCTACTGTAAACATCTGAATAATTGCAAACTGAGACACTTTGCTTGTTACTGTATTCATCTCCTTCCCTACTAAGAATATCAGGCACATAGTCCTATAGAACACTTGTGTCAAAATCTTTAAAAAATATGAATAGCCAGTGGGAGCTAAGACTATAAATGGAAGATATCATACTTTCGTTCGAATGATGAGCAGTTGCGCTTTACTTGGCTATCTACATTGTGAATCGAGCCCAATATTATTCCTGTATTGGGATCCTAACAATGCTTTTCACAACGTTCATTGTTAGGGACCCAATATTTTTATCCTGTTTCCGGTCTCAACGAAATGCATAAGAAGCCATTTTGGATGCGCCATTGGGAAACAATGAATCCTTCAAGGAAAAGAAACTATTAAAACAATACTATGAACTAACACAGTAAGAGATATACTCATATTGTAAGTATACATGTATTAAAATTAAACTCTTTTTGCTGATTCTTTATTGTCTGAAGATCACTATTTCCGGCATGCAACCTAACAAAACAAGCCATAGAATGTGTGCGTTTAGATCAAATGATGCCGACATTCAACATCTGTGTTACAGACTGAAATTGGTGTACGATTATTGTTGATCTTTTTGTGAATTAAGTCAAGTTTACCACTTCGGAACTTCAATGGATATCTATTTCAGAAAATGGTGTACGACTATTTTAGCTCTCGATGTGAATTAAGTCGAGTTTACCACTTTGGAATGGCAATGGAATGTTTATTTCAGACCGGCGTCGTCTGCGTCTGGTGACGTCACGGAGAAGTTCATCTGCAGCCGGTGCTGCGCATGAAGTGCGGAGCTGGGGCCGGTCAGAGCTGCCACGCAACGGCAGTATGTCTAACTTGCCAGGCGACGACACAGACACACGATGCCTGAACATGGCCACTGCTTGATTTTAACTATACCAAATCATGTTATACCTCTGATAACAATGAAAGAACATCGTTGAGTAAGCCACACAATGAGTTACCACTTCGAGTCTCTATTTTTAAGATCCTGAAATTAGAAAATGGCCAATAGATATAAGGCAAGCTCTCTAGGTTAGATCAGAGAAATGGATCATTTCAAGATCTTTGGTTACCCTCAGAACAGTATCATCTCCTACTAAATGATTCTAAAGCCCACTTCCAATTAACAGACCAGCTGCACGTCATAGTATAAGCGCTAATAGTCAACATATATCATATTGTATATTCCTAAGAACAATTGCGTCATCCATTACTTATATGTAAATGGTGAAGTACGGAATGTACGTATAGATGGCTATTTCCATGGAATGAAGTGGAATTTAGATTGTCGTCACATTTCTGCCATGCAAGATTTGCACAATAAGGGCAGTTAACTGGAGTGCTCATCGAAAGACGCCAACAGATTGATTTATAAAATTACTATAATTTTTCTACATTTTGATTCTATGATTCCTTTTACATTTTATCTATACAAGAGGCATTGTTTAAAAACCCAACGGGGTCAGTTTAGAATATTTCAAAATTCTGTTTTGTTAGTCATACATTAACATGTACAAGACAAAACATGCTATTTTTGACACATAAGACAAACAAGAAAATGTGGAAATATCGTTATAAGTGAAGTGAAGTATCAAAAGAAACTACTACTATCTCTGCTTGAGATTTGCAGATATTCATAATTAATACAACGTTTGGCCATGATGACTCGTTTTATCCAATATTCCTGGCTTGTTTTATTCGGGTTTTATTCTTTTTATTGATATACATGAATTTACAAATCAACATTCCATTTTGCAAAAGTAGGCTCTACAGTTGCATTAAAACCCCATGTAAAATCAAATTCCCCATACGTGACCAACCTAAAAGATGTATGGTTGATTTACTTTTAAATTTGCTTTCTATCGTCTAGAACGTTTGACTTTCAATCGCATTTTGACATGTGTATGATTCAAATGCCCAATTTAAATAGTGAAATACGGCGTGCAATTTTACATTTCAACAGCACCGCATTTTATTTTCTGTTTAAATTGACATACACTTTTACAATATTCGACTTTTCTCGAGCAGCTTTCACAATAAGCTCTTTCAGAGTCACGTCTCAACTGGGGAGACTTTGCCTCCTAGACATTTATCCCAAAGTGATTTTCTTCTGATACCCGTGTCAGTGTCTTCTCTAGTCTAATTCCTTAATGCACCATTTGCTATCGTTTCCGTCAGAGAAAAATCCCGCGGACGAAGTCGAACGCTTAGCAGAAATCAATAAAATATTTAACCAGCATAAAGGTTGCGACCTAACATTCAAGTGAGATATCTTTACGAATTTCCTTCCCGAGGCAGACAGTCAATACCTTTCCAATCATCTAAATCCCCCACAATGCCCGAGTTTAAACAAGACTTGACCCGATTCACTTCCGGGTCACCGCACGTCATGTTTCAACAGCCCTAGAGAAATGGCGGGGAGCGTCTTGACGTGTTGAAAGTGATAAAATCTGCCCCCAAAATCAAGATTTACGCTTCAATTTCTTTTAGTCGCAGTTAATTTCCTGGAGTAGATTTATATTGTGTGAGGTTGAGAGGTCGGGTCGATTGTTGATATGGGCTCGCCAGACGTTCGACATCCCATCCCAAACACCTTGAGGTGTTGATCACGTGACGCCCAAGAAGTGCAACGTCATGAATTTCCGTGATGGGTCTTGTCAGTATTTCTCACGCTCAATTATTTATTTATTTATATTTTTTTTGAAATATTTGTTTGCCCACACATCCAAGCAGAAATATTATCATGAAATCATTGATATTTCAAATTCATCATTTTTATCTAAATCTCTTTTAAGAATCTACTCTCTTGGATTGAAATTATAAGGTTTCGCCAACGTGATGCATGTGACAGTCACGTGATCGAGCCTCTTCGTGCGAAGAGCAGGTAGCAGGCGAATTCCCAGATGTGACATGTTCGTCTGCCAGAAGTGCGGAAGTTAATATATTGTGACCATTTTCCCGCCATCTGTGTGAGGAGTTAGTCCAATTACTCGTCACGTTCTCGCTGGAAATGGCTACTGATCGGAATTTATTTCGCATTCCCCTGTCGTGCTGACGGGGGGGGGGGGGGGGGGGGGGGGGGATTGGGGGCACCGGGGGGACAGGCTAATTAGCAGAAATCAGAACATGGTCGTCGTCGTCGTCTTTATCACTTCTCCTGCTGGTGATTTGAATGTTGAGTTAGTATCAAGCTAGAAGTAACAAACTATGTCTAGCTGACCTCCAATAAATAATCAGTTTAAACAATATTCCTAGGGGCATTTTATTTTCGCTATTTTCGCGCTCCCCATGATAGCACCGTAATAATAATCTTTGAAATACCGCACTGTAAATACCCCGCTATTATTTGCTTTAGTTTGAGTGCTTCAATGCGCGAATTTAAAGAAGCACAAATACCCTCTTGCGGGGTTGTAAAGCGAAGTTTTTAGCACTCCAAAATAAAGCCGAATACAGTATTGGAATTTGAAATTTTATTTTTTGTCCCTTTTTCTGCCATATAGCGGCTTCGTAAAGACTAGCCGAGTAAGTTGTAACTGGCGGAGGATACCGGAATATCAGGCAAAACCACCGCCTTACCCAAGTCACTGGTAGCTTTCGCATTGCCCCGACCGGGATTCGAACCCAGGCAGAGGTGAGAGACAGATAGAAGTCAGGGGCAACGCACGGCAATCAGGGAAGGCCATCAAAATAGAATACCAATCTCAAATGATTTGGTTTGTTATCATTTTGAAGTTTTGCGATCGTAAAATGTGGCAATTGTGGGACACAAACACTCATTTCACTTGAACATCTGATGTGTTCTTGATTTCTTTTCTTCTGAAATATCCTTGTATTTTCTTTCTCAATATGGCTTTGAACATTTTCCTAAAATTGCCTTGAACGTTATCCTAATATGACCTTGAACGTTTTCCTTATATGACCTTGACCGTTTTCTAATATGACCTTGAATTTTGTTCTTAGATGACCTTGAACATTTTTTTTTCCAAAACATGTCCTTGAATTTCTTTTTTCTTAGCATGGCTTTGAGCTATTACCTTAATGTAGCCATAACTTTTTTCAAATATGGCTTCGAACTTTTTCGTAGCGTGGACGAATGTGTTAAGTTAGAAGAAAGGACACCATCAGAGGTTCTAGAAGGACTGGCGGTCGCACTTATAGATCAATTAAGCCGCCGTTCTTTAACATGCTGGCAGGCCAGGTGACGACGAGTCTTCTAGAGGAACCAATTTACAAGAAATTCTTCATGTTTTATCCCGACTCTGAGACATAGAGCAGATGTCTCAACGTCCCATGGATGTAATATCCGAGGCAAATTGAAATTTACACGCGAATTACGGAGAAAATGCGCCAAAACAGATGCTGCAGGTTGGAGGAATCGCTGAATTAGGGGCATAACGGGCCCTGGACAAGGTTGGGCCAGAGGGAAATGGCATCTCGAACATGTTCTGTGGCCATGATTCCCCTGCTCGCTGTCACGAGCGATAAAGAAGTAGACTGCCTGAGAAGGGTGCGTGCTGGTTCTTACCTGTTCCTGGTTGCTCAAGGTCCATATAGTTCACAATGGTACACCCCCCCCCCCCCCTCCCTCCTACAGCAGGTCTGCAAAATTGCAAAATTGGCAATATACACAGAACATAAAAGAATGAACACCTATCCGTATATATTGTATTGGGAACAGATCCCCATGTCCCATGCTATTGTATTGTGTTGAAAAAAAACTTAAGGGCCACATAGTTCACAATGGTACTGCGTTCCACAACAGGCCTGCAAAATTGCAAAATTGGCAATATACATTTAACATTAAAGCGTGAACACCTATCCTTATTGAATTGGGAACATATTCCCATGTTATTGTATTGTATTGAGGAAAAGTGAGAGTAGCATGAAGAGGGTGCGTGCTTGTCTTTGCCTGTTTCTGCTAGCTCAAGGGCCACATAGTTCACAATGGTACTCCCTACTACAGCTGTAGAGCGATTCTGCAAAACTGCAAAATTGCAGAATTGGCAATGTACATTTAACATCAAAGCGTGAACACCTATCCCTATTGTCTTGGGAACATATTCCCATGTTCTATGCTATTGTATTGTGTTGAAGGAGAACTTAACCCTTCCAATGCTGAGACTAATTTTGTCCAAAAAACAAGGACGCAAAGATGTTTGAAAACCATAAGAAACCCTGTAATGTTGATATTCATTAGATAGCTCTCGCTGAGTACTCTCAGATGAGTATCCATTTGCCAGGGTTTCAATCGTTTTTCAGGGTTTTTTGCAGGATTTTGTATTGGCCAAATTAGCCATCAGGAGCATAAGTGGTAAGGGCAACATAGTTCACAATGGTACATCATCCCCCACAGCAGGTCTGCAAAATTGCAACATTGGCAATATACACAGAACGTTAAAGCGTGAACACCTATTCCTATTGTATATTGGACACATTCCCATGTCCTATGTAATTGTATTGCATTGAAGAAAAACTTAAGTGAGAATGTTTCCTTGCAATGGTAGCCCATCGTATTACATAGTGTCTTTTCTTTTCTTATCACGTTATTTAAGAACTTAAATACGTTTAAAATACAATGGTATCCTCTTGGTAATAGCCTTATAGCATTGTATTGCCTTGCACATACGTGTGCAGTAATAAACTTATTTTAGAAATATGTAGAACTGTATTCTCCTGTTTATATCCTGCATTACAATCAAGTTACGAATCTTAAATGTTTGGCAATCTACCGATTAGAAATATGAGCCCATTGTTAAGGTGTTGACTTGTCAACTGTAACACATGACGTAACGTGTAAATCAGCCATATATATATATATATATAATATATATATATATATATATATATATATATATATATATATATATATATATATATATATATATATATATATATATATATATATATATATATATATATATATATATATATATATATATATATATATATATATATATATATATATATATATATATATATATATATATATATATATATATATATATATATATATATATATATATATATATATATATATATATATATATATATATATATATATATATATATATATATATATATATATATATATATATATATATATATATATATATATATATATATATATGTATATATATATATTTATGTATATATATATATATATATATATATATATATATATATATATATATATATATATATATATATATGTACTTCCTTTGCTGCGTTTTATGTATGTATGTATGTATGTATGTATGTATGTATGTATGTATGTATGTATGTATATGTTTGTGCACGTGTGTTTATCAAATACTGATATTCGACATCTTTGTACGAGAATACACATACATATGTAAGACAACAATAAACAAACATTTACACACAAAATACCATGTTGTCTATGAATCGTCTACAACGGCCAGATTCAAGAAGCGGACTAATTAGCATTTAGCTGATACATGTAGTGAGTGAGGTGAGGTGATTTCCTAGAAGTAGAAGAGTACATGCAGTTCATTTCAGCTAGTCAAAATGAATGCAGTAGTGGGATAAGTATGATACCAAACGTTTACAAAGCAACACGGATCGAAATTCCGATTTAAATTCTGAAGTTCTCTTGCCAAGACCTATACGTGTAATAACTCGTGTTGGAGCTGTGTTTAACAACAAATATTAGAGATGCAACAAAATCTCCTCATGATCAACAAGCCATAGGGCCAGATGGTCCAGTTACTGGGGGCTGTTTAATGTGGCCCAACAGCCCCACTCGCCGTCTGCCCCGCGAGAGGCCGCCATTATGGAAATGCTGTGTGTTTTGAAACTGGAGGTACGAATTGATCGCCTTTCGTGTGTTACGTGTGCAAATAACCAACAGTCACGAACGCTTGGCATTGGGATCACATCATCCTCAACAGTTTACTTATAAGACCTGATCTACGTTTATAGAACATTTCCATGCATGTATGCGTACGTACAGTGCAGTGAAACTTCTAATTGTGAACACCCCCAAGATATGAACACCTCCTAATTTGAATACTAGTTCCACGGCCCAATGTGTAAACACCCCCTGATTTGAATGTCTTTGTCCTGGACTCAAGGCGTTTATATCTCACATGTTCCATGTATTGATGTTCTGATGAAAATACGTTCAAAGCACAGAGGTGTTCAATAGGACGGGTTTCACCGTACTTCGTAAATGCTGAATGGTCAAATAAAAGCAGGGTGTACTAAAACCTGAGTCAAAAAGGTTAACCCCATAGAATGCAAACAGTATTGAGTCTGTACAAGATGTCTACTTCTCTATCCTTCTTATACATATGTATGTATGTATGTATACATAACTTCTGTATGTATGTATATCTTTGCAAAGAATACCCTAATTTTGGCATTGAAGTCTTAAGTCTATGGTTCTAGAACACTGCCATGGGAAATGAATAGCTTTAGTTCTATAATATTTAGTCATAAGCGTCCTTATTGTTTACATTTTTATTTTTGAATCTGACGATTTATTCCAAATTATTCGTGAATGGTTAATTGAGCATAATATATATATATATATATATATATATATATATATATATATATATATATATATATATATATATATATATATATATATATATATATATACTAGTATATATATATATATATATATATACTGTGTATATATATATATATATGTATATATATATATATATATATATATATATATATATATATATATATATATAAATATATATATATATATATATATATATATATATATATATATATATATATATATATATATATATAAATATATATATATATATATATATATATATATATATATATATATATATATATATATATATATATATATATATATATATATATATATATATATCAGTTTTAATCGTGAAAGCAAACCCACACAACACGTAGCCAAACGCAGACTTCTTCCGTGTCAACTGATTTATGCGAGTAATGGATTTGAGTTGGCCACAACCCCTCCCCGAGGATTTCCCACAGTGTACATTACAAGTAGTTCATGATTGAACCAATATAGCCCCCTGAGATGTTGATGGCTTTGACCACAGAGTCACCTCTTGTGACCGATACCAGCCAGCACAGTAAAAGCCACGCGTCTCTTTTTGACCACCACTATTTATTTTTGCAGCAAATCACTAGAACAAATTTGGACATTTCCTAATGTGTTTGCCCGGTTGCCGTCGTCGACTATTGAAGCCATGGTGAGCCGTCGTTAAGTGGATCTTAATTCGATCTCACCAAACACCTGACATATTTAAAAATTAAAATTGGGATTGCTTTAGGAAGTTTGGGTCGAGTTGAAGTGTTACCAGAGCTTACCACCGATCAATATGGACGATATGGGGTAAAGAGTCGGTGAGCCCTCGTGACAGCCGGAACCGCCAGCCCAGGGAAAATAGCAGGCCCGCAGAAAACGTATAGGTAATAACAGCAGGTCCGAGGTTAAGGGCTCCCAGGCTTATTATTGGACACTTGAATGACGCGTGTGGTCAAACATAGGCTCGCGGCTTGCTTGGAATGGTATTGACCTTCGTAGAGAGACTGTATGCCCACGAACAACCCTTAACGAGAGAAATAAACTCCAGAGAATTGGAACCAGATGAATCGCGTCTTATTTTCCTTATTCTCTCCCACCAAAGAAACAATGAAATATGTACTCGCGTTTGCCACATAAAAATCCTTGATCCCTATATAGTCATTTTCATTGTATAAGTAAAGACTTTTTCTACGTGTAGGTATATTGCTAACCGATTATGTTAGGTATGTTTTACTAATCATTCACCTATCAACCCTTATGCTGCTGGTGGCTAATTTGACTAATTCAAAATGATGCAAAAACCCTAAAACATGACTGAAATCCTGGCATATGGGTACTCATCTGAGAGCACTCAGCGAGAGCTATCCAATGAATATAAACATGACATGGGCTTAGATCGTTTTCAAAAATCTAGCGTTCTTGTGCTTTGGACGAAAGTAGCCTTAGCATTGGAAGGGTTAACGAGAATAATAGACCCCAGAGAATTGGAACCAGATGAATTGTCTTATTTTCCACATAATGGAATATTTACATACTGTACGTTGCCACACAAAAATCCTTGTTTTGGAGCCGTTATCCATTGGACTAGTAATTCTACGATGTCACTTTTGTTTTACCTCTTTGGCTAATCTACTACTTTTCTGTGTTATACAGTCCTATAATTAAGACATTCCCAGAAAAAAAGGCTTTCTTGAGTCCAAGCATTACCAACCAAGGTGGCTAGGCCTAATTGGTTGTTTTCTCTGCCGATAATCCAGTTTTCTCCTTTATCAGTCATTTGAAAAGCAATTGTATTGTTTATTTATTGACTGTACGTGATATATAGAAAAGCATAGTAACACGTACGATAAATGCACATTATCCTGAAGAGGGAGACATGAAAATATAGCTTAAACTAAACACAAAAACAAAAATAACCCAGACGATATTAGATAATTCAGAATGGTAACATTTTTAAATACACTAAATCAAAACTCAAAATATCAAAAATCAAACCCAATACAATATGCGATAGTAAAAGGCAGAAAATCTGACAATAGCATATTCTTTATTATTGCAGCATATAGGACATTGCACAATTGCGCTCTATTTGCTAACAGGTGTGATTTTGAATTGGCGTATTTGTTGATATCTGTAAAGCGTTCGATTATCCAAACAAAATCGGATTGTCGTGATTTTACAATCGACAAGTAATAACATAGTGCTTTTATGAATATCTACGTGGTTTGTTTCCTGAGATTTTGTAACGCAAACATTTGTTATATCGAAATATGACCGTGGGCAAATACTGTTACAATGGCCGAGGCTGATCCCATATGATGTTAACATACATCCAGACTTTCTTGAGCTTTATTGATATGTACACGCACGTCTGGAAAGCAGAATCCTTTTGTAGGTGATATTTGAAGAAAATGACAAAATACAACCTATTGCATTTTGTCAGTAATGTATTGTATTCTTATTGACCACATCCATAGATATTAAATTACAAATACAAAATAACTTTAGGATCAGTGAGAAATCGCTATTGCAAGGTATCGAAGCAGATAATGAAAACGCATTGTCGCATAGGTCTAAGTGGGATGGTACTTAACACAAAGCTGTAATTCACGAAGAATCAAGCCACTAAAGGGAATCGAAACACATACAATCGAAACACATACAATGTTGTAGTGTAGTTCAAGACATTCTAGAATATGAGATAGTCAAGGACTTTATTTGATATATGTACCTGAGAGGGACTTGGTGCAATCCACTATTTTCGTGGTGCTGCCCCGATGGCAGAGCTGCATAGCGCATTGCAATCCCTCTTCTTGCCTCGTTTTGCTGCTGCATAAAAACCAGGGTTCAAGTCCCTCTTGAGATGCGAGAGGAGGTTGTCAGCTCTCGAGGTAGGTCGGCGGTTTTACCCAGGTGCCCTGGCTGGACGTAGAAAATAACAGGCACACTGAAAAATCTTTACATTTTATCTAGAAAGTCAGTGATGCCTAATTGTGTCACTGGAGTCATTTTATATGACTGTGGCCAAACCTTCAGAAAATGTTAACAAGATTTTTGAAACTACAAAGGGTGTGTAAGGACACAAATGAAGGAATGAAGGAATTGTGTTTGCACCGCTTTCAATAGCTTAGGTATTATCGCGATGAGAACCATGAATAATCCCGTCTCTTTATGAATAGTTCCAAAAGGTCTTTCAGTTACATAAGCATCATGTACAGGCTTTCACGACGCCATACATTTATATATAGCGGCCGGGCCAACCTACTGATGGGGATCAAGCGGAGACTCGAACCTGCGACCTCACACTTGGGAGCCAGGCATCGTAAACACTGGGTCACGGCAGATCCCTCCACACACACACACACACACACACACACACACACACACACACACATATATATATATATATATATATATATATATATATATATATATATATATATATATATATATATATATATATATATATATATATATATATAAATATATATGTATATATATATTTATATATATATATATATATATATATATATATATATATATATATATATATATATATATATATATATATATATATGTTTATATATGTATGTATGTATCCATATCTTTTTTAACTGTACTAAGTCACAAAGTTGCTAATTGAGATTGGTACACGTGCCGAATCAGGCATCTCAGATCAATCCAATGCTATGGGCAGTTAGTCTTGCTTTCCGTATATATTTTTCTTATATGCTTTTTATATATGAAGGGTAACTAACAAACGCATTTTCTTTTTTGTTTTGCCAAATAAAAAAACTACATGCCTAAGCGATTCGAAAATGTTTTTTTTGAATGAGCAAATAATGACATCGTGTTATTTTGTCGTGGATAAGTATTTTCATACAAACCCATACCCGAGAGATTGATAGTCAGTATACACTTCCCTGTATAGTGTATACCATTTGAACGTGTACACATAGGAGCGTGTTGACAAAGCATGTGTTAAAGCGGTCCAGTGTGTCACAGTGTTTACCTGAACCACTCAGATTCACTTTCTCTCCTCCACACGTAACATATGTATCACGCCTTAAAACCACTCCAAAATCCGATATGGAATCAACTTTTAGTCGTTCTGAACTATGTTTAACATTTGTTCTCATGTCGTTTTCACCTGGTCTTGATTTGCTGAGGAACCTAAGAGGGGGTGCAGAATTTCTCCCGAAGAGGCTCCGATGGGTTATTCGTGTCCAGTTTACGTGTGTTGTATGACAATCTAGACCATAACTGTTTAAACAGGGTAGTACGAGGGCTAGTGCATTATTAGTAATGATATTACCTGTATGATATATTGTAGTAAACGTATGTGTTTATTGACTGTAAAATAAATTCTACAAAAGCATACCTCAAAATGGTTGAATTATGTAAATTACAAGGATATATCAAAATAAGAGAGGATAAGGTGTATGTACAATCTTTCATATCTACACGGATGTTTTTATGTCTAACCTAGAGTCTAGAGAAAGTCTCCTATCCTATTCCTACCCTATTTGCTAGGGTTCGCCAGTACATTAGGCCTATGTATTCACAAGAAACCTACCACATTTCTACTATTATCTCAAAAGGGACTTCTGCTACTCTTCTGTCTAGTAAAGTGTGCAATGTTTCATGTAGGTATGCAATGACCCATGCCTTTTCTTATATGACAGTAAAAGGTCTGTTGGTGACTGATATTGACTCAAATTTCAAGTACTCAAAACGAACCTGTGATCATAAGGATGATAAAAATACATCTGTTGATATCCATTGAACCTGTGGTGACACACTACCTTTCAATATACAATGTGTTTCGTTAAGATGGCCTATTTGGTTAATTTTTTAATATTGTGTCATTATAAGATTTTATTTAAGTTAAAGCCCACACCCCTTTCTACTTAATCAGATCCATTCTCTCTCTCTCTCTCTCTCTCTCTCTCTCTCTCTCTCTCTCTCTCAAAAACATGGTGTTATGGTTATTCTAAATCTGGAAGACAAGCAAACCGAATCAAACACATGCATGTACATGATGTGAAATTCATTCAACTCTCTCTCTCTCTCTCTCTCTCTCTCTCTCTCTCTCTGAGCTAGGGGACTCCTTTCTATTAACAACCATGTGTTTGTTATTTATGGATAGATAAGTTATATTCGGTTGATTTACGAATTACAATATATTTCAACTCTCTCTCTCTCTCTCTCTCTCTCTCTCTCTCTCTCTCTCTCTCTCTCTGCAGCATGGTTATTATATGGTTATCCTCAATCTGGATGGCCACTTGAGGAGTGGATATTTGCCCTCTTCACATCATTACAAGACTGACTTACACATGTTGGACAAACATCCGCCATGTGTGTTTACTAACGTCTGACAGATCTCGTCCTCTAGCCTTAAGGATGTAACATGAGCAACTCATAACTTACAACAGATCAATGAGCTGTCATTTGTGCTGTTTTTCTAGGTCTATTATTTACCTCGATCTTAGGTCACCACATGTTGCCTCACTACAATACTCTTCAATCGAAAATGACAATTTAATACTGGAGATGACAATCATAGTACATGTACTAACCCAGTGAATCGTATTAGTAGAATTCAAAATGGTAAATCATGAATTGTTTTGAATTATTACAGGATTGAATATCACATTGTAAAATAAAATGGCTAAACGCAATTGCACATACTAGTATCTACAATGATCAGTCAGTCAAACTTAATTATATATTGAAACAATTTTGTTTTATTCTTTTTTCCACATATCTGTGACGCAATATACCAGTGTAGGCTTTTGATTGGGATTAAATAGAATAGTTCTGGAGACAAGTAATAACATAATATACACATAGCAATTAATCACGAGACCCCTTGAAAGTCTTAAATATCTTCAGATTCTACCGATCAATTGCATGCATATGGACTAGGTTTTTGGGTGTATGTATGTGTGTGTGTGTGTGTATGTATGTATGTATGTATGTATATATATATATATATATATATATATATATATATATATATATATATATATATATATATATATATATATATAAACTAGTATATATATATATATATATATATATATATATATATATATATATATATATATTTATATATATATATACATATATATATATATATATATATATATATTTGTCTGTGCTTGTCTGAATGTTACAAAATGTGTGTGTTTAAAACATAAAACATTCGTTGTTTGTTATCCTAACCTTTTGACCAATATGAATCGATATTATGTGAAGTCTTTTCAACAATCTAATTACAACACATCAATGAAATGTCATGGTTGGTAGTTTTTTGTAGTAGTAGTTTGGTAGTGCTTTTGTCTGGTAGAGTGCTTAGTCCTTGGTCACCACTAGGGTCGACAATACAATACATTTCAATCACAAATGACCATATGGTACAAATAATCATGCATATTTCCATACCGTATCAAAAGCTTTGCACAAATCAATAAAATCCCTAACTGGATATGACAAATGTTACGTTTGATGAAGAGTGATGGAAATTTGAATGTACACCTGAAAGATATATTGCTAGAAAGTGATGTTAGATATATGATTATTATATACAAGTTAAACTAAGTATAGTTATTGTCAGTGTCACTCGATTCCAATCACGTGGTCTGGTTTGGTTCTTTACGTTCGAGGTCATTTTAACGAGCTTGGGTCACATTACAACAATATAGAACAATGGAGAAACCCACTGCTCGTGCTAAATATTTCTAGGGGGTCTTTCAGTTGCAAAGGAATCAATGATATCCCATCACAACAGCACACATTTGTCTAGTAACCGAGCCAATTAGCTATTAAGGATTCAGCAAATACTCAATTCATTTAGATGAACACACAGACTAGCGCTAGCTTTTCAGCTGAAAACAATTGCACTCAAAGAATTCTTATGGCCATAACCAAGTACGAAACAAATTTCATACCAACATTTCTTAGTGAATTGATACAGCTGAACCTGCTAAATTGACCACATCTATACATCGAGCTCGTGTGTATATTGAGCAAGTTTCATTTCGCTGAAGCTATAAATTAGAATTACGTATGGACACAATATATGTAAGTTGAGCAACTATGCAATGTTAACAAATGGCCAAAACTAGAGACCATTTCCTGTATAACTCACTGACAGTTAAAGTTCCCCAAGTATTGGGATGTGGCCAGTGGATTAAGCAGGTGAATTCATTTGTAATTTGTAATCACGTTAAACATTAAAAGAGAAACTTCGTGTTTCTCGTGTAATCCGTGAATAAAACATGATGATTAACGAAGAGTCTAGTCAACCGCCAACTGCCTACCTGAAAATTATCTTTGAATTAGTGTAGCTCAGCCACGATTATGTATTGTCTGTGAAATTGTGTATTAATTGTAGGTATAGCGTGTGGCACCATGGTGAGCAAAGGCCAGTGAAGATGGGTAACGGTACAGGTGTTCTTATGTAACACCTGTAATTAAGACGGAATTAATCAAGACTTCGCCGCAGGTAGGGAGGCCACCAATGGTGCTATATTCCGTGATTGGTGCATCATTCTTAATATCTAAAGGCATCCACTAATCGCTGTCTTGGAGTTCATCCAATCTTCTACCCATAGAGGATCACCTGAGTACACTCCCTAAATCCAAATTGAACTCAATAACCCCTACTGATGAGCTGTTCAATAACAGAGTTACTTTGAACGAGGTCTTTGGTGGACAACAATAGAGTTTTGATACCTGCACTTAGTTATCTTATTGTCCTCACATGTGTCTGGATGTTTGAACAAACATATGTACAGTATTCGACGCCAGAGGAGGCTTGTGTAGCATGCACCTTCAAGGCCAGTGTGATGTATAAACGTGCAGTATGGTTTTGGTTAAAATAAAAAAAATGTACAGTAAATGGACATACTACTACTACTACTACTACTACTACTACTACTACTACTACTTCTACTACTACTACTACTACTACTAATAATAATAATAATAATAATAATAATGATAATAATAATGATAATAACAATACAACCACCACCACCACCACCACCACCTTGGGACCAGGACAAAAGCGTTCACATTAGGTGCTGTTTACATCTCAGAGATATTTTCATAATGTAAAAGATCCAAATGGGACCAGGAAATTATGTTCATATTAGGAGGTGTTCACAATGAGAGGTTTCACTGTACTACGTCACGACTAAGTCGCAACATGGCAGTAAACGTGACGATAATCCAAATTCCAAATTATTTCATGCTACATTATTGTCTCTCCTTGTACAAGGTAGAATCTCATTTTGCAAGAATTAAAGAGATTTGCTCATCTAGTATGTACATGGTCATTGCACTGGTATATGACAGTGTTGTTGTCTGATCGTGGGTAATTATTAGGCAATTATTACGGTCAAGATGTTCTTTGATAAATACTGCATGATCGTTACACAGCGGGATGCAATTACATTGCATACTATATTAAGCGGGCAGATGGGGTGAGAGACATCTACAATAATTAACAATATTCCTCAATACATGTTATTCGTGTGCATTTTAGAGGCAGCATTCCAAGGATATCCAAGCTTATCTCATATCATCACATTGTTGAAAGCTGCAATCAAAACATACCTTGTTCTGGAAATAAATGCTATTACTGAAATAGAGGTAAACAATGTCATGATCAACACCTAGTAGTAGTAGTAGTAGTAGTAGTAGTAGTAGTAGTAGTAGTAGTAGTAGAAGTAGCTAGTAGCAGTAGTAGTAGCAGCAGCAGCAGCAGTAGCAGTAGTAGTAGTAGAAGTAGTAGTACAGGTAGTAGTAGTGGTAGTGGTGGTGGTGGCGGTAAAAAAACATGTATACCCTGCTGTCATGGCATTATATAGATTACCTGTTAGAGAAACTTTTTTTACACCCCTTATTCTTAAAACATACGGTTAAAACGCCAATATCATAGTATTGTATTTAGATCGAATAGCATCCCAATCCCTATTTTACTCTTAGATTAAAAACAAGTGGATATGAAACCAGCCGGTCGACATGAACAAGCTGGCTCGGCAAATAGCTCAAAAGTTGTGTTCTGCGCATTCTAATGTGCAAGTTTCTCTGTAATTTAAACGATTCGAGAGCCATAGTTGGTCTTCGTCTCCTAGTGACATCACACTACGGCCAGCTTCGAGACCCCTTGGATAGCCAGGTCTTCACTATAGCGCATTAAGTAATTGGTCTCTCGCTACATATCCACTCTTTTATTCATCTAAGTTAAAACATACGGTTAAAACACCAATACCATATCACTGTATTTAGAATAGAATCACAATCGCTATTTTACTGCAGAATCCGGGTCAGTATTGAATTAAGCTATTATCCAGCTTCATTTAATTCACTATTGCTTTTACCGTTTCGATTTCAAATGCGGATTTTCATTCCCATCTCAAAAATAAAAAATTCGTCACGTGTTTTCTTGTGCAAGGTGCTAATTCTCTGTCGACGACTTGTTTTGCAAGGCCCGCGTCTTGTTCCTACAACCATTGACATCGCAAGACAAATAGGCGAAACGGCTTACACAGCTAGAATTTATGCGCGAGGCGACGCCCTTGTGGGAAAAGATGGCCGCCAAACAGATGAGAGAGCACTCAGATTGCTTAATACCACAGCGGACGATAAACCCAAGCCTATTTCCCTGATTGCTTTTCCTCGTTCGCTCAGGTTGATACATGCCTTGATCGCCTCAGACGACCAGGCGGGAGATACCATGTTAATTACATGCCCTCCTGCTGCTGCGGCGGACAGCCGCTAGCAGTGGTGGCGCCACTGGTACTACGCGTTGCTGCTTGGTGTGTCGTTTTACCGCTAGGTGGCGTAAACACGACCATCTGCAAAAGCCAGTGGAAAATAGTCGTTAGATATGTCCTGTTCACAGGAATGGTTTAAATTTGGTAAACTGGCGAGCATATGTGTTATTCAAAAGGATTTCATGCAATTGACGATCAAGTAATGAATAAAATCTTTGAGTTTTTCGAACCATGCAATCAGATACCAGCGCGACTGAATGGCATGCTTTTACATATTGTATGTATGCGATAATGCATTATTTTATGCAAATCTAGACACTGCAAACGCAAATAATTGAGCTCATCAGAATATGGTTTGTCACGTTGTGACATAAGCAACCCCTTGGTGACAGAAGTTACAAAAAACACAGGCTTCAACACCAAGCTACCTTCCGTGCGATTGACTATTGCAACGCTACGACAGCAACAGCTAGTTTAAAGAGTGCCTGAGTAAACGAAGTTTGCATCAACAATAACAACAACAACAACAACAACAACAACAACAAATGATACAAGGCGTCAACAGCAATTCATAAGCAGCAATGACACGATCAACGATTAACATATTGCATCCTCATCAACATCAACATCATCATCATCATCATCATCACCATCATCATCATCGACGACAACTGCATAGACAACAACAATAACGATGGTGTCGTCATCGTCGTGGTTTTCGGTGATGATTTTTAGATATGGGATACAAGATAGCAAGCGATATAGGAGACCCTTTAGAAGAGCCTGAGTTAAATTAAGAAGGTTACAACAACAACAACAACAATAAAAAAGCAACAAAACCATTAGCTGGGATACAGAATAGCAAGCCATTTAGCAGACCCTTTAGAAGAGTATTCTAGCCATTCTCCCCAGCAGTCTGAGCGGCAAGGCCATCGACCGTCTGCTAGGGTCAGGGTGGGGCGTCCAGAAATGCGCGATTCGTTTGGCATCGGGTCGAGCGGATGAATACATCAACCCAATCATTTGCATTTTCCCATGAATAGCTGACAAACGCTATTGTAACATATTTGATCACTCTTTTTCCATCCGTATAAAATGAAACAGAATTAAACCTGTCTCCCCGACGCACGAATGGACCGCCATTGATCCGGCCTCGGCCGTCTTCGAGAGCTTTTCAAGTCTAAATGGGTGAATGACATGAATTTAGCCAATTTCCTCTATTTCATCGCAATAAGTGTTTATAAAGGCAAGCAGAGGCAGCAATATGTGGAGCGAGGATTTGCGCCTGAACATTGCTAATTTTCCTTGTCGTGTTTGGGGTAATTGTCCCAGTGCGTCTAATTCAGGCTTTTGTCGGCGCTGACAGTTGAGGAGGATTTGAATAAGTATCGCCTCTTAAGCGAGCCTGAAAGTCCCGTTTTAATTCCAACTTAGTGATAATGCAGCCTTTTTAATATGGCATCCAATATAATCTCTGCGATTGTGCGATAAAATAAGGCGTTCACCATTTCTCCAAGCTGACATTTTACTCTCTATCCTATGACGTCACTTCGCTGCAGACGACAATCGGCTTTTGCAATTGAAGGCCACCAATTAAAATAAGCCATTACCGATCCATCTTTGGCTATAGACTTACGGATAATATGGCTAAGTTTTCTACTTTGGGTCTGATTTAAACGTGAAGTAAAAGCTGTTTGGTATGCTTAAATTTACCAACGAGACACAGATCTACGAATGGAAATTTCTTGATGTTGAATACAATTGTACGTATCAACTATCATTGGAACAATTATGACTAGCCCTCGTTAATGTTATGAATGGTCAATGGTAGATTATGGTTTAAGGAGATTTAAGAAGATACGTGTTATTTACTGCGGAAATTAAAGCCAATGGCTAAGCACTGCTTATGTTTTAGTGTGAGATACCATCCATAACACCCTGTATAAAAGTTATTATTTATTTTCACAACAGGCATTTATTGATATTTTGCAACATATGTGCGATGTCGACACGTCTAATTAATAGATTGGAGATTTTCATTAATTACTCAATGCTTCGTTATTTTGGTGTTATTTCATTATCAGTTACAAATTGATTTTCGTCAAAGAACTTCTTCGCAGAATTCTACACTTTTGCCATGCCTTTCTGGTTGGGATTAATCGTTTGATTATGGATTATAATCAAAGTGTATGATAACTGTTTTTCGCGTTTAATACTAGCTAGTCAAGATTTCCACTACAATGGCAGAAAAAATGACAAAAAATAAATAAATAGCAAAAATCCCCAATCGTGTACCATTTTCCATTTCTACAATATCGTCATTCAAACGTCATGTCACTTTGTTATGACAGTATATTGTATTTGCTTAAGGCTACATGGTCCGTAGTGCTTTGACATTGTACAGAACATCATTTAGAACATGGTCTGGCATTATTTGCCATTCAGACCATGACAGACTTTTGATGAAGCTTGATAGATGTCATTAGTTCCACGACAATTTTTCTGTTGGGTGACTTAATGAAACTGACAATCAGTGCTATGATTAAAACGTGTAATGTTGATTACATTTTGTCCCAAGTACATCAAATATCGCCTCTCAATATGTGTCAAAGAGGACGAGCCTTTTAGAAGTCTCCCGCCGCACAGGCGAGGAGTAATGCAGTTTTCATGTTCGCCATTCAAATTCCATGCCGCGGTCGGCTCCATTACAATCAGCGCGCGCAGGCAATAATTACGACTTGCCACAAAGCGGTCTGGGGCGCCTCCCTCCAAGCCGGGGCCGCCCGTCAGATCCATCAGCAAGCATACCTGTACAATGAACTCCATTGCATGACCTATCATAGGCCGGTTGCTGGCCATTGACTTTTGCGACGAAGGAATCAGCTAGCATGATCGAGCTTCAGACAAATTCAAGCGGAGATCCAACGCAACAACAAGGCCGTAATATCATACTAGTAAAAGCATGCAATCAAAACATATTTTGAAAAATAATTAAAGATTTCATCAAAAATAAACTAAAATCTTTCTTGAGTTTTTCAAACGCAGGTCTTACGCAAAAATAACTTAGTATCTAATTAGTACTACCAAAGTATATCTTAGAAATCATTACAGGGAAGTACTGTTTTTAAGTCTCCATATCTGTTGAGTTATCACAGTTTTGTTCTAGGAATCTAAAGAGAGTTTATGATATCTCTGTTATTTTTCGTTTTCTCTGCTCAGAGTGTCATATCTTATCTGTTCGCCTTAATTCGAACATGTATACCTCGTGTTTTCTTTATTATTTTGTTTTCTTGTATTATTTGTTATTTTTATCATGTGATATCAATAAAATATAGTCAATAAAGAAACATAATAATTTCAAGGGAATGTTATCATTATCAAAAATACACTAAAATCTAATCTAAGGTTTTTTCGAATTCTTGCGTTGTTCTTTAGTTAATTTTTGAAAGTTTCATCAAGCCATACGACAATATCAGACAACGTATGTTTAAAAGGTCATAACACATAAATAAGTTATACATGTATATAAATAAAACAAATTAACATATGATAACATACGTAAAGAAATATTACTTAATTATGAAAAAGATCTTTAAACTAAATCAAAATAGTAAAGTGCATATAGTTCTCTCTTGCCAATGTCTTGCGCATGTGCATGTTGGTGATCAGTTCGGCAAATGGATTTATATATCAATCACCAATGGCTCGAGTGATTATCTGTGGAAAGCATCCAGGTATAGCCTGTATGGCGAGGCTAGGGGGCCACGGGAGCCGGTGGGAGCCGACTTTCATGCAAGGAGCGCGGGCGAAACAGGGCATTGTAGTGTCGAACATGAGTCTACATATCCTGAATCAAGCTAGCAAGCTTGTCGATTGCCCCATTCTCCTGCGAGAGATCTCGTTAAAGCGCGCCGTTTCCGGCCGAGACTTTCCCCCACCCCGCTACCTCCGCCGTGACCGGCGGGGATGTTTTAATGAAGTTCTCCCAGCTAATTAACTCGATTATGAATAGAGCCCATACATTTACACAAGGCTGGGGCCTCCCCGGTAACTTCCTGTATTGCCCAACGCGACTGTGGCTTGTTCCACAATGCCCGCACGCTGTGCCGCCATGTTCATTAACGGCGAGTAGGGGAAAACTACCATGTAGAGAATTGTGTTCGACATCGAGCCTTCTCAAAGAAGGGGCCACGCTTTTTGTAAACTACTATTTTGCCCATTAATTTGCCTTGTCAGTGAAGAGTGAGTCCTGTTTAGAAGGTCCGCGAGCAAGAGTGCCTACTACATTTACATTACATTAACTGATGGGCAAAAAGAGTGAAATGGCCTCAAAGCCAACTCAGCTCAAATGCACAGGAACTAAAGCAAGGGACGGCATGTTCATCTTCTAAAGGCACGTTTTCAGGGTTCGGTTGAGCACGAAATTCTCTGATAGATATCAACTTCCTGAGTGTTTTATTTGGTGTCAAACATCAGTCAAATGAAAGTAAATCAGTGTGAAAGGCCAGACGTGTCTCAATTACAGGGATTGAAAAGGGAATGCAATGTGGTTTTTGATCTCGCTGGCGCCATCTGGCGGCGAGTTAAACAAATAGACGCCACCTAGCGGACAGAAGCCTAAATGAACTTGAAAAGCCTTAATATTTGGGGTTTCCTATCAGAGATTCTATTACCCATCCGGAATGAGCATTACATGAACACGATATCCCAGTGTTTTTGACAGAGGGGCTACAACGCCTTCTTGAAATCGTGATATACAGGTTCCAGTTGTCTTTACACATGACACAAAATGTAAGGCTATAATATATATATATATATATATATATATATATATATATATATATATATATATATATATATATATATATATATATATATATATATATATATATATATATACTATATGTTAATTAATGGTACTGTTGTTTTTATATCATGTGTCTGTTGTCTTTAGCAGAGTACGGATAATTGGTTTTTAAAATAAAAATGATTTCAAATAGTTTGGGAAATTTGCATCACTTCATTTAGACCAATATCATGATAAAATTACGTAAGACATAATCCATGTAGGTGCATGTATTTATCAGGTTATCTATCATAGATTTATGTTACAGTAAAACTTGTTGATGTTCCAAACACTCTGGCTTTATTAATAGTCCTCCTCTTAATTGGTAAAGTGCACCAAGTATGATAATTAGTGCTATTATGGCGGATCAATGTTGATTAATCTGGCTGGATATTGAAGTAATCTAATGAGAGCCGTAATGACAAGGACGACGCACCTGCCAACCGCCCACTTCCTGTCTGGTGCATTGTGGGACCGGAAGTGCCTCACATTTATTCAAACCAATATAGTAATTGGTGTGTACAGGGCGGACTAATTTCTCAGATTTATGGCACCAAGTAATTGGAATAAAGACTATATGGAAAAGAATGTCAGGAAGGATAAATGTAAAATGTATGTTTTCCATTTCATTATGATATAGACATTCACTTTTCGTTCAATAAATAATGTTCACGGATTCATCCATTTGTAATTTTCTGTAATAATTTGCGTTCGCTTGATGTCCATAACTTATTTGTGGCTTCATCGCAAGAATTAAAGTCCATGATATCTTTAGACGGACAGCAAGGAAACATGGGATTTGGGAGACTCTTATGCCAGCTTTGCAAATAAGCTTAAGCTTAACGGGCTGACAGAATCACAATCGGGTTATGATTTATTAGGATGATTGATTGATGATAATCATCATAGAAACAATATGGAAACAGAGCAGAACACTACTAGCTATAGAGGAACAGCTTCACCATATCGATGTGTGTGTGTACATATGACTATATATATATATATATATATATATATATATATATATATATATATATATATATATATATATATATATATATATATATATATATATATATCATGTTCATTCATTCATTCATACATACATACATACATACATACATACATACATACATACATACATACATACATACATACATACATACATACATACATACATACATGCATACAAACATACATACATACATACATACATACATCAAATACATCCTTTCAATTTACCACTTACACAACTTATGCATATCATCTACATGCTACATAAATAAACTTACCTAGTGACCAGGATGTTAAAATACCCCAGAGTTGCTCCTGATGACGTCGTATTTCCTTACCCTCTCAGCATTTGGCACCACAGCAGAATGGGATATGTATGTCAAGTAAATCTAAAAACGCCCATAGATAGCGCTCGCAGTATACCCTAGGACAAATGGGAGTACACAATATCTCTTAAATATCTTAATTAAGCCCTTAAGCATTATAACGATGTAAGTCGGTTCATATATGAGGCAAAGTAAATTATTAACCTACAAGTTGATTATGGAATTAGTATGGAAATAATCATATAAGGATTAGCAGATAGCTACAAGCGCGAAATAGAACCTAAAGCTGTTACGCTTCACAGAATATCTAAGAATCAATGAAATGTCGAAAATATGGATAAAACAACCACCCACCCCTCGGGACTTCACTACTGAAAATAAATGTACTAAATAGTGGATAGAACTAGAATATTAAGGTAGCAAATATGAATAAATGATTTAAATATGATGGACCAAAAACAGCTGCATTTTTACATTTTACATATTACCAGAGACATATAAACCTAATTTACCTCTCTGATATAACCTAGAATCGTCGTGTTTGATGCGAAAATGCTAATTTTGACTTTTGATATTTTAATTCCAATGAATAATCCGTAACAATACACTGCATGGGAAAATGCTTTGACTGTGGGGAAAACCAATTGATTCATTACTTGCTGTATCATTAGTAATGCACCTGGTGTGTGTGGAACAGAACCGTTAGAGAGTAACTATGGATCTAGTATAATATAAGGTAGCAAATATAAATTGATGATTCGAATATGATGGACCAATACACTGCATAGGAAAATTCTTGTACTGTGAGGAAAAGCAATCGATTCATTACTGATTGCAATGCACATGGTGTGTGCGAAACAGAACCGTTGGAGTTGGAGAGACTAACTTGGCAAGCCCAGTGCGCTGACAATGTTCCTATTGTCGTTAATTTGGCAGTTGTGTAAAACAAGGTGTAAGGAGAGGACAAAACAGAGATCCAGAACATTTAGACATGCAGTAAATCTCGTCTTCACACCAACTCTCATAGGCAATTGATTTTGCACCTCGCAGCGTGAGCTTTCACGCACAATACTCATAAAATGCCAATGAATCTTTCATGGATTCATCAGTATCGTCTTTTGTTCCTGAGATGATCGCTCCAAAGACTATCTATTATTACTGCTGAAACGACGCTTATGCATTACACGAGGTCGATTAGCTATTAGAAAGAATTTTTCCTCGTACAGGTCACTCAGCAGACACCAGGTAATGGTAGTATCTGCCATCTTGGATCTTGAGAGAAAATGCAGCAAAGTGATATATATATATATATATATATATATATATATATATATATATATATATATATATATATATATATATATATATATATATATATATATATATATATATATATATATATATATGTATATATATATATATATATATATATATTATATATATATATATATATATATATATATATATACTATTGTTACTATCAATGTGTTTTATTAGAAGTACTACTATTATTATCATATTATCATTATCATTATTACTATTATCATTATTATCATTATTATTATATGTGATATTATATGTGATAAATATTTTGCAATATACATTACAGAGTCAATTAAAATAATTGTCTAACACAGGTCCGACGTCGCACAGTGTGCAAGCACAGCATAGAATGTTGACAGAAAATTCCAGAATTTGTTAAAGTAGACACTTTAGAAGAAAGAATGTATTTCTTTTTTTCTACTTTTTTTCAACGTCGCCTAGACAGTTAAGAGCTGTTTAGCTTTAATTGAAACAAATTTTGCCCTCATAGATCCAAAGGCCAGTGTGGAGAATTTGTGTAGAACGTCCACATGAGATGGGCAAATGACTGTAATGATTTGTGTGATGGAGATTGGTGTTATGGGCGGATCGCAGCCACGCTCCAGCGCTTAGTATAAGCGGCGTAATGAGATCCACGGCTTGATGGCACAGGTAGAACAATAGAAGAAGCGCCGCGACCCATTTATGACTGTCGTAAAATGACAGGAGATGACAGGGCTCATATGATGGGGTGTGAGTGTATCGGCTGGTTGCTGGAACATGGTGAAGTGTGAAATAACTCGATGGGATCCGCTCGTTCCATCCCAGTGGCAGTGTGGCTCGTTTAGTGGAAGATAGTCTTTATATGATAGGGTATGGGATGGAGAGATACCTGTATATGGGAGTGGAGTCATAAGTTAAGTACACTGGTGTTACATAGCAATGCCATAAATGATGTACTGACAGGGTTAAGATGCAATAAATATCGTGGGTATCATAAATCATATATATATATATATATATATATATATATATATATATATATATATATATAATATATATATATATATATATATATATATATATATATATATATATAATATATATATATATATATATATATATATATATATATATATATATATATATATATATATATATATATATATATATATATATATATATATATATGTGTGTGTGTATATGTATATGTATATGTATATATATATATATATGTATATATATATATATATATATATATATATATATATATATATATATATATATATATATATATATATATATATATATATATATATATATATATATATATATATACATATATATATATATATATATATATATATATATGTATGTATGTATGTATGCATGTATGTATGCATGTATGTATGTATATATATATATATATATATATATATATATATATATATATAATATATATATATATATATATATATATATATATATATATATATATATATATATATATATATATATATAATATATATATATATATATATATATATATATATATCCACAAACCTTTCAATAAATATTCGATATTGCAGATTCCCCATAGATTGAGATAAGACATAATTATAATGTGATTGAAAAGGAACCCCTTTGAATGGAGTGTGATTATCATAACCAAACGTATGCTCCCTTGTGAAATTGATATTACTTGTTAAGGAAAACTGTCCAGAATTAACCCTGTATAATTACATATACTAAATCCCGGATTTTGAGACTCTTCACTATGCTCATCAGAAGGATTTATAACTGCTGTACTATGTATGATTCAGTACAGCCAATAACATGCAATACAATACAATACATTTACATTCCTGTGATGGGTGAGGGTTGTCCCTACCCTGTGTGGTTAATTAGTTAAACGAGACGTTCATACCCATTACAAGGATTTATACCCTTTGGGACGATGTATGATTTGTACACTTGTCAGTACAGTCAATAAACCAATACAATACAATACAATATAAAACAATACAATCACATTCCCCGCGGTGGGGTGAGGGTTGTCCCTACCCTGTGTGGTTAATTAGTTAACTCCACGAGACGTTGTAAACAGCGAAATTAGCGGGAGAATTACAAGAATGTGCTCGGGGAGACACGGCCTACACGTGTAGTTAGCTGCCAGCCCTATGTTGATCAGCAAGAGAGTCTAATTCTCCAATCTGTCTTCGGATCTCTTTCCTCCAGACGGAGGCCCATGTCCTGTGATATAACTCTGCTTAGCAAACTTGGATGGACTACAAAAGATAACACGGAGCAGCGATAGGAGGGACTCTCAGACTACAAGGGAGGGGTTTAATTGGAATTTCTCTGGCGCTGGCTGCAGCTGATTCCACTATCTGTTACCAGTGCCTCAGTAATCGAGACTGCTTCTAGAGTGGTAGCTTTGGACTCCCACTTCAGATCTCCCACATGGGGACTTACTCGTAGAAAATCTATAGTCAATTAAGTGTGTGTGATATTATATATATATATATATATATATATATATATATATATATATATATATATATATAATATATATATATATCTTTACATCATTTTGGCATTCTTGTTTTACTGTTTTATGATGTAGCATTTAAGGCCGGATGGGAGAATTCCAATATGATTTATCATTTATTGATTTGATAACCGTATATTTCTTCATGTCATTATCTTTCAAATAATTGTATTTTTTAGAGAATGATTCGAAGTGGGTAATTGAAATTGTGTTTTTTTGGTAATATTTCTGTGTTATGTAGGATGTTATTCATGTGTAATGTACGTACTGAGCACAACGATACAGTCAATGCTGTCGTCATCACCATCTTTTATCATTTTCTGCTTCCCTTTCACCTGCTCTTTGGTGTTTTCATTCTGCGGACTTGCTCTTCCATTCCACCATTTTCTTGTCCATCTTCTTCTATTTCCTCTTCTTCTTCTTTTTCCCCTTCTCCGTTTTCTTCTTCTTCTTCTTCTCCTTCGTCTAAAACCAATAGCTACTTCTTTTTTTCTCTCATTATTTTTCTAATAGATGTCTTCTGTAAACTTTGCAATAAATGCCCTTTCTTCGTGTCTACCCCGTATCGCTTTCCCCCACTCTTAAGCAGCGCCACCTATAAGTGAGCCTGTTGTCTAACAAGGCTGTAGATGTCCCGGTGTATGTTCTACACCCTTTTATTGCGTGTTGTCGCCTCCCACACCGTGTAGTGGTGGCATGTCAACACCCCTTTCCCTAACTCTTAAGCAGCGCCACCTATAAATGAGCCTGTTGTCTAACAAGTCTGTGGTTGTCCTGGTGTATGTTCTACACCCCTTTATTGCTTGTTCTCGCCTCCCACACTGTGTAGTGGTGCCATAAGTCTTTAATGTCAACATCCCCCCCCCCCCCCCCCCCCCCCCCCCCCCCGGGCGCTGATGCCAATGTATACCAGGGTCTCCCCTGACTTCTCTTTACCCCATACAATAAAGGGCCACGGCTGAAAGAACTTTACATTACCTCGGAGGGCAGAACGTCATATGATCTCTCGTCACTAGCCTGGATAAACATGTGTTTTTACATGCTTTTATCATTTTAGGCAAACTCGTTCAGTGTTTCGCCGGCTAATCCTGATGCGAAATACCTCCCCCTCGCCAATGTGTGCGTTTCTGACTAATTTAGCGTCATGTTTTTCTGCCGAATCAAATCCATTTCTCGATTTTCATGGGAACATTTCTCGCTACCTTGGCAAGGCTCGGGGCCTACTTAGCGTTTCGGCTTACTTAGCTAAACACCCCTGTGGAAATGCATACCCGGTCTAAGCCCGATGGTCCAAATATGCAAGTAGGGAGAGCACCCTTTTTGCTAAATTCGCGTGTCATTCATATTTCTAGCGAATTCATTGGAATAACAAAGCGAACCTGATTCCTCTATTTCCATTACCAAACCTCCCGTGTTTGGAGGGTCTCAAATTTACTCTTAGCTCGGATCAGCGGGAGCTCATGGAAAGCAGATTAGCGCTAACGGACACCCCGAAAATGGACGGTGAAGAGGCACTTTCCATCTGTATTTGTCTAAATTCTCCGCGCAAATGGCAATTGGATTTCTGGGTTTGTGTGCAGCTTAGCGCCAGAAAGGAGGCATTTTGTGAAGCAATCACACGAGGGTGAGCTGCAGATAGGAATGTCAATTCATGGATTTCGCTAGAGAGGTAGAATCTCTCGAAATGTGCCAAGAATCGAGACCGTTAATGACGACAAAGGTTATTTGTACCTTAGTATGTTGAAAATAGGGCACGAAAGAGCATACGTAACAGGCAGAAAAGAAAATTGAATTTTTTCAACAGCACCTTTTTCCGAAAACGTGCGAAAAAAAACACAATTTTTCAAACACTTTTTTGGAAACCTGCGGAAAAACTAAATTTCAAAATTTGCATTACCTTCGTTTTGTATATATTTCAAATTTGCATTTTTGCTTGATTTTTGTCTTTTCGTTATGTTTTTTCGTAATAGTTGTTTCCTAACTGGATAACATTTCTTTTCCAACTACCTCAACTATGAATAAAAGTTGGAAAAAGCGATAGTTGCTTCCAAAACTGGATAACCGTTCTTTTCCAACTACTTCAAGTATGAAAAAAAGTTGTAAAGCGGAGTCTATCTACACCAGAGAAGTAGGTGAAATCGCTGTGAATCCACTGTGTACACTCATCAAGCAAAGGTGTCAATCTTTGCAGCTTTCCTCTTTATCCTCTCACAATACCCGAGATAAAAGACGCTCACATCGCCCGCGCTTCCCGGGATTAAGCTGAGGCAGAGAGAAGGGTTCCTGTGTATAGAAATATGTTTAAAATGAACTCTGTGTTCAATTGAATAAGACCGACTTTCATCTAAAACCACTAATGCATCATTAAGATTAAATAAAGAAATAGAGATTCGCCCGCTCGAGAGAAGAGGAACAAGAACAAGAAGATTGAAAGAAAGAAAGAAAGAAAACATGAATGAATGAAATAAAGAATGAATGAATGAATAACGAATGAATTGTATTGTATTTAATTGACTCGACTTCTCAGATAAAAGGTATATACGAATACCAAAAAATCATCATAATATAATACTTGCGACAGAGCAAGATCTGTGCACTATAAGCGATGCTTTTACATATACGAACTGAACAACATAGGGATGATTACCTCAAACAAAATAAATTTAAAATAAATGAATGGAGAGTGAATGAATTGGAAGCAAAAAGAAAGAAATATAATATACTGAATATTGTTATAACTAACAGTATAGTATTGAAAGTAATCCTCAAATTGATGTTCTGTTACAAATACAATTGCATTGTGAAAATTGGTGTTTTGGGTATATACGTTATCAGCTTCGTCGTATATGGCAGTGTTAGTGAGTCCACGAGTCCATACCTAGCAAAATCCAATTCTCCTTCCATATGCACCAGCCGCCGCATTTTTTCTTAAGCCCCCTATTTGATCCTATTAGGGGGCAGAAAGGGTGAGTGGGGAGCGGGGATTGTGGAGTCAACAACAGACAGTAAGCCCTTCTTTCCACACCCTCCGCGCGAACACCTGCAATATCCCCCCCCCCCCCTCCCCACACACACAGGTGAGGAAAATACCACAATCAGCTTTAAGCAATCCCACTTAAACCCCCTGTGACTTTATCCAATTGAATTCGATGTCTTAAGCACAGAAAACATTGGATCCAAAACGCTGAACGAATAGTACAGCCTTACCATGCACCCCCCCCCCCTCTCTCTCTCTCTCTCTCTCTCTCTCTCTCTCTCTCTCTCTCTCTCTCTCTCTCTCTCTCTCTCTCTCTCTCTCTCTCTCTCTCTCTCCATTGATTAAACGTTTGCCTAAAATGTTTGTTATTTGCATAAATGCAAATGCATGCATTTTTTTTTGGGGGGGGGGCTTATTCTTTGCAGAAGCATCAGTGACCTTTCCTCTGTTTTAGCAAGTGCATGAACCGTTCAGAATGCAGGTGATTTTATCAAATGCATCATTTATCGATTTCTGCTTCTTCTTAACCCTTTCCTGCCTGGAAACCTATTTGACAAGTGTCGTCTGGACCTCGGATATAAGAGATATACATAACCTACATAGAAACTCCATAGATCAACACATATCCTTCAGATATTTTCCAAAATGGCTCAGGGTAGAAATATACGACCAAAATAGTCAAGGTGTTTTATGGCTCTGGGTACAAAGATATGGCCAAAATAGTCAGGGTGGTTTGAAGGCTCTGGATATAAAATAAAAACGTGAATAAAAACGTGGTCAAAATATTCAGGATGTTTTGATATCATTTGGATATAGAGACATTGCAAAACTGTCAAGGTGTTTTGGTGGCTCCGGGTGTAAAGACATGACCGCAATAGTCAAGTTGGTTTTGAGTGCTCCGGGTACAAAAACATGGCCAAAATAGTCAGGGTGGTTTTAGGGTGCTACGGGTATGAAGTGGTCAAGGTGTCCAGGTATGGGTTGTTTGCATTCTCGCCAAAATCACTGCCAGCAGATTCGCCCGAGAGCTACAGATATTCCATTGTGATACCCCTTGTTTTGGGCGGAGCTTAACATTTGGCATGTAACTGAACACCCCCGTGCAAACCAATTTTCCCCTCGATCTCACTCCCGGGTATGCCTATGAGCACCCCAAATTGCACCTGCGAAATTCGGCACGGGAACCCAGAACACCCTTTTATTAGCACCCTTTGTGTGTGCATCATGGATGAGAAAATAATCAGCCTTGAGGGCCACAAGATCAACGTCATTGATCCCCATGACAAATGTAGTACACACAAATTAGTGATGGCGCGTAAATTCGCGATCGTCTGCACTTAAACTTTACTTTAAGTATTAACTCCCAAGGTGGCGGAAAACCCGGATAGATTTCAAGAAAACATTACATGTATTTATTGTCCTTTCTATTTAGACGTGAAGGTTTAGCCGGAAGGAACGTTTTCTTGTGTTAATGGTATAAGACGTTTCTTGACAGGCGCGTGAATTTAACTGATGGAATCTGAAAACAAGCCGGAAAGTCACATCAGTTAAGTTCGATTATGTCACTTCGGTTTCTTAAGATGTTGTGGGCTTCAGTTACCATCTTAAAGTACTCACTTACCAATGTTGTGCTTCGAATTGAGCATCTTACGTAGTAACATCAATATCTAGTGTTAACACGTGTATTTAAAATTATATGCTCAATCGAAGACATTCGTTTCATCTTTTGTTCCAGATTTCCTTTAGTTACACATATGTCCTTACAAATGTAACTATAGATATTTGCGCGAAGCCATATAATAGCATGAAATCTTAAAGACATCCGCAGATGTTTGTAATATCCGAAGTACTTTGATATATAGGAACGTTTAGCACCAATACCAATCTTCTACTACTACCACTACTACTACTACTACTACTGCTACTACTACTACTACTACTACTACTACTACTACTACTACTACTACTACTACTACTACTACTTACTACTACTACTACTACTACTACTACTACTACTACTACTACTACTACTACTACTACTACTACTATTCTATACCTTGACATAATGAGGGATGGTTGAGATTATTTCTTTTTAGGTTCTTTTAACCATTTCCATTGCTTGAGGTATGGATGTTCATTGACGGCGCCGATAGGGCGCAAAATCTTACAGGGTAAATGTATTCCATAAGATCGAACACAACATTAGAATAAATCAAAACATTTAAGTATACTTTAGACTCACTCTAAGTACCGATAACTAGAATAAATTACGTTAAATGAACCTCCAGCTAAAACGAAACTTCACATGGACATGGATTAAGAGGATTATTTTTCCTGTCCGTATTATTATCATTATCATTTTCATTATTATTATAATTATTATTATTATTATTATTATTATTATTATTATTATTATTATTATTATTATTATCATTATTATTATTATTATTATTATTATTGTTATTATTATTAGTATTACTATTATTATTAGTATCATCATCATTATTATCATTTTCTTTGTTGAGATATGTCCTCACAATATCAGTTCCCATGTTATAACAGTGGTAAGGTAGACGCGTCGTGGGTGTTCTGTTTTTGTGAGGTAGCGATCGCCCCGCTTTCTTATAAGCCCAGATTTATTTATCCCTGTAACCGCACACCTAAATCTGCCAGCCCTGCCAAACGCTGCGAACCAGCGTCCCTAAAATGCCGCCCATTTTGTCACAGTGTCTGTGGATATTGTGTCTCTCACGCGTGCGTCAGTCAGTGTCACAGGGGACGGGCCCAGTCCGTGCCTGGAATCTCGATATTCCCTTCACCCCCTTTCCGCCCCCCCCCCCCCTTCCAACACCCCATCTGTCCATCACATACCCATAATTGGCACCACCCCACTCGTACCCTCAGTCAACATCATACCCTGGTGATTTGGCATCACGCTTAGTCAATCCCAGATATGTCAAACAGACGAACAGTGTAGCAGAAATTCCTGCGATTGAAATGTACATGGTGCGCTCTCCAATCGAGAAGGTTAAAACAGGTGTTCGGGCCAGAGTTCCCCTCGGGCGGCTTCGCGCGCTCAATGGCGGGCGCAGAGTCGTCTGCTTCACACTGTTGGTTTTGCTTTTTCCGACTTGCAGCACAAAAATGTTAAAATGTTTCAGCGAGTCTCGTCCTTCGACTTAAAAGCTACACGTCCTCAGCAAATATTTTTCAAAAGATGTCGAAGATATTTCGGGAAATGTTGGTCTGTAATGTAAACGCGGGGTAATCAAACGTAGGGGCGGGAGAGAGGGTAACATTTTCCCGCCTCTCTCTCTTCTTGTATTTTACCATACATGGGCGTGTTTTTTATTTGTTTCGGCTTGCGCATGCCGATATCTAATTAAAACACTAGTATAAGGTGCTCTGTTTTGACAAGATTGAATCTTTTTATCTTTCTTGAATCATCGTTTTCCTTCGAAAGATTAACACACGTAAGAAATCTTATCACGAATTATGATATCATCTTCATCAATATAATCATAAAACAAATACAACAACAACAACAACAACAATAAAATGACAACGAAAATAACAACACAATCAATCCAAAAACACTAAAAGATCAAAACACTACTATCAATTTCTTGCAAACGTCAATATGAATATATATATATATATATATATATATATATATATATATATATATATATATATATATATATATATATATATATATATATATATATATGTGTGTGTGTGTGTGTGTTTTCCATCAGGAATATCAGAGGGACTCGTTTCACTTGCGGCATTGAGAACTCCTCTAAATACCCCTGTTGTATTTGCAGCTTCTGTCCCCTGGCAGTGAAGTGAGCCAGGCCTAAGAGTGACTGGTGAGAGCAGGCTAAAATGTTGTACTCCCGGGAGAAGAGGTAAGACCTCTAGAAGCATGTTATTTGCCTTATGAACCACCAACCTTACAATGCACGCTCATTTCTCCCGGCAGTTTCGCTATGTTGACATCATAACGTACATCATACCTCATTTACCCACTTTGTTCCCCAATACTCATCACGGGTGCGTTATGCCCAGCCAATCTTTGTTCTGCGGAGCCTTGGAATATTTTGTGAGTTATATACATGTTCGCTATTCTTCTACTTTTCAACCAGCCCGGTGCTCTGGATGATGAGAGTTTATTGCCTTTCGGCTCCGCAACAGGTTCTGTTGCCTTAAAAACTGTCTAATATCCGTTAGTTCCAAGTGGGAAGCGAAGGCAAATACACAGCAGAGGCTCGTCATGGCGGGAATCAATGACAGCTTTTTAGATGACCATTAGGCCTTGAATGGGCGAGTTGTGCCAAGAGACGCGATGATAGCTCGTTGTGAAATATTATATATTGACAATGGGCCCTATATCAACACTCATTCCCTCTAGAAGATAGCACCCACTCAAAACCGAGTACTCGTCGCGTACTGAGGGAAAGGATATGAGCTCGTCTATTTGCTTGCCATTGTTCGCGCGCAAAATTGAATTAAAATCCGCCAGTCCGCAAAGCAATAAGCACTTGATTTTACATTGATAAACTTTCTGAAAATGCTCGGCTTTGTGTGTCGTCGATATATGGGATAATAAAAACATTTCTGAGGAATATGTACGGCGCATGTTACCAACAATGGCTGCCATTGATGCTTAATGTGCAATATCGGCATGGAAATGGCCCATGCAAGAATATGTAGATCGTGTTGGGCATTAATTTATTACCCCCAGTTATTGAATAAAAGTAGCCTTTTTCCTCTCAATAAATCCTTCATGGAGGCACCTGCCACAATGGAGTCCGCCATTGCTTTATGGATTTAATTGTAAATTCAAATTGACAAACCTAATCATCTGCAATCATTGGCTATGAAAGCATCCTCGTCGCACAAAAGCCACTCGAGATTTCTTAATTTTACGATAATCACGTGTCAGCCATAACGTACAGACGCTAATGTTTTGCTTTCGTCCGATCAAAACCTGCTGGCTGCGTACGACTTGCGTCATTCAATTAGTCAAGCACGAAAGTGTCCAGAATTATTCCTATGGCAGCCAATGGCTGGAGCCGACGCCTGAAGGGAACTTGCAATAAGAAGGGACATTAATTAGTTTGGCTATTGTGGTGCACTGTATACATCCCGGGACAGGCATTATCGCTGGAGTTAGTAGCACTCTCCTAATGCAGTGCAGATCAACATTAATGAACATCACCTTCACCGTGATATGACAGTTAATAACACAATTATAAATATTGTAAATCAGAAATGGGAACAGCAGCAGAGATGCTGACGCCGCCCTGGACTCGAGTGCTTTGGCTGGTACGGTGCAATAACATGATGAAATTATGCAACTTCATTTATAAGATCAGGATTAGAACTAACTGCATTAATCTGCATCTTATATAGATTTTCCGTACGCTGTACTAACATATTTTGCATTAATCAATTTGTTATATCTTTATATTAAGTCCCAATTTTGTGGTGTATATGCTTTGTTGAGTATTCTATTTAATTTCATACAGTCAATAAACATGATTTCTATTTCGTATGTGTATATGAAAAATGCAGCCAGTAAAAATGCATTCATTCATTCATATTAACTTTATATCATCTACGAATCAAACAACGAGCATGATGATTATGATGATGATGATGATGAAGATAGGGATGATGATTTTTTCGAATGATATTTCTGACGATGTCAAAATTCTATCACTGCTGTTGCGGCTGCTGCTACTACTACTACTACTACTACTACTACTACTACTACTACTACTACTACTTTTTGATGTAGATTAAGATGGCCATAGCGACTGAGATACAGAGGTGCATCTATGACTTACAAGTTTCGGTCACTCTTTTTCTTTTTCGCCATCATCGTCATCATGATAATCTTGTTCTGCTGCGTCTGCTTCTTCTTCTTCTTCTTCTACTACTACTACTACTACTACTACTACTACTACTACTACTACTACTACTACTACTACTACTACTACTACTGAAAAGCGTCATGGTAGCCCAGCGCCTCAGAGCATGGACTAGGGAAATACCACGGCTGCCTGACAGACACACTCACACCTAAGCTCTGTTTGCCCCCAGATTTTTTTCAGATATCATTAGCTCTTATTTAAGTCGTAAGCGGCCTAATCAATACCCATTAGTAAAATTCAGTCAGCGAATTGAGTGCGCGAATTTAATCTATGATATGAGAATCCCTGGCTCAAAGACGTCGTATTTTAACCCTTCCAATGCTAAGGCTACTTTCGTCCGAAGCACAAGGACACGAAGATCTTTGAAAACCCTATAAACCCTGTTATGTTGGTATTTATTAGAAAGCTCTCACTGAGTACTCTCAGATGAGTACCCATTTGGCATGGTTTCAGTTATTTTCAGTTTTTTTTGCGTAATTTTGTATTGGAAGAATTAGCCTCCAGCAGCATCTTAAGGGTTAAAGATTGGTGAGTAATGATTTCAGTGAGCTCGCGCTAGCCTCGCCCTTTCTCCTAGTCTCCCAGTCAAGGCTAAGTCACTCGCGCTGTTAGGCCGGCAAGGTTCAAGCTTAGACATGGCCGCTTAGGCCATAACAAGATTCCCTTCACCCCCGTATGCCGTGACATCCCTCAGCCTGGCCGGTGTAACAGTTATCAGTGACCTGCATGGTGACCGGGAGTCACTGAAACCTACATGTAGGTACCAGTGACCCCACATGGTCACTGAAACACAGCTATAGATGTACAACCTAGGCGTCAGTGTCCCCATTTTCCAAGTGTTTTAAACATTACGGACAGTCTATATTTCATAATATGTAGTGATACCGCAGCTGACAGAAGAACTAGTGTTTCGATAGGTCACTGGTATACAGGGGGAGTCACTTATGTCTAGATTTGAGTGACCTGTGTATGACACTGACACCTAGGTACTATTGACTGGCGAGTCACTGGTACCTACAATACAGCCATTTAATTCCTTCACCAGTCGACCGGACGTCTGCCAGTGCCTGGTAGTACAAAAACTCCCAATGATAAGATGTCAAAGCTTAAGGCAAGTACATCAATATTAACCTATAAAGGTACGTTCAAATGTGAGGTCATCCATGCACCCATGCCCTAGAAACTGCGTGCCGTCTGTTATTATGCCCGCCAGGCTGCCCATGCATTTAGTGCAAGGATTAAAAGTCGGCACTGTAGCACACCAACACCTAGGTACCAGTTACCCGTGCACTGACACCTACTTACTATTGGCTGTCGAGTCGCCGATACCTAGGATTCGGTGATTCTCAGGTCACCAAGATAGTGGGGTCATTGATAGCTGTTACACCGGTATTGCCATGCAGCGCCCGCTGGCGGTCAAGGCGGGGTCAGGCGCTCAGATGAGGGGGAGAGGCCGCTGCCAAGAGCCGTGGATCTCCTCAGAATACCATCACGGCCCCCGCTTCACACACTACATGCAGCAGTGAGAGGCCAACGGGAAAGGTGTTTTCGTATGCAAACCATCTCTCTCATCACTACGTCCTATACTGTTATGTCTCTCATCACTGTCCGGGTTCGAATCCCACCCGGCAACTTTCTTACATGCCCCGAAAGTGGGTATGGTATGCATGAAATTTGAAAATTTTGATTTTTCGTCACTTTTTCTACCATATTGCGGCCAAGTCTTGGCTAACCAGTTGCAACCCGAGTAAACGGCGACAACCACCACCTAACCCAAGTCACTGGCAACTTGATCACAAGCCCCAGACGTGGCTATGGGATGTACAGAATTTGAGATTTTGAATTTCCATCACTTTTTCTCGGCTAGCCAGCTGCAACCGGAGTAACCGGCGAAAACCACCGCCCGACCCAAATCACTGGCAACTTTCTCACATGCCTTGGACATGGGTATGGGATGTATTAATTGTACATGGCTCTGACTGCGACACAGCCATTGTGTCATCCCGCAGTAGTCGGCTCCGCTTCTACGGTTACAGATATAGCTGATAATTAAAAACAGGCCTGGGGGCACCCAACTTTATCTCTCAGTAGCAAAGCCAGGCGAGGAGACAGTTCAGCTCTCAGAAACCACAAAGCCAGCGCAGTTGTCATCTGAAAGGCTGAGATAAACAGCGTGCAATACATGGCCTATAGTTTGTGGTCTCAGAGAGCGAGGTGATATGGAATTATGCCCAACGATGTCGTTTGAAATGTTAACACGACTCCCTACAGTAGTAGTAGTAGCATGATCATCATCGTGGTCGCGGGCACTCACTGTAGCCATTTTATGTCGACTCAAATAATTAATTAATACTAAATCTCGAATCATGTGATGATTCTACGTTAAGCACAGCAGTTACAGTTACTACAATAGTAATAATTACAACACTATTAATTACTATTGGAAATCATGTTAGACTATAATCATATAAATGATATTGGGTCCAGGATTGTCATGACTGTTAAATTTCCAGATACTGAATAACTAATCAATTATTCCATTCCTTCTATCATCTTATACAGATGGTTAATGTAACATACAATTGCAATAAGTTCTCATTCTCCATTCATTACGACGTCAGAAACTAATATAGTACAACATATGAGCATCCAATAGCAGCAGATTATCATTTAGCAATGGACCAATAAGTAGAGGGTTTTACTTCTAAGCATACAATAACACCAGTAATCAATCTATAGAGAAGTATATACACTGTGGCTTGAATTTACTTTGGTGTACCAGAAAGTGAGAGAGAAAGAGAGGGGTTGATTGGAAGACGGACAGAGGGAGGGAGGGAGAGGGGCACAGAGAGAGGGGGTGGAAAGAGAGAGTGAGTGTGTGTGTGTGTGAGAGAGAGAGAGAGAGAGAGAGAGAGAGAGAGAGAGAGAGAGAGAGAGAGAGAGAGAGAGAGAGAAAACAAGAGTGAGAATGAGAGCACAGAAGAGAATGAGAGAGAATATGAGAGGGTACAGGAGGGAGAGAGATCAAAGACAGAGAGAGAGAGAGAAAAAGAGAGAGAGTGAGAGAGAGAAGAAGAAGAACAACAACAAGAAGAATGAATGTGTGACGAGCTGTCGATGAATCAGAAATATGACCACGGGTTAATATAGAGTTAGGTGAGCCGGCGGCCAGCAGTACCCCGCATAGAGAGAGATATAACCTAAGCGACCAATCAATCAAGAAATTGCTATTAGTCTCGCCTCTAAGTTGCCTTGACACATTTGCATAGAGAGATCTGTGTTTAATTCCTGTGAAAGTAGTGCTTAATAGCTGAATTCATACTGTTCATTTCACCTAAACCCGTGTCGATTACATTCTTGCAGGCCGCCTTTGAGGTTTAATGCCACGATCAGACCGGTATTAACCGACGCCATCTGATCAACTTAATGAATTAAATGATTTAGAAAATTTATGCCCATACGAAAGTGCAACATTAGTTCGCTTGTCGAGCAGGCCTTTAATAAAGCTGGCCTAATAAAACACCGTGTCATAAGGTATCAGTTCGGGCTAGCAAGAGAGCGAGGCACCGACTAATGTTCTATAGAGTAGTTAGCTCGCTCCAATAGTTTGGTCAGAGTTGATAGCTTCAACTGCAAGAGGGCGCACTACAGACTTTTCTAGGATTTTGGATGCAGGGGATGAGAGGTCTTGGCTGTGTGCATGAGTTTCCTCTTGCTAAAAAATGAGGATAACTGTCACACACACACACACACACACGCACACACATATATATATATATGTATATATATATATATATATATATATATATATATATACATATGTTTAGCTGCATACATGGTACCACATCCTGAGTTCATGAGTGTATATATATATATATATATATATATATATATATATAGAGAGAGAGAGAGAGAGAGAGAGAGAGAGTGAGAGAGAGATTATAGATTTATATATATATATATATATATATATATATATATATATATATATATATATATATATATATATATATATATATATATATATATATATATATATATATATATACATACATATATACAGTATATATATATATATATATATATATATATATATATATATATATATATATATATATATATATATATATATATATATATATATATGTATATATATATATATACATACATACATACATACATACAGTGTGTGTGTGTGTGGAGGGACTGTGGACAACTGTAATGCAATGCCGTAATCAGGTAGGCTATGATTTGAGGGTAGGGCTACCTAAATCCCCTGAGTAATAGGAGGGGAGGGAACTTTAGTTCTCTCGTGCCTATTCGATGGCAGAGCAGGCAGGTCTGACTCTATCCGTTTACACCGCTTATACCATTAGCGCAATAAGTCCTTGTCTCCCTCCTCATCCTCCTCCTCCTCCTCATCATCATCATCGTCGTCGTCGTCGTTCTCCTCTCCGCGTGCAGCTGTGTGGACCTAGTAAGGGTTTAAGCCTCACCGGGGGCTAGGACAAATGGCCCAGCTTCCTCACCACTCGCATACCTTAACCCTTATGCTGCTGATGGCTAATTCTGCCAATACACTATAATGCAAAAAAACTGAACAATAACTGAAACCCTGGCATATGGGTACTCATTGAGAGCTATCCAATGAATACCACCAAGACAGGGTTTAGATGCTCTTTAAAAACTTTCCATCATTGTTCTTTGGACGACAGTAGCCTTAGCATTGGAAGGGTTAAAATGAATAAATCCACTTTAGAGAGACTACCAGACCTGCTGACGAGCCGAGGTATCGGATAAAGGAAATTCAAAGTGGCTAAGATGTATAAGAGAAATGCTACACTCGCAATCAATAGGACATTCGCACACGGGGACACTGTGGCTCTATTAGTAGCTACATCTAACGGCTTATTGGCAACGGGAATACGAGAAAATTAGCATTTTCTGCTGCTAGGATTTCTAGTCTGATTTATGTGGTATGGGGTGGGAGAGGGCAATCTGTTCTCTCTGGCACAGATCCAGTACTGAGTGACAGAGATAAGTTCATAGCTGGTACTACAGCATTTACTGTTCATTTAATGTTCAAGACGAGAAGGGAAATAAAGCACATACATGAAAAAGAATCGTACAAATTATCATTAACATCATTATTATCATTGGTAGTAGTAGTAGTAGTAGTAGTAGTAGTAGTAGTAGTAGTAGTAGTAGTAGTAGTAGTAGTATATAACTTGTACCCACATCTGTACCCACACACATACATATATATATATATATATATATATATATATATATATATATATATATATATATATATATATATATATATATATATATATATATATATATATATGGATAGGTAAAGGCATTAGTTTCGGTTTCACATTTCATAACAGCGCTCCCTGGTGGAAGGAAGCAGTGTCATTCTCTAGAACGAGGGGGGACTGCGGCAGTCACGCGTGAGGTGGCAGCCCGTGTGTTCAGCACGAGATTGCGTATGTGGACACTGGTGGAACCATGTGCCATCACACGTCTCTACACCCTGCCTTTCGCCACGCCAGCAATGATGGCGACCATCAGACATGGACTGAAGAATCTATCCACTTCTATTCTAGATGCACCCCTCAAATAGTTTGGAATTGGACCTTTTGACATTTTTAGAATTACATAGAATAGTATTCTGTTTATGATGTGCAGGCCACGTATTACAGCTGTTATAGAAACCGTTAAATTCTTGTAAGATTTAGATGTTTCAGTTGACCTACCATATCAATCCAGCAACGACAAAACTATAATTGCTAGGTTGTGTAGTTGCATGCTCCCAATATTCCAAATTTAGTGATTGTACAGAAGTCTCTAAATATAAGAACAAAAGCACCTAAAATGAGTGAAGCGAAAAGAGTCAAAAGATATGCGATCAACTCCTTTGTAAACATACCCACCGTTATGTTATACGGTATATCTGTTTTTAAAGCGGGTCTGTTTTGAGATGAAACTGTTAAGAGACCATCAACCTACTTCTTAAGAAAAGTTTGTTTCCGAGCACTGTCTGCATGCGCTAGTTCCCGTTCATGCTTTGACATTCCATGGCATTACATTTCTTTTCCATTACACAGGAAGCTCGCAGAGCTACTATTTTGACAACGGAGATGCACCCAAAGGTTTGTTTATGCATTCAGTAAACCTAATCCACGGGCCAACTACGATGCCGCGTTTTGATTGGTCGAGAGCGCGGATTGATACAGAAGCACTCGGCTCCAGTGTAAATAAGGGATAAGTTTCACATAGGTTTGCTATAGTGATACTTTGTTATAACTTCTTGTTGAAATCTACACCCCATGATTTTGCTGCCACCCAGCACCGTCTGTCTGCCATACCAAATTGTTGGAATAAGATCTAACAGGAATTACTGGAAATGTTTAGACTTGGGTTAAGAACAGTGAATGTTATGAACACCTGCTATTACATTCGAATATACTGATGAGTCAGACTGCAAGACATATCCCAAAACAGGTTCTTAGCTAGCAAGGTGTCATTTGGATACACACACCCTTAAATATTACACATTAGGACACCCAAATAGTCAGAATCCAATATATACCGGTATCCCAAAAGAGGTGTTTAGCTAGTAAGGTGGCTGGTTGTCATTTGGACACACAACCCCTTAAAAACCACACATTACGACACCCAAATAGTCAGAATCCAAGAAATATCCCAAAACAGGTTCTTAGCTAGCAGGGTGTCTGGTTGTCATTTGGATACAAACCCTTACATATTACACATAAGGACACACAACTATTTTGTAAGGAATTTCTAAATATGTCAACCAAATAATTGAATACTTCACCTCAATGAAATATATTGTGGTTTTCGTGGAAAAATAGGAAGCCAATTTCTTGCACCCAATATCTAAATCCTGGTACTAGCCAAAATACAAGAATTTGAATCGAAAATGTTGAAGCGTTATACATAAAAAACACATGAAAACAAACAATCACACAAGAATATGATAAACTAATAAACTTGCGTGCGTATCCTTTATATTTTCAAATGATAGGTGATCACAGATTTCAATAAAACTTTGTTGATATGTAGTTCTGGACAGGCACAATTAAGATTCGAATCACTGACCCAAAAATGTCTGATTTGATTTTTAAAGTCGATTTCATGATCATCTAAACTACATTCGTCACATCAGGCTGAATACATGTTAAATATGATTGTGTCCTACATTTTAGTTTAAATGCATCAGTAGCATCAATACAAAACGATACAGGTATAATACATCAATCATATTGAATTAAGATTGGATAGGTATACTTTTGTGAAACGTTTATCAAATATCAATAAAATAATGCAAAACAAATTGTAGTCTATAATGTCACCTTGACAACTTAAAATAGGAAACCTCCATCGAGTGCAAAACTTTTGTCACTGTCACGTTAGCTTAAAATGTCGTAAGTGCTGGACCTGCCTTGACAACTTACAATGGGAACCGTAAATCGAGTGCAAAACTTTTTTCATTGGGGTACATTTAATAGGAATAATTGCAATAACTATGTCTGTTCGGTGCATTTTATTCTGTGGGCGGGTGTATTCAGTTCATTTCCCGTACCAGAAATAGATCCCGTGTTAGTCGCCTGGTTTGGAATCGGATCATAAGTTAGTTTAATGAGGCGCCAGAGGCAAGCATTAGTGTAGCGCGACACTAAATATTGACCACATCGAGTGGTCTCCGGCGAGATCCATACTCGTCATAAAGCGACCATTAGTCCGTCAGAATATTGACTTAGATCTTGTGACACGTAGTTATGATGCTGTAGTCGTAAGAATTTCATATTCCGGTGAGAAATATTACCCTGTTGTTATAATTAGTCCGGAAATGACCAAAATTAGTGTAAACAATATATTCCATACATAATCAAACGCTTTTTCATCATTAATTTAAACAGATCACTTTTACATATAATCATACATATACAATTATGAATATGCAGGAATTTTGGGATTTTGGATGTTTTTAAGGTGGGATAATCATTGATTTGTGGGCAGAGAGCACTTTGCATGCTACTTGACTTTATGGCCAAACACATAGGAAAAGGCCGCAAAATGGCAGTATGTGTCACCACAGAAAACACATAAACTCACCAACTATGGAATCAGGATTCGCCAACACATGTCATGCATTTGTCAATGATCATAATTACAACTAGTTTGTGCACTCAAATCGCATGTTTTCATTTCTGTAGCTGTAAAATAAAAAGGAATACTCAGTAGGGATATTAAACGACTAAGAGTGAATTAGGCTATATATATATATATATATATATATATATATATATATATATATATATATATATATATATATATATATATATATATATATATATATGTAAATATATATATATATACATATATATATATATATATATATATATATATATATATATATATATATATATATATATATATATATATAACCCAGTATATAGAATAAAAAAAGAGGAGATTAAATACACTTAAATACATATCCCTCTCCCTGCATGTACTGAGTTTTTCCATTGGCATTTATAAGAGATTATGGCAATATAGCCCTTATCATAGCAATGTGCATAACTAATAATTTGTGTTTTCATGTTTATTTGAAGAGTGTGTAGAGTGTTCGTATACTTTCATGAGCTACATGATTAATTGTGTTTAGACTTGATTTACTTGTTACTACCATTAATTGTGCTTTTTATTATTAGTATCATTCTATTTGACTCATCATATTTCTATGTTTTATGATTCTGTAATTTATTAATTACAGTCAATAAACATACATGCATAAATAGCCGAGGGAGTGTCCTACATGTACAAACTTCAAACACATCACTTAGCCAGATTAATTTATGACAGAAACACGGGGCGCAGAATTAATGTCGTTTGCATAACAATGCAATCATATATTAATCTTGATCTATTTCTCCGCTGACATTCCTTCACGTATATCCTGCTCTCTAAATCAAGTGCTTTTGAAGACCTTTGACTCAGTAGGCGTTCCTTGGTGTCTAAGGGGAGTAAACCAACTCCTAAATTTGTATGTCACCGTGGATTCCCAGCGGAAACAACTTGACAAGAGGTACGCCTACAAATGTATAAATGTTACTCCTAGTAAATTATTATGCGAAGCCACTTGCATTCTGCGCTTTACGTCATATAGGTCATTGTCTCGTTTTAAATATGAATGTATGAAAGTAAAGTGGATTGACCCAGACACTATGTGATATGTGCAATATGAAATGTTGTTATAAACTAGTATATATATATATATATATATATATATATATATATATATATATATATATATATATATATATATATATATATATATATATATATATATATATATATAAATATATATATATATATATATATATATATATATATATATATATATATATATATATATATATATATATATATATATATATATAGGTATATTTAATATGGGTACGTTGTCAGTTTTTTTTGTGTTTTTTTGCAAACTAAATATCTAAATTTTAAATGATTGATACTAATGGACTTATCCAAGTATAGCCATTTGAACATTTTCATTGCTTTCCTCGTAGCCAATAATTGTAAAAAGTGCCATTGTTACCTTGTACTGCCGTATGTTCCTCCCATTGGGCAGCAATGGAATTGCGTGAGGACGGGCAAGAGTTAAATCGGGGATCAATCGATGAAACCGACCATTACCCGAACTGCATGAGTAGCAATACAGCCTGTGACTTTCGTGCTGCCAATCTGGCGATCCGGCAACGAGCGTGGGACGAGGAAAGGTGAAATTTTGTTAGCGGGTAAAATGAGGACTTCCCTACAAGATGTGCGTGTCAGCGTTAATAGCGCTTTCCTGAAGAACGTCAAATTGCCGCGTTTGCCGGATAATACGAAAGAGGTGGAAAAGCAAATAATTGCAGGCCCCACGCTAGGCTTTGCATGCCGTGTGACTGTTAAGCAGACTCGGGTGCTTTCTGTTGCAGTAATCACTGATCAACCCGCAACAAATGACTGTTGTGCCGCGTCAATGGCAAGGGAAATGCCCACAATTATGTTCCTAGCTCTTTCTCTTGCAGAATATCTAACCTATTTCTGGTTCCTGTCTTTTGAAGTGATATCCGTAACGACTGGTTTCGCGTTCACTTGCATTTATCCAGGTTCTGCGACGTGGTTCCTACTTCAGCTTTCCTTCCCGTTAGTGGCTTTTTATATTCCCCCTTCATATCTCCTTCCATCGCTTTTTAAACTGAGTTTATTTACATTTTCTGCATATTGTTTAAATATGTTGTTTTAATTATGTGTTCCTGTGCTTACTTGTGATAATGATGATGATGGTGGTCGTGGTAATAATGATTAAGATGATAGTGCTACTGTGGTTGCAGACTTTTGTTGTTGTTGTTGTTGTTGTTAATGATGATGATAATGTTGGTGATGATGATGATGACGGTGGTGGTGATGGGGAGATGATGCTGATGATAATGATGATGATGATTGTTGTTGATGATTATGATGATAATGTTGGTGATGATGATGATGGTGATAATGTTACTTTGATTGTTTGTTTTGGTTGTTATAGTTGTAGTGGTCATAGGTGTTGTGGTTGGAGTTTAGGATTTATAGTCTGATGCTCTAGACGCTCAAAGAAGCAAGCCAATACATTCGTTTTCTTACTTAAGGCTGTGATGCTGGTGACACTCTCAAAATAAGACAACTCCTAGTTTAGCACTCCTGTACCCTTTCTAACAATAGTTATCTAATTCCTGAGGTCTTGGTGTTCCAAATATAAGTTTTCTTTAACTTACCTGCTTGAGCTGACCTCGATATAAACACAGTTTCAATTTTACAGTGTTTTACCTCAAATGAGGTTTTCTTGATCAATAAAGGTTCATTTGATTTATAAATACCATACATGTCTGCTAAATATACTAAGCTAGGGCAACTGAAAGGCAAATTCGGAGTTCCTGCAAGAGAATACCTTACAGCATGCGATTTTGGTGGAAATTTTACTTACGAAAGTAGGTCAACATGTCTGACCATTGTGTCAACATGTCTGACCATTGTGACCTACTTTCTTAAGTAAAAGTTTCCACCAAAATCGCATGCTGTAAGGTATTCTCTTGCAGGAACTCCAAATTTGCCTTTCAGTTGCCCTAGCTTAGTATATTTAGCAGACATGTATGGTATTTATAAATCAAATGAACCTTTATTGATCAAGAAAACCTCATTTGAGGTAAAACACTGTGAAATTGAAACTGTGTTTATATCGAGGTCAGCTCAAGCAGGTAAGTTAAAGGAAACTTATATTTGAAACACCAAGACCTCAGGGATTAGATAACTATTGTTAGAAAGGGTACAGGAGTGCTAAACTAGGAGTTGTCTTATTTTGAGTGTGTCACCAGCATCACAGCCTTAAGCCCATCTCATTCTGATATCACAAATCATAAAGGGTGCGCGGGCCAACGTGCCTGAATACAGAAATGCACCAGAAATGATAAACTAACTTTAACCCTAATGCAGCCGGTGGCTAATTTGACCGATACAAAATTATGCAAAAACAACTAAAAATGATTGAACCCTGGCAAATGGGTACTCATCTGAGCTGAGAGTACTCGGTGAGAATTATCCAATGATTACCAACATTACAGAATTTAGATGGTTTTCAAAAGTCTTTGCGTCCTTGTTTCTTTGGATGAAATTAGCCTCAGCATTGAAAGGGTTAATACTGATAAAACACCCAGTTCCTACAACCATTGTAGCAGCAGTCTTATTATCCTACGCAGCTGTCAATTCCGTCTCATCATTTGAATAAAGGGCGTGGGGATAGGGCAATTCCTAGTGCTTTAATTCAGTCTGAGTTATTTTATTTCTTCCGCCCTGTATCTTGGCGCGCACGTTCAGTCGTCTGCTCTGTATTGTCCGACCCTGTATTGATGGTTAAATGATGCAGACTGGGGTCTCGGCATACACTTCTCAGACAGAGCTGGACTAGCCTTCCTTTTAACCCAGTAATGGTTCAGACTAACGCTTCAAATTGTCGTCTGGATCTATGATACTTTTGATGATAACTTCGGAATAAAGAATGTTTTCATGAAATATATGAAAGAGAATTGATGGCAATGTTTGGAATATTCTTCTATTTAACCCAGTAATGCTTAAGACTAAATCTTCAAATTGTCGTCTGGATCTATAACACTTTCGATAATAACTTTGGAATAAAGAATGATTTCATGAAATATATGAAGGAGAGTTGTTGGTGATGTTCTGAATAACATTTCTCCTTCAATTACTTTTCAAACTTTGCCTTTGCCTATAAGATAGCAGCAAAATTGGCAGGCTGTTTTTGTCCACTGTGGGCATTAATTGGTTAACGTGGCCATTCGTCTCTCTATTCTTCTCTTCATCCCAATCTCTGTTCGTCCGTGCTCGGTAGCTTGAAGTTTCGAAAAGACAGCAATCACATTCATGTTTATGTTATTTTCGGTTCCGTACTAGTCTACTTGTATCTCATTTTCTGTTTGAGTTATTATTCTCTTTTTGTTATCTGTATCATGTTATCTGTCGATATAGTCAATAAAGATACGTGCATACGTTCGCCGTACATCCTGAGGGAGAGAGCAAATATCTAATTCCCTTTAATCACGTATTGTCTCGGTTATAGTCTACTTTATCTTGCCTTTCCAATAGTTTTATTTTTATCAAACTGTTCTTGTCTATTTTTATCGTGTCAATGTCTACTTATTTATTCATTCATTCATTAATTTATTTATCTATTTATGTATCTGTGTTTGTTATTCATTAATCCATCCATCTACCCATCCATTCATTCATTCATTCATTCATTCATACATACATCGATTCATTCATTCATTCATGCATTCATCTATACATTCAAAACACTACACTGTTATTTAAACACTTGTATAATTTTAGCAATATCTCCCTTTACTATAGGTGTCCAAATCATATTTTCTATAGTAGAATAATTTTGAGCATTGCTGTAGGAGTAGGAAGATCCTCGTGCCCACTATTCAGAGTGCTGCCAGTGTTGAGTGCAGGCAATAGTCCGTCTGCAGTAGACTGACTGATCTATCACGCGTGGCTGGCTGGCTGGCTCTGAGCCTGAGCCTCTGCTGCTAAAACAGCTCTGATTAACCTGGGGAGTTGAGGGATTAGCCCGAGAGCCCCAGCGCTCCCCGGCTTCACACCACGCCTAATGTTTTATGAGCAGGGTAGGAAATATTGACACCCTCCCCCCTAACTCTTAATTCCTCCGGCCGTCCTTATCACTTAAAAGCGCATAGTTCATTAGAAGCCACTAGCTGTAAACAGAAGGGGTCTCTAGTGTAGGTAGCGTTTCTCGTATTGTGTTGCCATGTTGCCTATGTAGACTGCTACCGTACCGTATACGTCTATGTTCGACAATTCGCAAGGGTCCCTCTACACCTAGAAAGGTCTTCGCAGCTTATGTGAACATACAATTCTACATCAAACCTCTGACCTGCCACTGAGACCCCGCCCACTTGGAGGTGACTTCCTGGGGGATTGCTGAGGAATTGTGGGTATAATCACATTATAATGGCGGCTGTTGTTATGGTTTAGACAGCGCATCGAACTAATCAAATTTGCCAATCCCAAAACAGATATGCAGAGTAAATGCATGTTAATACACTTGATCTAACTTCGTCGGGTTCAAAAAGTCAATGGCTGCTAGGAAAATATACACTTCCAATTGGCGATCAGCTGACCTCTCTTATAGGAAAACAAACCAAATTGAATGTATTCAATACTTTAACTAAATTAGACTTTTTTTAATTTGGAGAGTGATAATTAAGTAAAAATAGTGTGCATCCCTCAAGATATGATAAGGAAACATTTGAGGCGTTGTGCCTAGATTTACGATGAATTTACTTGTCAGAAACTGAGTTGAGTTTTGTAGAAACTATGGCTGCTTTTTGCCATGGAAATATCTTTAAGAACCAATATCT